>KZ505956.1:13128-129123 GCA_002844005.1 Limosa lapponica baueri | reverse complement strand
TTTAGACTACCATTGGAACTACATTAGTAATTTAGCAACACTGTATTCCCAAATATTTCTTAAATCTAATATACCATAATCTTAAATCTATGTATCATATATAATGTATGTATATTTATCTGTCCATATTTAACAACCTAAATATTTAAAGAAAAGACATTAGCTAGTTTGGAATATCCTGGCTCAATATTGTAACTGAGTCATATTATGGTGGCTTGGGAGGCCCATAAATAAAGTTTTTTTACAATAAGTATTTTCCCCTATAATGCTATTGACAGGCTTTGAATACTTGGCAAGATACTTTATTTCTTTTTTATAACATCCATGAAATAGATGGTTGTACCAATATAATTCAGAATGATATTGGCATATCATATATAATTGTCATTATTTTGTGCATTTTTTTGAAGTTAAATACCTCAGTGATCCATGGCGATTATTAGAATGTTTCAATGTTGAAATTGTTTGTTTTACAGTATGACTCGAAATACAAAATAATTCCTAAATTATTTTGCACAAACTAAGAACTGTTTGTTTCATCTTGGTTCAAAGCTTCTTGAAGTCTTAGCATTCAGTTCAGTGATTTAATATGTATATGTAAAGATCCGGGGTGTATACAGTTACCAAAATATAAATATTGATTTAGTAATAATTTTATGTAGTGCTAAATCCTACATCAAATACATAAGAATTCTGTTATCAAGTATAGAAGATTATAGTACAGTAACTCTTCTTTTTGTATAGTCTTCTTTCTCAGTTCTCCTTTTTAAATAGGATTTTCCCTTTACATGTTTCTGTTTTAGGATTGTAATGTTCCAATCCTTATTGGCTAGGAAAGTAGTCTTGCTGTCACATAAAGTGATTTTCTTTTAACTGCCTCGTTCTCCAGATTAGCAGTGTTTCTCCAGCAATATTGGAGACAAAAATGACCGTGTTTTTATCAGAGTGCAGAATCTTGCTATATGCACTTTCAGAGTCATTGATACAGTTCATATTCTAAACAGAGCTTTGTTGTGATGAGGATGATAAGGAATATCTGCACCAGCCAAATAATATGTAATGCTGTTGCTACAGTTCTGGAAAGAAGTAGACTACAGTCTTACTTGGGTACTTAAAAGCCTTGGTTAGCACAGTGGTAGTACAGAGATTACAGCAAGTTGTAGAAAATGATAAGTAGTAATAATAAAGGTTTTATACTCATTGATTGTAATGACAGCTCTGCAAGTTTTGTAAAATTCTCATGTCTGTGCTCCCTTGGCTCATGTCATGTCACTTAACTTCATCTGTACAAAGTTGGTCCAAAGGAAACAGGTCAGATCCTTTGCATGTTCGTTGACTAATTGTAGGTAATTGTACATGACACACAACCATGGAGACTTGGGGCTGTATGGGCAGGAATGTTCTTGGAAGACAAGAGACGGTCTTCAGCTAGTACAGATGCAGAGGCAAAACTCAAAAATTCCTGATTTTCTGGTCCTGCAGACTGACTGTTGCAATGCTTTCCATATAGTGTGAATTAGAGAATCAAGTCACAGAATCTCAGAATGATATGGGGTGGGAAGGGACCTCTGGAGATCATCTAGTCCAACCCCCAAGACTTGAAATTGTAAATTTGCAATAAAACAAGTGGTAATTAAGAAAAAGCTCTTTTCTACCAAGAGATCCCTGCCATTAAATACTGTCGAATTTTATTTTTAGTTTCACGGAGTTACTTCAAATGAGGCTACTGGGACAAAGGGCTCTTCTGAGCCCTTCTGACATGAGACAGTACAATCGAATGGAAGCCATTGCAGTCTATCAAGTCGGGGAGTTTCCTGCAAAAGAGAGGGCTTATGTGTGTTTTCATGAAGTAGAATGACTAATGTTATAAATATGATGTGTTGGTGTTAAAAACGTTTGATGGAAGCCGAAAGAATTTCATCTGCCATGTTGAAAATACTCTTTATTCTTTTTTCTCTCTTTGTTATGTTGATTTCCCACACTAGATGGCAGTGCCTTAGCACTAGTGCATGATAGGGGAATTGATTTAATTTGTCCAGGAGGGACAAAATCTTTCATGTTTCCTTTCACATACACAGCTCAAAGAATTGCAGATAGGAGACTGTGTTATGATTAGCTGCGTATGGATGGGCAAAGGAAGATGCAAATGATTTCCCCTCTTCCTTTGTACAAACGAAAATCTATTCAAGCTGATCGAACCAGGCTTGCAGTGGCCATAGGTGATAGGAACGGGGGCTATCTGTCTGTGCTGTCCCCGAAGAATTGTGCTCATAGAAACTTCACATGAAATGCTGTATTGAGTTAGAGCTGAGAGCGCATCCAGACTCTGAGCAGATTGCCTCACAGTTTTGAGCCATATGTTGTCTATACTGAGAAGTCAGCGAGAGAAAAACACAGCTTCCTTCTCTTTCCAAGAAAACCAGGTGCTGGAGAGGTGGGTATGAAGAGCTGAGAGATGATGGGGTGCACCTAGATATTGCTGTGTTAGAGCCATGGCATATACACACGCCTGGGAGCTGGGATGCGCTCCTGGACTGTGTGTTATGTGAATGACTGGAAGTTTACTAACTTGGAAGTATTTTGACTAACTTCTAGTCTGTGAAACTCTGATGGTGAGGACTGAGGGGAGATCATGATTAGATAAATGGGTCTGGAAGTGTACATGTGGCAGTAACAAGTGAAAGCTAAAAGCTGGAAGCTTGGAGTTGAAATTCAACTTGAAATTGTGATACAATGTTTGAAATACATAGATGAGGTCCTTAAAAACAAAGAGTTATTAAAACAAACCAATCAACCCCCCCTTCGTCATTAGTTTTTGGGTCTCTTATGTTAATTCTTTCAGTTTGTGTTTGTAACCTTGAAAGAAAGCCTCCCCCTAATCCTGTAAAAGGAGGAGACAGGAGTTTGAAAAACAGCAAATATCATTAGACTCTACAGTTACCATAAAAAAAAAATAAAATAGTCACATAACATTATCAGGACAAATTCAATAACTTAAAAGATGAGTAGTAGTAGAAAAAAAAAAATAAGAAAAAGGGGGCCTGACATGGAAACAACTGATTTTATGAGAAACAGCTGAAAGAAAGAAGATACAAAGGGGCCTGGGAAAAAAAAAAAAAAAGATGTCAGGAAGTCAAGAGCTGCCAAAGAAATAACTTTCTCTATGTAAAATTCCTGAAGAGTCTCTTCATGGTGAGGCTTGCTCAAAAATAAGATCATTGTTTCAAGTTTCAGTCCGATTTATACTTAACAGGAGGTAAATTTGATGCAATACCTTTATCTTGCTCACTGGAGTTAAACATTTTAAAATCAGGAAAGCTCTTGCCTGAGGCTGGGAAGAATACTGCCATGAATACATTTTCTTAAAGAAAATTTAACTAAACTTGGTGTCTCCTGGGATCTCGCTGTTTGCAGCTTCTGCCTTATTTATTCAGTTTTATTTTATTTTTTGCTACATCCCTACTGAATGAGCTGGATAAAAAGAAATTGAAATACAGGAAAACAAATTTTCTTTTACTGGTTTTACTGGATCTGCCATAGTAGCTGGAACTTTATTAATGCTGCTGGAAGGAAAGCAGGCCAAAGGAATGTTTACCTGTCTTCTACCACAACATTCACAGAAACAGAATCTTTTTGCGAAATACACTGCTGTTATTCGCTGTCATTTTTTGCGTGTCTCAGAAAGTGATAGTCCTGCCTATAATTTATTACATAATTCTGCCAGAGCAGAAGATGCAGATGGCTTACCATAAAAATGCAATGCAAATTATATTTGATAGTGCCACTTAGGCAATTCCTTATTCGTTAGGGGAAGCACCAAATGGTGCTAAGTTGGACTTTGTCAGGAATTTCGTGCTAGAGAGTGAGCCTTATGCTTGGGGCAGTTATGTGGGAGGTAGAGGTTGCCAGTTCTTTAAATCAGAGAGAAGAAATGATTGAATGTAGACCTCCCACCTCCCAGATGAATTTTCTAATCGCCAGGGTAGGTTGTCAAGGGAAATACCTATTCACTTTGCAACAATGATTTTTTTCTTTCTGAATTTGAATATAAATATCTTGCCTTGAAAGTTTTCATGAAACAGAAACTTGTTTTCCAATTGGGCTTCTTCATGTAGGCAGGAAGTGTGAGACAGAGTTGTTTGAGGAAAAAGATATGAGGTGTCTGGAGAAGAAATGAGTATTTACCTGAACAGCATTGTGCAAAAATTTGAATTAGGGGAGGTTCGTTGTTGGGTTCAGAAGGGTTTTTTAATGTTCTGTCTTCGTTTCGTTCTCTTTCATCTTATGGTCAGATGATAAACTGGGATTTTCCCTTTGTACACATATTGGGGAAGTCTGAGAAAAGGAAGTCATATGGAGAGTAAGTGGATTCCTTACAGAGTTTCAGTCTTCCTGAGCCCACAGTTTGACAGACTGGATGATATACAGTATTATACAGATATAGGGGCTTATTTGGTACCCCAGTGCCAGAGTTTCTTTAGCGTTAACATAATAGCACTTTCAGAGAGTCCTCTAACCAATATGCATAGTATGCAGATCAAATTCCCGTCAAAAAGAAGAAAGGTAATTTGTAAACTTTTAATGTAAGTTCCAAAGGAACATGTCATCTATATTTTAAAAATAATTGGAGAGTCTCATTAAAATCTGATTATCTTATCAGTCATTCTGTAGCCATTTTCACTTTATTTAACAGCCATGCCCAGCACTTCGGGAAGCAACAGGAACCCTCTTCTGTTTGTTCATTCAGGCCAAGAGCAACTTGCTCTAATAGGAGATTTTTATCTTGCTCGCATGGCAGTTCTGATTAGATCTGAAGAACAAATGAATGACAGGAGGCTTCAAACCAGTCAGATGACTTGTCTTTACTCATAGCCGTGATTTAATTGTAAGCAGTAGGTTTGCCTTCAAGAATTGGGCTATGCAAGGATACGGACTACCCTTATTTGTTAAATGTTAACATCCATAATTCAAACTTTATTTCCCCAAAAAAGGCAATGTGCTCTTCCAGACTATTTTCTTGGGTTTACTGTGGCTGTGTTTTTGAAAAAGAAAAGCAAACAAAATGTTAACTCTGTCCAGTTTTGATAATCTTGGCATTCATGAAGAAAATATTCAAGGTGTTCTCTTTAGACAGTGTTGTTTATGGGTTTGTACTACTGGCTCCCCTCCCCAATATTTTGCTTGCCTCCTCCTGATACTGAAATGTCATCTCCGCAACAGGAACAACAGAGTTGCTACTCTTGCTAAATTAACATTAGCATTCCTCGTTGCAGCTTTTATGCCATCCAATCCCTTATTAGTCAAGTTTAGTGGATTGCACTTTAATTACTCCAGCCATCATCTGGAAGATACCCTTCTGACTTGTTGGACTCGGAAAAAGAATCCTATCATAAATTCAATTTTGAATGGCTTTTCTTGTGATAGATACTCTTCCAAAACATTCATTAGGCCCTCCTGTCGTCCTCCTGATTTTTGCCTTTTTCTTCCTTACTTGCACCAATACAGCTTTTTTCTCCTTTTGCCATCATCTTCCTCTTAATAGACTCATAAATGAATTCATTAGCCTTTCCACTGTGATACCATTTTCTTATACCTTTCTTTTCTCAGTTTTGATTTTTGTGTGCATTTTGAATTTTTTTTTTTGCTGTTACTATTAATGTCCACCAGTGTTTTGTCCTAGCTCTTCTTTTTCTGTTTCTTTAATTACTTTTAAGTTTTTTTTTTAAATTTAAAAATCTGTTTCTTTAAAAAATTTGCTTCTAAATGGAATACGTTGTTCTACCAGCAATTGAAGACTGTGTATTCATGGTTTTTTTTTAACATGTAGTCCACTTTATCACATTTTATTTAATTTCTAGCAAAGTTAAAACCTTTAAAAGACAGCAGCTTTGGTTGTTTCCTAATTGTCTTTGTTTTCTCATCTCCATCCTGCCAGACATATGGAAAACAGCTGGTTCCCTTGTTTCCATTCCTTAACTGTTACTTCCTATGGTCACATGCTGTTCCAAATCAATGCAAGTTCTTTGGGTGGCATAATAGAGATAAGAGATTGGTATTTTCTTTATAGAATGCCATGCTTCTTTTTTTTTTTTTCTTTCTTTCAATTCATGTGTTTTAAAATAGGGGCTGAAACACATAGTTTCACTGTTTAGCACTTTCTTATTGTACTGCATTCATGAGTAAAATTCTGCAACATTCTTTGCTTCCATTTACTGCATTAGGTTGCTGCCGTAGATTCAAGTCCTCAGTCCAGCTGAAAAGCCAAACTGGTGGCTAGAGAGAAGGTTCAGGTGCAAGTGGAGAGGTGAGAAACTTCTGCTATAGTCTGCAGAGCTTCTGTGAATATGTTCTGCCAGGGGATCTATGACAATAGCCAAATTGGCATTTTTCACACTATCATTTTAACTGCCCTGGATTAATCACAAAGCCAGTAGGATTAGTTGGTGACATATGCAGATGCCTCATTGTGTACATGAGGACAGTTTCTCAGGGGATACAGCCTCCTTTCTGAAAAATTGAAGAAAGCAGCTGATGGGCAGCAAGACCCCTTGGGATGTCTGAGTTCCCACCAACCCAGGCAGATGCTGGCAGCAGATCCAGCAAGGTGAGTGTTTGGCCCTCTGATTTCCCATGCTTGCTATGGCTGCTCCTGTCATTCGAAAATCCAAATTTAGCTATCTTTTTTTTTATTTAGCAAATGCATATTTCCTACAGATGGAAAGCAGTTGTGTCACCTTTCTATGTGGAGACATGAGCACTGACTGCTCAAAGGATGGTACACGTGGTAAATTGTGGCTGCCCTTACACCACTCAAGTAGTAAAGCTTTATGCTGTTTTATATCTTAAGACAGACACACACACAAAAAGGCAAAAAGTTGAAATAACAGCTAATAAGATTTTTAGAGTCTATATTTTTTGTCCATTTTATTGTTTGTTGCAGTTTTTAAACTTTCTGCCTCATTTCAGAGATTCACCACAATTCATGCAAATGTACTATATAATAATAGCAGCAAAGGTAGTGAGGTAGATTTATGTCCTTCCCACTGTTAGAGGCAATAACTTACAAAACTGAAATGCAATAATTTCTATGTTGATATTACTACATAATTATGTAATTAATTTTCTTCTCTTTAAAGATGTCTCTAAGAAATTAAAGGGAAAATGGCCGATTTTACCCAACTTGAAAATTATTTTATTAAAAAAATTCACAAAAAAGACTATCCTAAAAATTAATGTTCATCGGCTTTTTTTTTATTTCCCACCGTGTATTCTATAGACTTGATTTTCCCATTTTAGGTGTGTAATTTTGGCATTGCCTCACTGTTATTTTAACTTTGTGAAATTTTAATATTAAACTGAGTGTTTATGGAAAATACTGTTCTTTATGAAGATGGCAAGAGGATCATAAAGCATTAAAATTCAAGAGGAATTGTTTGAGGAGGAAAGGAACATCGTATTCGATCATGCCATTTCTTAAGAAGCCGACAAGAAAAGACACAGGATATTTATCTAGAATGATCACAGCACTGTATACAGACAGGAGGCAAAACCTGAACCAGCAATTTAATTTAAATATCCAAAATTGCTGGTCCTGAGGAACGCCAGTTACCACTATTAAAATTATTCTTTTTCTTGCTTTGGAAGCTCGTTACTGGCAGTCTTCAGTTTGGGATGCTGAGTGTTGTCGTTGGCTGCACAGCTTACGCTCCTCCGTTTCTGACAGGGGAATACAGTGGGTAGCTGGCGGCAGCGCTGTTTCTCCTGGGGCTGACACGGGCAAAGAGAGCTGGCGTCCGCAGGAAGGGAGGTGAGATACTTTTTAAAGATGAAAAAGTCAGAGCAGACATAGGAGGCTGAAAACGAGAACAAGGCAAGGTGAGAGTAAGCTTTTCCATTTTCTAAGTGGCTGAGGATGGTTTAATTGAACAACTGGTGGTACAAACCCCAGAACACAATGTATTCACACATACATTCCTGTTGGATTTGATGGACATGCTAATATTTTATCATCTTGGTTCTTAGTGCACTCGCTTCACTATTTGACATTTAAAGTATCAGTTGAATTAAATCTTGCAAAATGGAACATTTGCCCTAAAACATTCTGTTCTGTTAGCTTTAATCCATACCTTTTAGTACTAATAGCTATTTGTTTACTGTATCAGAGAGACCAACTGAAAATCCCTCTACAGATTTTTGTGTGATACAATGAAGAAAAAGACAAAATCCCAATTTCCCCATATTCTTTCCAGATCTCATCACAGATTTCCCTCCATTTGCAAACCATATATTATATATTTTTCCCCCTTTCTGTTTACATTTATTAAATCATTTGGGTGGGGGTGTGATGTTAATTTTTATTTGAACTATTTGCTAAAAATCTTTAGGCAGAGGTTGGAGGTTGCTGAATCTCTGATCTGGTCAGTACCCTGAGTTTGTAATTCTCCTTTCCCTGGCTGGAAGGTGGAACTTGTTTCAGAGTATGATGGGTTTTGGAAAAGTCAGAAATGTTACCTCACTCTTCCAGCTTACAAATTATTTTGGATCTTCCTGAGGGACTTTAAAATACAATTCTCTAGCAAATGAAAATGGACTGTCAGAAAAGAAAAAGAAAGAACTGCTTATTAGGTTTCCATAGTAACACATACAGAGTATTTGCAAAAGTTTGATTTTATTACATGGTGCTGTTGTCTGGTATGAATAGATCAGTTTGGCATCATGAGTTTTGCTTCACATTCTACTGGGTTCTGACTCGTCATGGCAATATAAACAGCAATCAGTGTGACGTGCAGATGAATGCAGTAGTGTTCGGTGGTAGTCTGTCTAGACAATTTAACTCCTCATTGTCATAGAAGTTTTATTCATCTACTGTATTTATTGAATGGAAGAGCCTAGTGAAGAAAGCTGCAACCTTTATCTTCATTTTATTATAGACTCCTTATGAAAAACATAGCATAATATATAGGGTTTGAAATCCTGTTTCTTTCCCTTAACTATTGGTGTTGCGTATCTTTATGTTTTTAAATTGCCAATATATGTTGCCTGTTTGGCAACGTAAGGATACACCTTATTGGTGTTCTGTTCTCTGGGAGTGAAATCTCTGAAAAGTAATGCCTGTGGGGCTGGTGGAATTCCTGGAAATGGAGGAGTGTGCTCCAAACCTGCACATTTGCAATTGCTTAAGTAGTTCTGCTGAGAGGGAGTATGAAGGATTGGATCCAACTAAGGTCTGACAAGGAATCAGTCACAGTCGGATGCATTTTTTTTACATACTATAAAGCATATGTAAATAAATGGAATACAATAATAATAATTTTATTTCTGTGAGTTGAAATACAATTGATCACACTCATTATGATGTGGTCTGCAGAGATTAGAGACTCTCAGTCTTTCTGGTGCAGCTGCGTGGGAGTAGAGTGACAGTGCCTTTACGTCCTCTTGTCGTAGGGTCAGTCTTCCTTCCCGCAGGTTAGTAATGAACCTTAATATTTGTATATAATCCTGCATATCCTTTTGTAGGAAAGGTACGGTAACCCAAATATTACCCAAACATTTCATTAAAGAAAAAAATATAATTAGTAATTGAATATCACAAGGAGTTGGATGAGGTGAATTATTTGCTCTCAGTCTTCATTTAGAAATACCTTCTGTATCTTAAGACCAAAGGTAAAAATAAAAAAGATTTCCTCCAGTAACCCATTGAGACACCTGTAACTTTCTGTTTTATTGTGCTTTCTGTGCAACTTTTTGCGATACTGGTTGGCTTGCAGGAAAGTAGGATATAAGCCTGGGAGTGACATAATGGGTGCTCAGATCCAGTCCTTTGCCTTAATAAGTAAATGTACATCATCCTGCTAATACATCTGTATCAATTTAAAACCCATCACTTTGTCCACTATGGCTACTTTTGTTGGTTTGAAATGTCCAGCCTTAGCTTTACTCAGAGTCAATTTATTCTTTTTGTTATGTGCTGATACTGCTTTAGTTTAAATAACTCTTCTTGTTCCATTATGAAGAACAATCACATTTTTTCTGTGTGTTGGTTTGCTAGGATAAGCAAGATATGATTTTGTCATGTACTATTATTTGATAGTGTTGCCATTCCTCAGATCTTTCTAGTAGCTTTATTTTCTTCATCTGATCCCGTTTAACTGTACATTCTCTGAAGAAGATAGAATTGTATAGAGTACATTCAATGAGATTTTATCGTTGCTGTGGCATTTACACATTTTAGGATAACATTCATTATTTTCACAAAGGCATATCCTGCAGGCATTAGTTTACAAGATTAAGATAGTCATATCTTTCTCTTCCTTTGTTGTCTCCAACTGAGGAATTCCTTGTCATTAGCCTAGCAATGGTAGTATTGCATTTCACCCCATTGCATTTCACACTACTTCAGTTCTTCGTTTATGATATTCTGGTCTTAGCTTATTGACTTGCCTGAACCTTCTAAACCCTGTATTGTTTGGAAGGTTTTTCTTGATCTGTTCTGTTTCTGCTTTTTTTTTAACTTTTTTTTTTCTATAAGCTGTTGTGTCTTTTTGCAGCCATGTTGCAACCGTGCTGCCACCTTCACAACCAAGAGATCCAGGATAGCATGGCCAGAGTGAATGCAAAGCTGCTTCTCTTAAGAAAATATTGGCTTCTACAAACTCTTTGACATGTGGTTCTAGTGGTTACCGACATACTGCTTTCAATCCAGTCTTGTTTGTCATCCTGTGCAGATGTTTCAACAGTTTTCATTCTTTTCTTGGCATTATTTTTGTAAGAATATAAACCAGATATTCTTGAAAAATATAGGGAATATGTCAGGGAATAGAGGCCTTTAACAGTAACTGTTGGATGTCATTTATATCTATCTGTCTATCTATCTATCTATCTATCTGATCTCAACATCCACTAACATTACAAAAGGAATTTTGGGAGGAAGGATTCTGTAAAAGGCAACACAAATCACTGACTGTGGGTTTTTTTTGTTGTGCAGCAAAACATCAATATGTTACAATACACAGGCTCTACTCTCTGTGGTGTGTTTATTCCATCAGCAGATAATACTGACAGGCAGGACAGCTGACATTCTGATTAATCTCACTGTATTTTATGTAGAATTAAAGGCAACTGTAGATAAGAGCAGCTGACTGTGGGATTTCAGAAGTTTTTTTTGTCTGTTCTGGTGCATAAACTGCTGAGCTCTCCATTTCCTTAAAATTTCCTTACTCTTTGAAATTGCCGAATGACGTAAAAGATGCTTTTTAAAAAAATGTAAATACTGTAAAACAAAATTCTTTACAACATGATCATCATAAACATTAGAGACAAAATCAGTTTTCAAATTCTGAGTGTAATTTTGTTTTTCCTCAGGAAATACCGTTTTCCTCTTTTGATTTTTTCAGTGTACTAAACTGCTGATCTTGTATCTCAGGTGTTAACAGAAGGGGAAGAAGAACCAGGATGAATGCCAAAATGAGCTATGGGTAAAATTAGGCTGAGAATAAAAGAGCAGCATAACACTTAGTGGCATTTGTCACAGCTTGCTAATTGAACATTATGTTAAGATATGAAAATCTCATGATAAGTACAGTTTATTGTTTTTTGAAGAGAATTCCTTGGTTATACAACTTGGAATAATCTAGAAATTGAGCAGAGTGGCCTACAGTGCGTTACATTTGATTTTCAGTCTCTTACCAAATAACGTGTATTGTTACAAAGAAAACCTCTCATCTTGTGGTGTAGAGTGGTGATGTTCAAAAGTGGAAGAAATAGCAGTGTGAGGCACCCTTTCCTATTCACAACAGCGTTGTTTCTTCTTCTTCAAAAATCTTGAAAGTGCTTAAGATTGTCACTGATACTTTTTAGAGAACTTATTCTAAAAAAAAAGTAGGTTATCTATGAGACCATAGTATATAATGGAATTTGATTTATAATCTCAGCATAAACTGAACTCATACACAGGTGTTTTCCCAAATCTTTTTGCATTTTTTTCAATTTTTATGTGCTTATTTGTGTATTGCTGGTACTAATCTTGCATCATACCATTACATGTGGCTTGCATCATACCATTACATGTGGCTTGAATAATTTGTAACATTTTTGCTTTTCGTGATTTAATATTTGCTGCTCAGTGGATTGTTTTGTCCTTTAGCTTAATATGAAATTACTTTAATTATATCTTGAACTCTACTTGTTCCTCTTACTTGAAGCTAAAGGTACGCATTAGAAAGGAATGCTACATTTCCAACAGAAATTGAGCAACAAATTTGATACCTGCTGTGAGTGTTCAGAGAACTGCTCCCAACTGTGATATTAATATTGCATTGTTTATCAGGAAGGTAACTTGCTGAGTTATTTCAAGTTAAAGGCCAGGGTTATCTCCCACTGAGATAATAGCAGCATATTTCTTTCCACAAAAGTATTGGTCTAATTATGTTTTTAACTGTGCTACTAACTACAGTGGCCATACAGCTACATACATTAGGGTTAAAATGACTTTACATTGTACATTTGGCCCTAAATTATCCTGTTTTAAAAATATATTTGCAAATTTTTACACAGTAGCTTATTGCCTTGCTTTTGAATTGCTGTACTTAAATGTAGTGATTCAAGAAAATTAGCTGCATAGATTTCTGAAAGATTTGAATGTTTTAAAAGCAAAACATATTTTTTGTGTGTTAAAGAATAGTACTAATTATACAATTTATTATATATTAGTAATTTTAAGGAAAGTTACAAATTTGGCATGTGCTAGAGTGGAAAGAGTGTTCTCAGTTGTAGTCAGAATTCTACATTTTGCAGAAGTGAATAAAAAGTAACATTAAAACAGTATTCAGTCAACTAGGCAGGAAATTCAGCAGCACCTTTTGGTCATTGTATGTTGGATACCTGTTTTAAAAGTTTGTGTTAAAAATGTTTCTAGATCCTTTAACTGAAGCTGAACAGATGGGTTGCCAGCATAGTTTGAGACAATGGCAGTATAATATTATGAGAAGGTATAACAGCAATTAGTCTTATTTCTCTTGGTGACTATTAGTAATAATATTTTAAACTTCTATAGTCCCTCACACCTGAAGATTTTAGTGCACTTTAAATATATGATTTACAGCTCACATTTACTGCTAGGACTTATGGGATTACCATTTCTTTAAATATAGTGTAGTACAATCAAAGAAAATACGAATCTGCAAGGCACTTATGAGGGCTACACAAACATATGAGTAACTGGAGATTGTAGTTCATTGCAAAATTAGAACTAAGGTAAGGAATTACATGAATAAATTTAAGTGTTTGAAATAGAAAGGAAGAAAAGGAGAGTAGAAAAAAAAATGCTTTTAGTCAATTTTGTGCAAACTACTTCTCCATGCTGAGCTATGTGAAAAAATTAATACCTAACAGTAGCAAAATGGCAGGCTAAAGGAACATCCATAATACTGGGTGAAAGTTTGTTATGAGAAATGTTAACTTAATCTTTAAATTGACTAAGCAGCTAGTGCACTGAAGATCTGAGCATTTGAACCCCGTTCAATAGACAGCATATGGCAAGGGAAAACTTGCCTTCGCTTGCTGTAGCCACAGTTCCAGGTGACATGTTAAATAAACGGACTCAGCTCATGCAAATACAGTCAACTCCTGATTATCCGAGGATGAATTATTCAGTCTCAGGGTTAGGTGTGCCGCTGATACGCAGGCAGGGGAGCGGGCTCCGCGTGAGTTGGTTTCATGTCAGGAGGAGAGCAGGCATGCCCAGGCTGAGCCCGCAGTATGTTCTTGACTGCTTGCCGGGTGCCAGCTGGGGGATCTCCCTGCTCTGTGCTCATCAGCAACGCTGCCCTTTTCCCACTGCACCCTTGCTGTGTGTTCTTACGGCCAAATTTCACGTCTGTCTTCTATTGTATGTGGGTTCAGGTTACCCAGGTTATCCAACCCCGTCAGAGTCTGAGAGATTATAATCAAGAGCTGATTGTTGCCTGCTGTTTCCTCTTTACGTTTTGTTATGTACCAATTTGCTAGGAAACTATATTAAAAGTAAGAATAAAATTAAAAATGCTAATTTTAAAGTTATAACTTGTATGTGACTTCAAAATTAGGCTTACTGCTGTGTTTTAGTAATAGGATTCATTATCTCTTCTAGTGGCAAAAAGACATTCCTACTACTAACTTAGACATTTTGCTCGCCTTGGGCTTTTGTTGCAAAGTGAATTTAAACCATTCCTGCAATGTAGTTGTTCTGCACAAAATTGATAAGACTGCCCATTGCAGAATTTTGTGAAGTAGGTGCTCTCTGCTTAAATAGGACGTAGCATGAGATTTAAATTTCACACGGTTTTATTTCACATCCCTTTCACAAAAAGTATTAATTACGTCCCACTTTATGGTATTTTCACATCTACATTCAGAATTTTAAAATTTTCATCAGTTGTTTTCAATGCTTTACTGTAACATACCATGAGTTTTGGAGTGGCAATAATACACATATATTCACATATGGAATTTTTGGCTGTGAACTATATTTTATTCTAACAGAAGGCATCATTGGCACTGCCAGACCCATTGATTCTCAACTGCAAAGCCCAATCTGTGCTTTGTGAGTTGGCTTTCTATTTATAGACTATATTAGACACAGTCATTTGGGAATAGTATAATGACGTAGTCATGTTGCTTTTAAATTAAATTAAATTGTAAATTGTACTACTAATATGTAGTTTTTAACTACTTTAAAAAAAACAAACTCAACAAAAAAAGTAAAAATCAACAACATTTTAAATGCTTAGCGTAATCATTTATTCAGGATACTTGAGTTATTTTCCAGCTAATCAAGCTTCCACTTCTTGTAAAAAGCTTTAAGTTTTTCAGTGGAAATAAGCATGTGTCACAACACTGCCCAGGATGACTTTACCTACCAAGTTAAAGCTTTGAAATCTTCCAGATTCTCTCTGTGAAACTTCCCTAATTGAATTCTTGGTCAATCAATGGCATTACCTCTGTAATGATAAGATGCCATTTGTTTCATCAACATCATCAGCTGCCTCACAGAGAAATATGACAGTGTAATATTACATTCAGTGAAATCATGTGAAGTAGATATCTGAAAGGTTAAAATCTACATTTTCACTGTTTCTGCCAGAGAGTATCTGAGTAAGAAAAAAAAAGAGCATTTTGAATAGTAATCTTTTCCTCTGGCCTTTAGTTCCACATAATATGCTAAAATGATAGTTGCTTTTAAAATACCAAGCAAATTTTTCTTTGAAAGATTTCCAACTTTTTCATCTAATATGTAATATCAGGCTGCTGTTGAAATGGAAATAAGCTGTTATCAGTATTTTTGCCTATTAGTCCACCTGTAATTCAACCTATTGGACTTGGCTATAATGTGCAAGCTCAACTTTTTGTTACAAGGCCAGGACATTTTCTTATTAATGTATGTAACTGTGCTTGTGATATATTCCTAAAGGCTTTGAAGAGCCTTCCTCTGTGTCTTTGAGCCAAATGGAAAATGTAAGACTTCCACAAAAATTTCAAAAGCTTTGATGTTGCTAGTAAGACCATAGGTAGCATTTGTTTTTGGAACGTGTGGCAATAAAGATAAGGTGTTTCACATTTAAATCTTTAGTTTTCAGAATTCCTCATTACCAGCGTGCAACCACTAGTAAAGTCAGTAAAGTTTCTGCTCTTGAACTATTTGTCTTCAATTTCTTAGACACTTTAATTGTCATCTTTAGCAAATATATATTATATATAAAAGAAGAATGGAGGGAGGATATATATACTTATTTGTGTTATGAGAGCACTTCTGTGGTATTTCATACTCACACATCTGCTCAGATTTTAGACTTCTGACTCTGCCTCACAGCAGAACATTCTCTTCTCATTTTTCCTGTGCTACTTCGGGCTGTGCAGTTGTTACAACTAGATTTTGAACAAATAAGTTCATTTGAGCTATGTGTTCACAAAGATTGTCTCTTGCTGAGTAGCTCTCAGTCACTGAATCATTGTCCTTCCCAACCATAACCAGCTGCCTTTCATCTCTCCCAGTTTGTTTAATCTACCTTTTCTCTTCCATCTCTACTTAACAGCCTGTCAGTGTTAGTGACAACTCTTCAAACCTCAGCCTTCTCATTCCCATTAACTGTTGGCAAAAATAATTGGTTTACTACATTTTACGCCTTCCTGTGCCCTTCCCTCCCGTTAAGGTCAATCTACTATTGCTGTCCTCAGCAGTACCCATCCAGCACATGTATTTGCAGCTCCTGTTGACTGTGTATTTTAAGATCTGCTCTATGTTGATTTTGAGAAGGTTTAACTTGCTTCAGTCCAAAGACAGAAGTATGGGAAATTAACTTTCAGTGATGCAATTAAATACCTCATGCAAGCTAAGTGCCTACATTTGATCATTATGGAGCTGCTTCAGACCAGGCAGGCTAATTTCACTGTAAACAAGATGTACTTGAGAGACCTAGGCATCCACCTCAAGTAATACTGCTTCCGTTAGGCTCACCGAAATGCATATGCTGCTACAAGCATGTAAAGAGTGCACAAAACACACAGAAAGCAGAGATGCAGCTCTCTGTCTCAGCAGTTACATGGTGGGGTGCAGACTGATCAGCTTCACCTTATGGGTACTGCCCCAGTGAATTGGTGAGCTCCACACCATGAAGGTGTCACCATAAGTGTACAGGGCATGGCCAAGCTGGCAGGAATAGGAGAAGTAGGGTGGAGAAAGAGGAGGGAGAATAAGGTGGAATAAGAGCTCTGAAGGACCCTGGACCATGATCCTCACTTTTTTTCCCAGTCTTTAGAAGCAGCCCAAAAAAATTCTTAGAGATATAAGTCTTATCAAAAAAGTTTCCATCAATAACAGCCCTTCCAAACAATGACTTTTATTCCTTCTTTCTTGCACTCAGTCTCAATACTTGTATCTTCAGCTTTCACTGCAACTCCTCAAGCCTGCTACCGGGTTTGGCACAGTTGTCTTGATTTGCTTTTACGTCTGTTGTTTTTGTCTACTAATTCCTGCAATGATCCCCTGCCTGCCAACAGCTGGTAGAGAGGCATGCATTAAACTCCGCTCATTCCTCCTGGCTCTGAAACTATATGGGGCTGAAATGTGTGTATCTCTCATCAGCACATGTTTGGCAGAGGCCCCTACTGAAAGAAAAAGTGGGTGGGAATTGGAAGAGATGGTGTTATCTCTGCACTTGCCCCAAGTATGCCCGTGCTCAACACCATAAGCACAGAAAAAGAATATAAATCATTTGGACAGTCTTTGGTTCCTCTGAACTGTGCTCCCAGATTCTTTGAAACCTGTAGTGCACATGCTGAGGGGTTTCCTGCAGTAGTGTGAATAAAACCTCTCCACCTCTAGTCTCTCATATCTTAGCCAGGACTTTGGCCATTGATGACAGGAGTGGCTCTGCTGCAGATCCACGGAGCTGCTTTACTAGAGCAACTTGGTGATTTACCCACATGCAGTGAAACTTAAACATCTGCACAGGGTGATTCCACGCGTAGCCAACTCTACACCACCACTGAGATGGTCATCAGTTGTACAATTGCTCACAGCATGCAAAACCATACACACTAGGTATGTATAACTTCCTATTTCCTGCCTCTACTGCCTGCTCTATCTAAGAGGTTTCTGGGACATCTTTAAATCCAGTTTTACCTCTTCCATCTACCTCTCCATACATGCTGTGTAATCTTTCATTCTATCAACCAACACTGTAGTCTCCCTTCTGTATAAATACTCCTTATATAAAATACCCATCTCTAGAACAGGGACATGCAGCATATATCTAGAATAATTCTACCTCCCTCAACTGGGCGTGTTTCTTGGGAGATAGCAACTTCCCATCTACTCCAAGCACAGCAGCAGTGTGTCTCTCCTGAGTAACGAATGAGGACAGTTGGGCTGTGAATTTGGGCCGCTCAGTGGTGGAGTAAAACACCCTACATTAAACAGTGGTGCAGGTGGAGTTCATGTTGTAGCGCTGTGGACATGACCTGCTGCTGGTGAGGGATCTGACAAGGCTTGTTGGCCAGTCTTCCTCAGGAGTTCTTTGTAAGGCACTTGCAACTGTCTGCATCATTTACTCAGCGTGATCGTTTGATGGTGATAGCTTAAATGAGTGAGATTTTTGGCAAAGTCCTCAAATTCATTAGAAATGCAGGTCTGTTGCTGGATATGACAGGACCTGGGAACTCATTAGTCACACCTGACAAAGAGCAGAAACTGCTACAGTAGGTGTTTGTGATCTTGACTCATTACAAGTAAGAGTCTGCCACAGTCTGGGGGTTCTTTTTTGAAAAACACAGTGTCATCAACACAGATTCAAGACAACAGCTTCTTGGATGGCATCTTACACGTCACACGGAATAATCTGTCCAGTGATACACTCATTTATCACTTTTTTCTGGGTATGCTTTCAAACTCAGAATTTTTTTGGATATGCTGCAACAAGGCTGAGATTGCTCAACATTCTTCTTCAAGCATAGTGATACGATTTTCCCCTTCTGAATAGTCTTTCAAACAGTTTTTCTTCTTAACGTTCAGAGAGAACATGTTCTGTGGTGGATGTGGTGGTCATTTCTAGAACTTGGTTGGCCAAGGAGGGAAGTGAATATCCAGACTTCCTACAGGTTGAATGGCATGATCTAGCAGCGTGTTGCAGTGGTGCATCACGAGGATGATGATGATGATGAAGTACTGCACAGGTGAACCACAGACTTCACAACATGTAGTTGAAGGAATAGCCAATGTTTTAGCATTCAGTGATTGATCAGAGCTCAGCGGTGGGGGCAGCAGTACCCTCATCAGTTTGCTGGATTTGGGGAATTGAAATATCTAGTCAATGGCAGATGATACAGGTGGAAATGTAACTGGCTATGAGATGATCTTATGCCTTGTTCTTCAGCACAGCAGGCGCAGTAAGCGCTTATAATGGCCAACATGGGCGGCTGAAAGAACAGCATGTTTTGGTCTGGGAATAATCTCTCTTGTTTCAAGATTATTCTTGAATTCAGAGAATTCTGAAAATGAATCCCATGATGCAGAAGCACTTATGTTGAGTTGCTCAATGCATCCCAGCTGTGCTTATCTAACTTCCAGGCAAGGATGTTATTTCAGTGGCTGTGGCAGCTCTTTACACTGTGAGTGCTTGCTGCTTGTCCTCAGGAGCACAGCTTCCTTCTCTGAGGAGCGGTGCCACATTCCCGCTGGTTGCGCTTATTCCTCCACAGGATTACACCCTTCCTGTCAGAGCCCCGGAGTTGTGTTAGTGGACTGGGACACCTCTTGCAGAAGTCAGCAGCAAACAAGTGTGACTTTTTGTGGTGAGCAATGTGAACAAAACCACACCAGCTGCACCTTCGCAGGGAGGAACTGTGCCTGACGTTATTTCCTCATAGGCCAGAAACAATATTCTGCATATATAGCAGTGGCATCTCATCTGGATATTCATACCTGAAATAATTTAAAATGGCCTTTTATGCATACATTACATTTTCTGCCTCCTGCTTTCATTTCCCTGTCTGTGTAGGAGTCTGCTCTCTTTTTCTGAGAGAAAATCAGCAAGTCCAACATTACCACTTTTGCATTTTTCTTTGCATTAATCAATACTAAAGTTTATTTTACTTTTCCTTCTTTATTCCTCGAATCTCTTCAGGAACCCATCAACAGCCTGACATGGCAAACACTGACTTTAATTGTTACAACGTTGTCCTCTTTATTGCTCATTTACCCGGTTGCCAGCTACCAGCCTGTCTGGTTCTGTCCATGTGTCATTTTTTGACTGGCATTGAAAAAGCAAACTGTTGGCAATAGACACATTTGCTGCTTACTAACTACTTTTTGTAATTCTTTGAAACTTGGCTGTTTTTTTATAAATTCATGAAAATAGAATATATGGTATTGCAGTTAATATTACTGACACTGCTTTTTTTTAAATGCTTAGCTAACACCACCAGTAGATCATTACTGTAGCTGGGCACATGCTTTACATCAAAAGTAACACTATTAAATTAAACAATATACAAAATACAGCTAAGATAGTACACTATATCACTGTGAATATATCACCAACAGTGATCCGTAGTAGAGCATGTAAATGTCAATTCTTGCCATTGATGTTAGAAAACTACACTCTGTTCCTAAATAACAATATTTCTGGAAGATATTACATCTGCTTTGTTGAACTGTTGTTACAGACACCTGGGTATCATATGGTCATGGCTGTTTGGAAATGCCCTGAAATAAACTTAGTGGCTTTTTCCTTTTAGAAGACTAAAATTTAAGATACTTGGGTGATTTTACTTGTTTATATACAAAATAACATTCCTTGTTGGGAATAGCTAATGGTTTCTGTTTCCAAGAGGTCCATAATGAATAAAAGGAAAGGTGCTCATTTGAAAAGTATGAGATTCCTGGGGAAATTTGCAAAATGTCAGGGCTTAGTAATTTAAGTCCACTCAAGAATTAATTTCACTCATGGTTTAGAAAACCAGAATGCCAAAGATGTTCAGTTTAGTAGCTTCGGAGATGAGATGTAAGCTTTAGTGACAGCAGTGTTGCTGAAGAACAATTTACTAAATTGTTTTAACAACAGTCTCTGTTGCCTTCATGAACTGTGTTTATAAAGATTTACTTTTTATTCTGTTTACTCCAATACTTTATTGTTTTTAGCACTGCTGGAGCTGTCTTTTTTACTTGTGACCTTTTTGCTATATCTTTCAATATGTAAGAGTGAACCAGCAGAATAGGGAGAGAAATGGAAAGTACAAAGGAAATCAAAAGTTCAAAGCTTTCACACAATGCCTCTAGGTTCTTGAAATCTTTCAAGTAGAAAAGTATGATGAAAATTAATTACTTGCTGGTGCCAAAACATAATTAAGAAATAATAAGGGATAGTACAATACACAAAATTTAAACAACAGTCATGATATATTATTAATATCTAAAATACTTTTCTAGAAGCAGTTTTTCAACCACACCCCAGTATTTTGTTTTTGGATACATGAATATAAATTTAATGATCTGAAATAAAGGCTTGCTAGTGGGAGCAGATGGCTTTGGTGCTATGATTGGTTAGCAAGCTGCTGCACCACTTAGACACACACAAGTCTGTGTGGCTGGATGGGATCCACCCGAGGGTGCTGAGGGAGCTGTGGAAGTGCCCACCAACCCACTTTCCGTCATTTACCAGCAGCCCTGGCAAACTGGGGAGGTCCCAGTTGACTGGTGGCTGGCAAATATTGATGCCCATCCACAAGAAGGGCCAGAAGGAGAATCCAGGGAACTACAGGCCTGTCAGTCTGACCTCGGTGCTGGGGAAGGCTATGGAGCAGATCATCCCGAGTGCCATTATGCGGCACATGAGGGACAACCAAGCGATCAGGCCCGGCCAGCACGAGTTCATGACAGGCAGGTCCTGCTTGACAAACCTGATCTCCTTCTATGACAGTGTGACTCACTTGGTGGATGAGGGAAAGGCTGTGCATGTTGTTTGCCTGGACTTTAGTAAAGCCTTTGACACCATTTCCTACAGCATTCTCCTGGAGAAACTGGCTGCACGTGGCTTGGAGGCGAGTACGCTTTGCTGGGTTAAAAACTGGCTGGAGGGCCGGGCCCAGAGAGTGGTGGTGAATGGAGCTAAATCCAGTTGGCGGCTGGTCATGAGTGTTGTCCCCCAGGGCTTGGTATTGGGCCCAGTCGTCTTTAATGTCTTCATCAATGATCTGGACAAGGCAATCGAGTGCACCCTCAGTAAATTTGCAGAGGACACCAAATTGGGTGGCAGTGGACAGGCTGGATCAATGGGCCGAGGCCAATGGGATGAGGCTCAACAAGGCCAAGTGCCGGGTCCTGCACTTGGGTCACACCAACCCCATGGAGCGCTGCAGGCCTGGGGAAGAGTGGCTGGAGAGCTGCCTGGCAGAAGAGGACCTGGGGGTGTTGGTCAACGGCCAGCTGAATATGAGCCAGCAGTGTGGCCAAGAAGGCCAACAGTATCTTGGCTTGTATCAGAAATAGTGTGGCCAGCAGGACGATGGAAGTGACTGTCCCCCTGTACTCGGCACTGGTGAGGCCCCACCTCAAGTGCTGTGTCCAGTTTTGGGCCCCTCACTACAAGAAAGACATTGAGGTGCTGGAGTGTGTCCAGAGAAGAGCAACAAAGCTGGTGAGGGGTCTGGAGCACAAGTCTTATGAGGAGCGGCTGAGGGAGCTGGGGTTGTGCAGGCTGGAGAAAAGGAGGCTGAGAGGAGACCTTCTCGCTCTCTACAACTACCTGAAAGGAGGTTGTAGCAAGGTGGGGGTCAGTCTCTTCTCCCAGATAACAGGTGATAGGACAAGAGGAAACAGCCTCAAGTTGCACCAGCGGAGGTGCCCAAGCGGTGGAGTCCCCATCCCTGGAGGTATTAAAAGATGTGTAGATGTGGCACTTGGGGACGTGGCAGTGTTAGGCTAACAGTTGGACTCAATGATCTTAAAGGTCCTTTCTAACCTAAATGATTCTATGGTTCTGTGACATTGTTGCATTTAGATGACAGTTCAAATGCAGCCTTCGGCACTAGTAAATTCCAGCCATTGAAAGTTTGCTATCCTGTTTTAATTTGGATTTTAAAATCTTTTTGTTAATATCTGAGCTTGTCTACTCCTCAATTTTTGCCAAATACCAACAACTATCTGGAGTAAGGTTCAAGGACATGGTTATGGCTTGAGTGTGTACATGGTGGAGCTTCACACTGCAAATTTTAGGCCATCTTTAAGTACCCAATCTAGGTAAGGTTTAAAGCATCCGTGTTTACTTTTGTCTAGTCGATGGTGAGAGATACCTCCAGAGGAACCTGGCAGGATTGAAGTTCCATGCCTATTTTAAGATTATAAGATTAACTCCTTTAGTTTTAACTTGATTTCAACTGGGTGTTAGTTCATGCTCTCAGGTGTAAAACTTTGTCTGAATAAAACTGTAATTTTTTTAATAGGTCTTAAATATTTCTAAGAAGTGGTATGAAACTAATCACAATGTTGTAATACAGAATGAGCTGTTTAGACATTTAGAAGAAATGGTTTGGAAGTATTGAAAAGGAGAAGATCTTCTGGTGAAAAGTGTCATGTAGGAAAATGAAGTACACCTTTGAGTGACCTGGTCTAGTGGGAGGTGTCCCTGCCCAGGGCAGGGGGGTTGGAACTAGATGATCTTTAATGTCCCTTCCAACTTGAACCATTCTATGTTTGTGTGATTAAAGCTTATGCTACAAAAGAGCATAATGGCTGTGCTGCCTTAAACCAAACATTAGTGTAGGCCAAGAACAGCAGCCAGTAGCCCCCTTTTTGTGCATGGAGAGGGTATTTAGTCAGAGATGCGTATGGATGGTGCAGTTATTTAGAGAGAGGCATGAACAACAGGTGTGATCAATGTCTAATAGCAAATGCCCAGAAAAATGTATGAGTACTGGTGATCCCATAGTGATACTTCCTCTACTTACATATAAAGACAGAAAAATATTCTGCAGTTCATATTTGAAATGTAGATGCTGGCACACCAAATCACGAGGCCTGGAAGCAGATGTCTGGATATACTTTGGGAAATAATTTTGCAAACTATGTATTTTCCCTAGAATTTAATACATCTTGCCCAAAACAAAATGTCTCACCAACAAAAGGTAGACAATTTTGTTGACTAATGATGAACTACTTATTTCAAAACCAACATTAAACTTTACTTACCTAAAATACTTTTGAAGTAACTGTTATTTACAGATCCTTTGTAACATCTTTATGACTTCTTCATTAAATTTTAAAATATGATAATGTTTTATGTTTAAAGTGGAGAAAACTTTGAGACACCAAAGCACATCACTTGGTGTCCTGAAAGGAGCTGAGAAAATAATTAATAATTTATTTTGCAGGATTTTAATTTTTTTCTTTCCTTCATGAGTACTTCACATATAACAGTTTCCTAGTATCAAATTTTTAGATGTTGAGAACTGGGTTAGTTTTAAGTTAAGTTCATAATTTTTAGTCAATAGCGGTTTTTTGTGTCAACAGTCATTGAATTTGACAAACGCTTGACATGTTTGGACTGATAGAATATTTTTGTTCCTTAGCTCTAACTCTGTACACCACTCTTCCAGTAAAATGAGAATAAATAATGATTTCTTTTTTAGACGTTAGCATCTCAGGCTTCAGATGTCTCTGTGATTTCCTGTCTGGAGTTCTGCAGACAATGACCAATGATACTGAAATTCTGTCATTGCAGAATGTTAATTAAAAATAGCATATATCTTTTCCTCTAAAGATGAGTAAACACTGTAATGTTTGTGACAGTGAAAAGGGGGTTAAGTGTAGATCCTTATAAACTTTGAAAAAGTTTGTTATGGAATCAATGACAACATGAAAGGTAGGAGAAGGGAAAAAATCATAGAGACCAGTAACAGGAAACTACAAGTGCTTTTATAGAATTCAGGAGAGATGATGTTTCCCACCCTCATGTTTTCTTCATAGTATGAAAGCAAATCCACAGTCTGAGATGTTTATTCTCACAGAGCAGTGGCGCTGATTAAAGTCTAGTGGGTTGTAAATAAACATCTGACCTTGAGAATGATAAATAGTCTCATAGTTCTAAATAATATTGCTTGTGTGCTTGAAAGTTTTAAATGGCAATAAGGTGGTGAAGGATATTAACATAGTCTGCATAAGAAAAAGAATTACACCCCTTTCTGCATTTGATTGTAAAAATATTTGTAAGCTCTCTGGCCTTACTTACATAGTTATTTAAATTGTGTGTATCTTTTTTCAGGCACCTACTTTCATTTAGAAAACTAGGCACATAGTGTTTGCTCCTGTGCAGTGTTTCCACTAGCATTGAGTATTTCTTCACTTTGCTACCAATCAGAGATTTATTTCATTTATTTGTTTTGCTCTAAATGCTCAAGGGCAAAGTGGGAAATAATTGTTTCTTGCTTCAGCTGGTTGAAAATCTCTGACTTCAGGGGCAGCCCATCTGCGCTGAAAGGCTTACCCAGAGCAATAGCTTGCACTTTATACCTTAACGATGATTACAACCACCTCTTGCAAGGACCATTTCTAACATAAACTAACCCTAGTGTTCTTGGACACATATGATCTTACAACATTAAATACTTTGTATTACGGCTGATCTGGAATATCAGTAACGTGCATGGTACTTGTTTCTTTGTTGATGTGCACGCACTTAAAAACTAAACCTATTTTGAAAAACTCAGCTTTTGAAATAGAAGATGTGTAATGGACAATGTGACTTGTAAAGAATTAGCTGTGTGGAGCAAATTATGCATGGTTTCCCCTCTCACAGTTTAGAAAACATTTGCCCAGGAAAAATGCATGCCTTAGCAACTGGCTTCAACTGACAAGGTATTAAATGCAGAGAGGTATAAACCCCAAGTAACATCTACTGTTGCAGTGTTTGAGAGAACCTATTTCTGAAAGCTGTATAAATTCTGTACCGCTTTAAAAATTGAGTACCATTAGAAAGGATAAAAAATCTGGGATTTAATACTGGGTGGGAAAATTTTTTTTAGCTAAAACTCCCTGTTAAAAGTGTTCCTGAGATAAATTGGACGTGAAAACAAAAATAATGAAGCAATCTAAAATATAAAAGAGCAATTATTTTCTTTGCAGATACAGGTAAAGATGTTAACAAGTTACTTTAGGGTAGATGAAAAAGCTGAAGTAGCTTTTTCTTCTATTAATTCTTGTCATGGTCATGCTTATGAGATTTTGATGAAGATGGTACTGATGTGTTGTCCCAGCTCACTGGTACAGGCAGTTCCTTTGGGACCTTGTATTTCTGTAATGCGCCACAGCTAGGTCTGGGCTGGCACCCTGCAAACATAGGTACGGGAGGCTATCATCAACTGTCGGAGACTTCTCTGTCCTCTCATTCTGTACTGAGCCCACTTAGTTTCACAGTTGATTTCAATGAATGTAGAAATAAAAATCTCATGTAATTAAAGGTTATGGGTTTAGAAATGTGTCTACAATTACTGTAACAGAGTTTTACCCAAGCTTCTGTGGGTGTATGTTTGCCTTACTATTGAAAACTTGATGTGTCTGAGTATTATCTCATGTGATCATATGCAGAAGCCCCACTTATGACTTCTGAGTTGAAGTCTGTGGTGCTTTGCACCATTGCAACTTTACATTTTGTTTGGTTGTTTGTTTGCATATGCTGCTTTAATATTGTAAGACCAATGCACTTTTTTACCCAAACCTTTTCTTTGCTGTAGGTGACAGAGATTATTCCATCATTAAAGAAATTTTCAGGGTGGAAAGAAACCCAATGCTTTATATACCTTGTTTCTGTTTTCAGCTGCTTGTTTTTGTTATGGCTTTGCCTGCTGTAACTAAAAGCATAGTGTTGTCAGCATAATTATTCCATACACCTCTTTCCATTTTCTGTAATTTTCAAATTAAAACACATGAAAACTTTCCTTTTGTAGGATTTCATGACACCTCATTTCTTACCCTTAGAGCCAAATTCACCATTGTCAATAAGCTTATCTGCCAACGGTGAATTGTCTGCCAGAGTCTTTCTATCTTGACTGTGCTTCCTAGATTAATTGCTGTGAGTCAGCAGTAGGAAATTAGAAGCACACTCCATAATGAACGGAAGCTGCCTGTGAATACTGTCTTTTTGAAGGAGAGTTGAGTCTACAAATATAAGCTGATTTTTATGCTTTGGGTATGCTTCCATTCAAACGTTTTTTCACTTTCAGAACTTAACCTCTTGTCATATGTGACAGATCATAGCTAGGTAAGAGTTATTAAGGCCTTATTTATTCTATTTTGAAATGAGTACTGGCTTTTGTAGGTTACAAAGAAAAGATTGACAAGTACACCTCAGTAGGGTGAACAAAAGAAGTCAAATCCTACTTTTTTCTTCCTGTCAAGACATTAAAGTCATAAATGTTATGACTACAGACTTACCATTTGAATTTAGATGCTTGTAATTCGAAGTCTAATACTTCACTGGTGGTCAGTCACTGGAGCAGGCTCCTCAGGGAAGTATTGATGGCATTAAGCCTGTCAGAGTTCAGGGGGTGTCTGGACAACACTCTTAGTCATATGGTTTAGTTTGAGGTAGTCCTGCGGGGAGCAGGGGGTTGCACTTGATGATCCCTATGGGTCCCTTCCAACTGAAGATATTCTGTGATTCTGTGGTTCTATGAATTAGTATTATTTATTTAAAAATCCTTTGTCTATCCAGACTAGTCATTAAATACCTGACTTCTAGGTACAGTTTGCTTTTTTGAACTTAAGTCCCTCATAGATGAGGCAGAACCTAAAAGTTCACCTACAGAGTAATTCTGTCGGTTAAAATATACCAGAATAGCTCCTCAATGTAGGGACAATGTATTGAGAATTGAAATATATATTCCATAATATTTTCATAATCCACACCACTGTGGAAAAACAGTAATTACTAGGGAGTAAATACACTTCTAAGGAGAAAGACACTTTAAGATGACTAGAACTAATAAGGAGGTATATGTTTCATGTTATGTTATGTATTCAGTCACATGTCCGTTTCTTCAGAATTGACAAATTCTACATGAAATTGTAAGAAGGGTCATAATAACTCAGAGCTATATTTTCATTGTTTCCAAAGAAGCGTCAGGTAATTAACCTTTCTGAGTGCTACAGTTCTAAGGCTTTTAGGCTCACCTCCTTTTTTTGGCAATGCAGTGAGCTGTGAGTGGTATCAGCTACCTGCAGACACTGAAAACCTTGGTGAAATTGGGCTGAGTTGCTTCAGTGTGTTTGCTTGAATGCAACAAGAGGCAAAATTTAGCTGCAGGCATCTGGTTTTCCTTTATTTCGCTTCCTTCTCTTTTTACTTCTGGCTTTCACTCACTGCAGGGGTGGGGGGGCCTTTAATTGGGGTTTAGTATCTGTCCAGGAGGACACCAGAAACTTTAAGCAACTTGACCCAGGCTGAAACAGCAAACCCTTCTGTGGAATTTTGTAATGATTACTGAACTGGAACTAAATTGAAAAACAGCCGTATTCATATGACTTCTGGAACTTTGGGGTTTCGGGAAAATCTGTGTGCCCGTGGAAACAGAAGTGGATACATATACTGAGAAAGAAAAAAGTGGTATAAAAAATTTTCTTGAAATGGCGATCTAAAACTGGAAAAATGGCATTCCAGAAACCCCACTTAAAATCAAGGCCATTACACACAATCCTATGAAAGACCACAGAGGAAAACAAGTCATCACATACTCGCACAATGAGTGAAATTTACAGTACAAGTAGCAGGTTCTGAAGTCAAAGGAAGGCTTTTCCAAATTTAGTAAAATTTATTTGAATATTCCATTAATGTTAGAATCTTGAACTGGCACAACACTGATGCTCCTGTTTTTACCGAGGTGGAACCCAGCCTCCTTTTCTTGGCAACTATTTCATGCTAGATTCAGTTCTTTGTAGTGAGGTTTCATTAGAGGTGCCCTCTTGTTCAGGCTTTGGTTCAGATCAAAGCATTTACTCTTTCACGATCTGTCCTTGCCTGTGTCAAAATGTGTCCATTTGGCTCGACTCATCTTAATTGGCTCTCCTGAGCTTCAGTTGCCTGCAAGTACCACAGATACAACTTTTTATGGCAAGTATGTGGAGGTCTGAGGCATTAAAAAGAAGGCTGGTTTCATTTGCTGGCAATTAAGATAAGGTTATTCATGCATGTAATAAATTGCTTTTTTTACTTCTTCTAACTAATTATCAAAGGTCAGTTTTAGCATCAAAGTCCTGAGTGTCTCCATAGTCACTGACTTTCCACAAAGTCAAAGAAGTTCACATTCTCACAGGCAGCGATCAGCAGTGCTGAGTGAATGGTCCCAAGGCTTCCCTTGAACCTCTCAGAAGAATAAATCTTCCCTGAAAAGACAATATACATTCAGTTCCATTTCTGTATAGGTTTGTTTCTAACTTTGAGAACTGCTCAAGACTACATCAGAAATGAGTGATGAATACATGAACAAGACTTATATTACTTTGGGAAGTTTTCCAACCACTAAAATAGATGAAGGCAGCCATTCTTAGGTATATATGTGTTCATCAGTTCTATCTGCTGTACACTGATAGTAGGCCTTTGGGATTTGTTTCAGAATAAAATATTAGCCTAATGGACAACAAAAATACAGTGCATGTATCTACTTTAATGTATTGTAAAGAATAATCATTCATTCTTTAGAAAAATAGCAAAAGGAAATGGCTTTATTAGCAGAAAATGTTGTTAATAATAACAGTAAGTGTAACAAGATTAAATGAGATATGAGATTTGTCATTTGTAACTGTCACCAAAATATTTGGCTTGCATTGAGGAATTCTGCAGTAAGGTTGCTGTCAGTGGGACATGGTTTGATGGGCATTCCTGGCTGGTACTGTTACTTATGTTTCTCCAATTTCTTCTTAATTCTAAGTTTTCCATCTCTGGAAGAGACCTGCTAGTTGCTGCTAAACCTTGCTCTCCACCCTACAGAACGGCACAAAAACTTGTTTCAGTGTAATGATCCGTGTATGGGAAAATGTATATTCTTTCTTACAAACTTTTTCTAATGCATGCTTGGAATTCCATGATTTGTAGAAATGCTGCAAAGAACTTGTCAAAATTGAAAAAGGTGGAGTTTATGTCCATTTTAGATAGTTAAGGTATACTAAGTGGGAAAGTAAGGATTCCTCTTAACAGAGATTCCCAATCTGACAGAGACCTGACTCTGGTACAGCTAAGAATTAAATCTCAAGTGTTGTAAAAAAGAATTAATTATAAAATGATATGTACTTTATTTTTTTCCTATTTATGTAGAATGCATTGCAGGTATTTGTATTCATTTCCAAGAGACTGAAAACAGTCCTATGTGTTTGTACTTTCATGTGTATGTATTACAGCAGGTGTTTCTGCATGCATGCAGAGACAATGAGGATGAACCAAGGAAAAGAATTGATTTTGCACTTTCTTGTGGCTATGACCCACAATCATTTTCTGTTTCTTCAGATAGTAAGTTCATTTATCTTTTTCTAGTTCCAGTGAACGTGTAGTGTCTTGTATTCAGAAGACTTCTCCTCTTAGCGTACAGTTTCACCATTTCAGTGGAACAGAGCTATTGTAGAAAGTCACCATGCTTGGGAAGGGAAGAAGGGGAATGGTGGGAAAAGTCCTACAGGGCTGCTTAAGTGCCAGGAGACAGCAGATGACTAAGACAGTGTTTGGTGAAGACAACACACAGGGAGCAGATAATTACTGTAGCATCTTCATAGACTTATGTTACAATCTGAAGTTTTCATATGAATTGGAATAGCTAAGTCTGTAGCCCGCAGCTATGGTTGATCACTGTCTCCAGCGGATCATGTGAGAGACAAAGCATCAGTTACCTGAGCAGTCATGTCTAGAAATGAGCACCTTTGTTCCTATTGTGGATGTCTAGATGTCTTGTTAGCATGCTGGAATCCAAAAGATTGAGCTGATTGATGTAAAAGTGGATTTGTCAGTTATTTGTCAAAATATAGGAATGATTATGTTCTGTTTAAACCAGTTTTGGTAGGAAAGTAAATAGTTGTATTAGAAATTAATGGGAACAATGATATTTCCATTTTATATAAAGCATTATAAAAGATGTATTTCATACCTACTCTGGAACCTTATAGAAAAAACTTAGTGATTAATGAATTACAGGGAAGTTACAGTAGATTGGTACCAGTATAGCTGAGGTCATAAGCCAGTCATAAGATTTTTTTAAAAAATATTGCATTTAATAATCCGTTAGTTTATTATTGAATTAGATTGTTACCTCTGTTTCAGGAACTATATTCACTTCTCTATTCACAGGATACCCAGGACAGTATGGACTGAACTGTGGGGCTCAGAGCCATTAGTATTCAGTGCTGTATTGACATATTATCAATTTAAAGCTCTTTTAGTGGCCATAGAGGCATCGTACCTCCACAGGTGACAGAAAACCAGTCTAACACCGTGTCTGTGCTTCTAACCTTAGGAGTGCTGAGGGCTTTCCTATACCTCATTAACTGTGAATAATTTAAAGTTGCTGACAGCTATCATAATTTAGAGGGATGAACCCAGTCCACACCAAAGCAAACACTGGGAGAGTTCAAGGAAACCTTTGCAGATGCTCTGTGAAAGCTTAACTGGATTTATTGTATAGAATGGGTGACAGAATTTTATATTTAATATTAGCTTCATGTCTTTCTGTTGCAATTATGCAAATGCTCTTTTGTATCAAAACATCATTAAAGTTTTAATCATATATATAATGTTACTCAACAAAATGAATCATGCTAGGACTACAAGATGTTTCAGCCATAAGGAGAAAAAGTCTGGAGAGAAAGCTTGTTTTGGGGGGAGACAAGCATTGTACATAGTTACAAGTTGCTTGCTCGAGTAATTTTTAAGCCAGACTCCTTTATATTTTGTCCTGCATCTCAGAGAATACTATATGAGAGCTCATGGGAGGCATTTTGATTATAGCTTTATCCTATGGCAGATGCAGCAAAGAAGCATTTTGTACTGAGCAGCATTGGCCTGTTGGGCAAACACACCGATCGTGTTTCTGGGCACGGCATCTCCTGAGACTCAACAGTTTGCTAGTATCTGCTTCCTAGCATCTGTGGGCCCAGGATGATTGCTGAGTTTATAATTATTTTTTATGATGGGAAAGAGGAAATACAGAAAGGAAGGAATAAGAAGAAATTTAAAGACATATGAGAACCTCCTCGTCTTTTACTTCCTTGCCTTCATAACTTCGGTCACAGTGCTTCATAACCTGCTTTGACTTATACTTTTGACTGGAGAAATGTTGCCTGCTACAGGAAAAGAGACATATGCCAGGGGACATGTAAACACCTAGGCAGAGAGGGAAGTATTCAACTGGAAAGTGTCCGCTACAATGATTGCTTTTAATTGGGTTGTAAAACTAGTGTTGCTTTATCTTGGAAAATGAAAAATAAGCCTTACTTTTAGGGATAAAACGCACACAAAATATTTAATTTAAATGTCATTAGATAAAATATGTTAATAGCAGAATTGCACTTTAGCATCACATTTTTTAATTCCTCAGGCACAATTAGGGGAAATTCATAAGCTTTGTAAGTATTTGAGGCCAAGACAATAAAAACAACTTCAGTTTTAATAATTAATTTGATATCATTAAGGAAAAATTTTCCCCCATGTTTTCATCTCCAATGTATAATTGTATTAGAGGCTAAAGATACTGAGTAGAAATACGAAAATAAAATAGCTGTTCTTAATGAGCAGAAAGGAAAAGATGAGTGAACTCTGTAGTCCCAATTCACCACTATATTGCCGCAGGCTTAGTCCACGGAAGTAAGAATTTTCCTGGTTAAAGCAGTTACTCAGATTTAGAGCTACTTCACTGCAACTCACTTTTAAGAATGCATTGGTGCTTTCCACTTTCTTGTCTTCTTCAGTAAGCAGTGGTGCTGTATATTTTTGGTGGTATAGCGCCAATCTGCGATGTAACCAACAATGGAAATCTGTCTGGCACTGTACTATGAATACACATACAAAAAAAATATGGCTAGGGACTCAGCTGAAGGAAACTGATATCTGGATATTCTGGCAAAAGAAGTGCACAGAATATGAAAGAGCAGCATTAACCTTTCCTGTAGTTCATAACAAATGAGAAATTGTTAAAGGGTGCTACATAGGGAGCTCTGGGATGCACAGGGAATAGTTATACAGTTAGGGGTATAAGTAAAGTTTAAAACGCCTCCATGAATAAAAATTAAAGCTATAGTATTGTGATTTCTATGTCAAAATACTCATTATCTATGATTACACAGAAACTTTCCAGTTGCATGTGAAAATTCTTGAGACTTAAGAATGTTTTTTTAGCTTATTGTTGACTAAAATTCATATAACAATCACATTACTTGTATCTGATATTCACTATACAAAGTTTGTGCAGGGAAAAATGCACATCCTAAATCTTAACCTCAGGATGTGTGCATTTTGGTAGGTACTTCTCGGAAAGCAGTTACATAGTCTCATTCTGTATTTTCTGCTCCTTGATTTCATTATTGACAAATATTTCCAAGAATTATGCCAAAAATAAGGAACAAAAACAGTCCAGGTAGGCTGTTCATTATTTTTTCCAGGAAAAATATACTCAGCTAAATTGTCTGAATCATGAAAAAATGAACATGTTTGGAAAATGTACACCAATAAATGCTTCATTGCCTCAAAAAGGGCTTACCTAAGTTTGTAATGCATTTATTCTCTAATGAATATTTAGCTCTGTGGTTTCAGCTACCCAAAGGTGTCAACGCACACTGCCCTTGAGACTAAAAGCACAAGGTAACTTTTTTCCCTTGACTCAGCCAGATGTGGCTGTGTTTATTTCCAACACAGTGTGTATGAACACATTTAGTTTGTTCCCCATAGGATACGATCTACTGTTCTTCTGGGGGTCTGCAGGAGACAATTTTGTTCTCAGGTCATTGTTTTTTACTCTACAGTACAATCTTTCATTCATTCTTCCTTAACGCCTTGCCATAGCTGACAGATGCTCTGTGATTGTGAGCTTAATTAATAAAAACATTGGCCTAAAATAGCATCCAAAAGTGACTTGCTCTCCCTCTGCTTGCTGTGTTACATACTTGGCTATATTTTCTCACTGTCCTTAAGGTCTTTCTCTTCACCGTAAAAGCTCTTGTCACAAAATTCATTTTGACATAGGAAGATGATATAGATACAAGTGTCCATTCAGAAAAAAATTAACATACATTGTTGCTTTTCTTAGAAAGGTTTGAGCATTTGTGGATTTTCATTGTAATCCTACGTGAGGAAAAAAGCTGCCCTACTGCTAGCTTCAGTAAATTTTTGATGGATCTTTTGGGTAGGCAGTCCCAGAACCTGTGTCCTAAAAATGCTGAACCTGTATTTGCTGGTTGCCGTGGGAGATTTTCATTGTCAATCTGAGCTGTCTCATTTGCCTTGAGGGTAAAGACTGTGCTAATATTTGTAACATATTTAGAAGTGATGAATTGTCCTTTCTTTCACTTAGTCATGAAACAAAAAATTGCCTCTTTCCTTATCTTCCCAGTTTCCTTTCTCTTTTTTTTAGTGTAGCTAGAGATTTAGTTTTCTCCCAGATTCCTTTACACAGGAACATCTGAAAGAGGGGAGGTCAGATATATTTACACTTGGCTCTTACAAGAAACAGTCTTTTAGCAAACCCAGCTTGCCAGTTTACTTCCCTTTCTTCTTTTGAATCCTGCTGAAAAATCCATGTCCTTTCAATGACCTCCCAAAGGCACAGCATGCAGATAATGTGCACCTCAAGCATCATCTGTTAAAAGGGACCAGAAAATTCACTTCCTTCTGCCCTCCCAAGGATTGTCCAAGCAGCCCAGAGACTTCTCTCAGGGCAAAAAAGCAGAAAGGACACCTGTGTTACTCAGTGTTGGAGCTGCTGTTCTTCCCAGATGGGTGCACAAGAGAAGATACAGAGGATTTACTTCTGCAGCTCTATGCAGCTTCACAGAAGCCAGGCACCATTTGACCCATAATTGCTTTTAAATAATATATATAGGTAACGTAAATTCCTAAGAAGTTGCCACATTTTTGTTTGAAATGTTCATGTGTGTCTCCTGAAACATCTAAAAGCAATGGACAATACAAGTCTGCATTGAAAGAAAAAGCTATAAGCGTTAAGATGGTTTCATTATCAATACATCTTGCCCCACAAATTTTCTGGTCACATGTAATGACTGGCAAGTCAGTCAGGCAGCCTTGGCCTCAGGTTGATCACAGTTCTTAAAAAAAGGAGGAATCTTTCTTATCTCTCTATGAAATGATTAATGTGATTAATGATTTTTTCATGGGACTTTCTTTCCATTTTATCTCACTGTAGGTAATAGTCATCTTTTCTGCTTCAGTGTTAGGGAAAAGGTCGTAAAATTGAACAGGGAAGACCTTGCCAGAATGAAAATACAGAAGACACCCAATGGGTGACTAAGTTTTTAAAAATTAATTGAATTTCAGGTATTTTTAGTCAAATAAGTACTGTTAACAGGGTAGCATGACAAAGCTGTTTCCTGAGTAGACGTCAGTGTGGTAGTGTCAGCTATAGCTGCAAATAATTTTATCTCTGTCTTCGTAACATCTTGGCTTTTTACATGCCCCCAAACCTCTCCAAATACCTATCAGTTTATCCACTCAAGAACAAAAGGCAAACTCTTACTATGTTACATTACCGCATTTCAGAAGGAATGATAAAAGATAAATTCATAAAAATATAGCGATCGCTCTGAGGTGAACTAAGAATATGATTTCTCCTAGGTGTTTCTGACAAGTCTCGCAGGAACAAAACATGAGTATGAATAAATATATAATGCATAGGTTCCAAAATAGCTTTGTATGAAGAAGTAGTGTAGCTTAATTTTTTTTTTTAATTTTCTCTGCTTTATATATTTCTAATAGGAATAGAGAGAATAATATTTTGCATAAACAGATTAATCATAATTACTTTTTTAATATATCATTGATAGATTTAAAGTCCATGGACATCAAGTGAAGTCTCCATAATTATTACACTGAAATTTATCTTTCCAAGCATTTAGTTGTTGCATAATTACACAGCAGTTTCTAGAAGGGATGAGATATATATTGGCAGTTTTATTTATGGAAAGAGAATAAATTCAGAGATTCTTTTGAAAATATTTCTCTTGTAAAGAATTTTCTAAGTAGACAAGAGAAAAGGAAATTCATAAATTGAAATTGATTGAATTACAAGCAAAATCATCACTTGCAAAAGTTCTCTGTCCTGCCTGATGTGTTCCTGAAGATTTCCTTCCAGGCTGAAAGAGTTCTGTCCATTTTTGACTATTCTCTTGAACAAAGATTTCTGTAAGAACTACAGAAGGCTTATTTATTGCTTAAATTCAAGTAGTTGTTCCTTGAATGGATTCTGAATCTTCTACATGTTCAAGTCTGTGGAGTTGCATGGAATAGGCATTTTTGTAGCTCTGTCAGTTGTGTTGCTTCCTGTCCCATAAGACTGAGTCATTAATTGAATGATTTTTCTTTTTTTTCTGTTTTTCTTTTTAAAAAATTAATAGGAAAATCAACCTATACAATCAACCCATTAATTATCAACCCTATAACAACAGGGTTATAATTAATGCTTATGTCCTGAAGACTTTATTCAAATTCTGGACTGATATTTTCATACTGTGAAAAAACAAACCAATGGATCAAAATTTTAGAACTAAGGTTTACCTCTAGGTACACAAAAAATATCAGTACTGTATACAAATACCTTTAAGTGCCTATCATGGTAATTTCAAAACAGTGTTCGAACTTAAAATTTAATGGAAGTTATATCCTTTTGGGTATGTATTAGTTTTTTAACTTTGTGTGACTTTTCCTATTATTACAATTATTTTTTATGAAACGCTCTTTAAACCTATACTCTTAAAACCTGTTAAAAACTTCTAATGCTTGTCCCATAATGTTATATATATTGGAGGTGAAAGAAAGTTCTTTTTAATCCTCATTTATGTTGCTAGATCTGCAATATAGTTCAGGCATGACATTTTAATCATCTGATGGAACATAAGATTTATTTTTCATTAAAGTGTTACTCATCAGCAAATTGACTAAATCCTTCAGTGACCTTTCTTTTTAATTTTTTTTTGAGTTTTCAGAAGCTTTAAAGAGTTGCAGTTCATCATCCTGATCTTCCAAGATCAGATTCATCTGACCTTTACTCTGTGTTTAACATTAATTCTTTGATTCAAAGAATCCTGTATTGTGAAATAACAGCTTTATTTTTTTCTTTTCCTGTCAGTCAAAGGTAATATCTGCAAACTGTATTGATAAGAAGGCAGAGGTCTTTCCACAGAATTAATCTGTTCGTGTTCGTACTGTTATTATGTTCAGTTGCTCCAGTGGAATGGTTCTCTATTCTGCTTATGCAGAGTGAAGTGGGGTTTGAAATAGCCGTGTCCTGAAACAACCTGAGATCTGAGAGTTGCTCGGTCTTATCTTAGTTTGGTAAGACAGTCTGACATTAGATACTGATGTTAATTTTTCAAATTACTACCCACAGTTAAGTTGCTTGATTGTTTTACAGAGGATAATGAATTCTGTCAGCCAGTACTTTGATGAATCTTCAGTTGAAAACGACTATCTACTGGCGTAACGAGGAAGTCCGTTCAAAGGTGTGCCATTCTCTCAGTAGCTTTTGACATGAGTATCAAGTCAGTCTAAATTTTGTGTAAATATTTGTTCTTCCACCTTCCCTTCTTACTAGTAAAAAAGTGGATAATTTAGAGTGAACAAAAAGAATTGTAGTGAACAAAAAGAATTGTAGTGAACAAATTCCTTTTGTATTTGTTGTCCTGGTTATCAGGCACTAATTTCACTGCAGTCACCACTTCTACTGCTACCTGTTGCAATAACTTCAAGTGAATCTGCACATAGCACCAGCTCTGAGGAACCTTTATTTTTAGCCAGTAACCTCCTCGTAGTTGTTAGCATTAGTTCGGATCTCATTCTGCATTATAATTTTGTTCAGCACGCAGAAAAAAACTTTGGTTCTGGGTCAGGAAAAAAATATCTTTTCAAACTCCTCTCCTCTGACTGGGTGTCTATACCCACACTTTCAGAAAGTCCTTGCAGGGAAATCACATTATTATTATCAGTCTTTCATGAAATGCAAAAGCGGTACTCAGTCCTCCACGTCCACTTGCTCTTCCTCAGCCATCCTCAAGCTATCAGAGCCTTGTGTTACTGGGCATGGGAGGGGGAAAGCCAGTCTGTTGCTGTGTATTGAGCCCAAAATCCAGCAGATGAAGTCTCTTAGGGTGCTAAAATTAAAGAATGTTCAATTCAGGCTAAACAGGTACCAGTGGATCTGAGCTCAGAACAGTGAGTTTAGGCATCTTCAGTCACCAAAGAGAATTTTTGGGACGAAGCTTTGGGTGGAAACACCTCCACTGTGCTAGAGTCCCATTCTAGAGGACCATTTTCATAGGAGAGGAAAACTCCAGAAGCCAGTCCAGCTCTATCATTATGTGTGTATAAGCACACATGCAAATGTTATACTCACAAGTTAGAAACAAGTATGACCAATCAACAATCCTCACTAGAACAAGAGAAAGGACAAACAGTGGAACAGGCTCATCAGGGATTTCTGAGAAAGACTGTGATCGTCCTCTGAGCCCTAAACATTGAAGCTCTCTGGGATATAGAGCAGCAGTGTCCTCAGGATTGTTCCCAAACATTCTTAAGGTGTACCTTGGCATTGCTATTTCTGCAGCCCAGATGAGGTCCTTTCTATCTTCCCTTCTCTTGCAGTAGCTAACTTTCTGTGGTAAAGAAATTTACCCAGATAGTGGCCAGGTGTGATGGTAGCCCAAATGAGTCTGATTATGGGCTGCCTTCTCCATATTCCCTTCCTGTACCTGTCTTCTTCTAGATATTGTTGACTGTAGTATCCATTTAGCTACATGTTAAATTTGGAGTGGGAAAGGATTAACTGTAGAAGGCCATTTCAGTTCACTCGTAACCTTAATGCAACAGCAGTGCTTTCAGAGTGTAATTCTTGCAGACATGGGTTTCAAAATTACCCAAGGGAAAGCCTGGGAATTGTTTAAAAAACAACTACAAATCATCTGCTTTGTTTTAAAAGCAGAGTTGCTGATTTTTTTAATTCTTTTGAAATTCAACCTGATGGTTCCCGGAATTACTTGCAAATGAATTCCACTGTGGTTTAGTATCATCAGTGGGAAGAGGAGTGTGAAGCTGAGCAAATCTCTTGCCATCTGGAATGTAACCCAAGCACCTGATAGTTCCATTCTGAGTCCCCTCAGGAAGCTTACAATTATATAAAATGTTTAATCAAAGCTGTTATGCCAAGTATAACTGCAAAGCTGACATCAACATAGGAAAAGAAAAGTTAAATGGCTCCACATGAGCTGTTCTTTTCACTAGAATTTTTAAAAGACGGGAAGAAGAGATAATCCCAACTTTGCTTCCTTTATCTGTGAGTTATTAAAATCACTCTTCTAGTAAACATTGTCCTTCGGCTACTCCACATTGTTATTGTCACTTATGTTAATTACAGAATTAATGCCCATAGATATATGGCTCTGTTTCATGAAGACTGAATGTTTATTCAGTTGCTTACAAGCGTGCTAATTTCTCTGTTCTAACAGTTAATCATGCAAAGTTGACTTAAACCCAACTGGCTTAAAGTGCATATTTTCATTTTTTCATTTCAGCTCTTAAACAGAAAAGACTGAAACATTAGAAGCAGTGATTAAAAAATGAACACATGTATTGAGCAATCCTCATGTAATATGTATTTTAATAGAAAATTGATACTTGGGTATTACAAATATTTTATCTGAGAGGGGAGAGAAAAAACCACTCCTTGAAAAAGGTCTATGTAAAACCTACTTTAAATGTATTTCTTAAAATATTTTGTTGGAATTTGTGTACACTTAGAGTGAATTTGCATTTATAAAACTATTGGAATATAGGCTTGTCATATTTGGGGATAGCATTTTTTTCATAACAGCCTGGAAAAGTGTGCAAAAGCAAGCGATATTTTGAATAAACTTAGTTGGAAATTGCTTGCATAAGCAATCTTTCACTAAAAAAATTGTTAAACTTGTTAAAATTTGTTTACTTGAAAGAATCAACTTCAAAATACTTTTTAAAACATCACTTATTTTCAAAAAAATAATTCTAGATTCCCAAAGCAAAATACAAATTAGTGGAGAAAAATATTAGCATAAGAGGAGTGATCTGCTGAATTATTATTCTTTTTGGAATGGAATTCTGTGAAGCTTGTAACTTCGTAACGCATTAGACGAGCTTCAGGATATTTAAAAATTGCTACTACTTAACTGAACATGCTTCAAGAAAAGTCAGAATCTTTTAAATATTTCATAAAATAATTGTAAAATATAATATATGTCTTCTGCATTTTCTTTATTTTTATATTTGCAGTGTTTGTCACAAAATCTTGTGGTGCTAAAAGCTTGATCCTGCACAGCAAGAGACTGAAAATGCTGAAAATCATTTATGTTCAGTAGTATACATAAATTTCAGCTAGGCTACTCAATGAATTGTCTTTATGCAAATTTAAAAGTGATAAATGTTCCATAAGATGGGGGTGTTAATGCCATCAGCTGAGGCTTTGACTGCCATATTATATCTAGTAATTGTTAACATATTGCTGTGAGAAATTCCAGTTCAGGAAAATGAAATTCTCTGTTACCTTTTTGCACTGTAACACACTGTGGCACTGATGATGGTTTTAAAAACATGAGAAAGGAATGCAGATTGCTCAAACTCACTAAGGGCGCTACAAATTCCTTAAAGCTAAAGCTTTATTATGCTAACAAACCTAATAGCCCATTATGACTGTTTGATGAATATCAGGACATACTTAAAGGACCTAGTTAGAAATAAATCCATAATCCCAAAGGTCCCACAGGTAAGGAACAGATTCAAATGCCTCTGTACTGTTTGACAGTTTGACAAATGCAGTTCCGTTTGTTGCCTTAAGGCATCCAACTTGACCTCTCTAAGCGTATAGTGCTCACAGAATGTTAGAAGTATTGGTTGGAAGGAACCTCCCATGGTCATTTAGCTCAGCCTGCTGCCTGAAGCAGGACTGTCGCCAGCCTCGTGTAAGGTTTGTCCAACTGAATCTTGAAAACTGCAAAGAAAGGGGTTTCACAGCTTCTGAGCAGCGTGTGCCAGTGCTGCCCTGCCCTTCTGGTGCAAAAGTTTCTCCTCACCTGCACCCTGCAGTCTCCCAGACTGCAACATGTTGCTGCAAGCTTACAGCATTTTATTACACTATCTGTCTCTATCAGGAGGGCTTTTGTTCCATCATATGAATACCTAACCATCAAATAGCTGTGGGGTCAGTCATTCTCTTCTCCTTTATAGGTGATGGAGGAGATGACAGCTATTGCTAAAGTCCTTTCTCTCCTCAAACTAGAAGTGAAGGCATAGCACCATGACTTACTTTTATAATTCCTTGTAGGAAGGCAGAGGAGGAATCTGTACAGAATTAGGAGAAGATGGAGTAGTGACTCTGGTTTTGTGGGATGTCCTTTCTTTCCATCAGGAAAAATTCATTTGTCCCAGGCAGCAAGGAAATCTTCACCTTCATCCGGAGACAGTTTGGTTCAGAGGGAAAGGAGCATCGTTAGAACCCACCAAGTGGTGGATGGAGTGTTCCATCTGTGCTTGTTTTGAATAGGAGATTGACTTGACATTTTCTAAGCCGTTACAGCTCCCTGGGAAATTACATTAGCCTAATCAGAGCTGTACCAGAACTTCACCTACCACCATTTTTTTTTTAATAAGCAGGCTGAAATTTCCGTTAAGCTAGTCTAATAGCAGGTTTATCCTGCTGCTTGAAGGATTGCTTGCATTTCAGCCAGCGTGAACTCTGAAGACAAACTAACAGCTTTCAGATCAGCTGGAGAAGTTGCATTAGGTGCATCTGTACTACAAGGAAGTGGGCTGCCTTAATGGGCTTACAAAGAGACCTATGCATACTGAAGGAATGTAGGTTAGCACTCACCTGTCGTGAAGCTGTGTTTGAGAGTTACCAATATTAATAGAAACTTTATATAATTCTTCTGTTGTTACCACCTAGAATTTGAAACATTAAACTAGTTAATTGGAAGAAACAGAACAGAAGTGCGGCTTGTGGAAGTTTGGGCAAGAAAAGTGAAAAAACTCAAATAACATCTCTCTGTTATTTTTTAAAATATGAAGCACCTGATCCCCATGCTAGTAAATATCCATTAAATGGTGCAGAAGGTAAATGCTATCATTTCTCTCATGTCTATGTGCCCTTTCTGAAACTCTCCAAAGATTTGTGAAGTGGCCCATTCATCTCAATGAGATACTGCCAGGCAAATGAGAACATCGCAGGGACGTGGGTACGGATAGAAGCCAGACCTGGGATGCCTCTTGGCTTCATTCATTTGTTTTTCCCTACTCTAGTTTCATCTCTTGTGAGCTTGCTGGTAATTAGAGCATAAAGCTTTATATTTAGATAAGCAATTTTACAGCATTTTGATATTTCTTCTGCTATTCCAATAAGACTGCTGTGTGCATGTGCATGCATTGGAGAGAGGAAAAAGAACTGGGTTTATTTACCATTAACAAATCAAATAAAACACCTGAGACAATGTTACATAGTATTGCACAAAACCCTTTAAGAAATTAGTGGAAAAATCAGAATTTAAGCTACTCCATTTTCACTTGCATGATATTTTCATACAGCATCATTTTGCTGACACTTGTACAAGGCATTGTGAGCTGTGTAAGATCCCCTACATGTCTTCCTCAGAACTTCAACCACTAAAAGAACCTCAGCTTATAACTGAAATATTGTTTGCAGGCTGCCCCATCTTCTTTTCTAAGTATTTTGGTTCTTTGAGTTTGTATCTTTCAATTCTCCTTTTTATTATACTGTTAATAACTATTTTATCCTAATTGGCAATTATTTTTGATTTGTAAAATACTAGAAATGTGCTAGGCAATCAAAAAAGTGATTAAGTGATTTTACATCTATCTCTAACTACTTTTGTTTCCATTACCCTTTCTTTTACCTAGGATTTAATCCTTCTCATTTAACTCTACCAACTGCATTAGATTCCTTAAATTCTATTCAATTTGCTTCATAGCCTTGTCATATTCCTTGACAGTCCTTTGTATAAAACATGCTGTCATTTAAATTATGAATGCTTCTATTGCTTCTGTGTAGCACTTACTCTTTTGAGTTTTACAGGCTACACCTTCAGGTAAAATAAATTCAACCTTGTTTAGTGTGATCAAAGAGCAAGCAGGGCTTTAACTGGAATTAAGATCAGCTTCATCGCTAATGCCGCCAACAGCAAGGTTAGACCATCTGGATAGTTCCCTACAAAATAAGGTCAAAGAAGTCAACTTCTGAGGCCAAAAATGAAACCTCCTCACTGCTAAAGAGCTGAGGTGATCACAGCAATTAGAAGGAATTGTTTATTTCGTATATATCTATATTTAAGGAAATAACATCAAACAAACTAAAATCTCAGCCAGGCATTCTTTTCCGCCTAATCCCACCAGTCAATGGTCGTAGGATTTGACTCAGTCTTTTCTAAACATGATAGATTCAGTCCTGCAAAGACACATAACTGAGGTCATAGGATCAATTCAGTTTTTTAAGAACTTAAACTCTGATCATCCAAAGTGGTCATCTGCCTGTGTGAATTGTAATTAGCACAACAAGCCATTTGTTTTAAGAGATCTTAAGAGATTATTCAGACTTTACAGAGCAGTTGTTAATTACTAGTCTCTTCGTCTGGTTAGTATAACAGGACTTTAAAATTGGAATTTACTTATGAGGATTTTGCTATCATTAACTTCAGAGACCCTGATAAGAGCTTGAATTCACCTAAAACTTCCTTGGAAGTTTATGGAAATCCAGAGCCAAATGGTAGAAATTAAAAAGCTTGAAAATCTTTAGGCCGTGATTTTCAGGCAGCATATACCTTTCTTTAAAAAATATTACAATGTTATATTCCAATATGTAAAGGATCAGTTACCTCTCTCAGGCTTACAAGTGAACATGGAAAACTGCTGCCCTGTTTTATCTTTTGCCTCCATCAGCTAATGTCTAAATTTCCCAGGGAAAATCCTGAATTTTCAAGGATCCATCTTGCCTTGCCTTCATGAAATATTTTGCGATTTTAATATGACATCACCAAATGGAACAGTTTGAAAAGAAATTACATAGGAAATCTTACCAAAAAGGAAATGCAGTTCTAACAAAGGCTATCATAGGTGGGTTTTTTTCATACAATGAAGTATTGTTGATCCGCATCCTGAGGAAATGTTTTAAGTAAAATATTCTACCACTTTAACATGGAAATACTTGAAAATGCATTGCAGCCTACACTGAGCACTGTGTAAAGAAAAACATCAGAAGTAGCTATCACATTAAAAATATAACTCTTTAGGCCAAATACGTTTAGAAACTGTTTTTTTTTTCCATTTTAAGGATTAAGAGATTTTGCACTGCATGAAAGAATTCTTATTTCAGGCCATCTGCCCCTATTGCTTTTTTGGTTTTGATTGAGTGTCTAGACTTGTATCTCTTCTCTTGTAATTAGGATTCTAAAATTGATTTGTCTTCTGGTTCTAGTAGATAAAGATAGAATTTATCTGAAAATGATATTGTTTCTTCAAGGGTGCCCATAAATCTTCTTATAAAATAAAACGAAACATATTAAGACTTCAGTTAAATAAAGCATGTGAAGAATTTAGGGTTAGCCTCTTGGGCTCCTTCTGTAGCTCTTGCTGCTGTTCGGTTGGACTTTTTTTTAATCTTCTATGAAGAAACACTTGCATAACTTCTCTGACAGAAGAATCTTTACCAGTATGTATTTTGGTACTGAAAATTGCACAGGTAGAGTTGCCGATTTTCAGAAGTCATTTAAAGGTGAGTGGTGGTGACTGGGGATCTTGAAGTGAGTCAGTTTGAGGCCCCTGAGAGATGCATTAAAGAGCCCGTTGTCTGCACATCCCTATTGCAGGTGGTCTCTGTACCAGGGTAATTTTCCCTCTTAGACCACAGGTGGTAGATTTCAGGCTGATGCAGATGGATTCCTCCCAAGTTCTGAGCAAGCTCCGATCCAAACGTTGCTCAGCGTTTGGCATTGCGACACGTGTGGAGTCTGGTTTAACAGAAATGCACACTCTCAGCAAAGCAAAGCTCATTATCTTGGACACGTGTTCCTCTGACCCCACGGTTTTCTGTCTGGTTTTGGCTCAAAGCACAGGTGACAAGTGCAGTGTGTGTGTGCGCCTGTGTGTATCAGTAGGAAATCTACCAGTCTGCCATTAGTGCTTCTCGATCTTTTGCAGGGAGGCTTCACATGAGAAAATTGGCAAAGTCATATAGTGGATTGGAAATCAATATCTCGTGCTACATTCCTATATCTAGCAATTTATACTGCTCTGACTTTGCTGGAGGCCTACTTACTATATGTCATTCGAGTTTAGCCAACGTTTGAATAGTAAGATACGGATAGATTTTTGCCTCCTTTACAGGCAATAAAATCCAGAATCATCTGTTTAAGAGTTATGAATATAACCCTGTCCAAATTCCACTTTGTTCCCTGTTTTATGTTGTTGGTTTGGTTTGGCGTTTTTTGTTTGAGTTTTAGTTCCTTCTCTCCAGCAAATTCCTTCCTTGTGGGTATATGTTGTTCCTTTAAAATGTTTTTGCATTTCATGCTACAGCAGAGATGTGAAATATTTCTCATTCCACTTGAAGTACAGGTTATTTTCAGACACACTCCATAGACTCACTAGTTTTTACGAAACTGTACTATGTTAATCTTCTTCCTTACAATGAAGTGGGCAGAAAACTATCAATATATTTGGTGACATCCAAAAGGGTTATTGTTAAGCTTTATTATTACAGTACATGTAATCATGTGGCGGTTTAACTGTATAAATAAAAAAAATTAAAACCCTTTCCTGAAGTTTGCCACTTAATTTCTGTTTCTATACTTTCTTTAAAGAAACATAATATTAATAAAACAGGTTATAGAAAGATGTAAGTTAAGATACATTTCTTGTGCTGGTAAAATGACATAATTTCTTGGTTATGTCAATATTAGCTTGGAATTCACACTTTTTTAAATAATTTGAATAGGTATTGACTGTTTTCTTAAAGTGGAAGTGACAGCATTAAGCATTCGTGAAGCCTCTGGTTTAGGAGAGAAATGTGGCAGCGACCTATTGCTGAAAGACTGTCCTGTGTTTGGGGCTGAGGTGCAGTGGGGAACAGGAAAAAGAAGTTGAGAGAAAAACCCTGGAAACACTGTTTCAGACCTGTCTACCAAGTACTTGATCATTTTGGGTTATAAATTATACTTTGTAATTCCTCTATTTAGCATATTATACAGAAACGAAAAAACTCAATCTGTCATCTGCTCTTCAAGACCTGCCAGTCTAAACTAAAACTAATCAAATCTATTTCTTTCAAAAGATGGTTGATTATACCGCCTGATCTGAGAGGATGCTTCCTTATTGCTTGAATAGCAAGAGCCAATTTCAGCACTGCTGGGATGGAGTGGACAAGTAACTATTCTTCCTCAAGAGAAGGACAGCCTGAAGCATTAATGAAAGTGAATTACTCCTCTTTTATGGTTTTTATTTACTTATGATAATTTAAGCATTCTTGATCTATCAGTTTTCATTCCAGAAGTGTAAATCTGTTTTGAATTACTGTGTTTTGATAAGAAGATAAAACTTAACGTACCCTCCTAGCAAACACTGCTCCTTGAGAGTTAAATCTCTCTGACAGCTATTTTGCTTCTGACTGCAACACAAGTTGGAATTTACTTCAGAAAGTGCCATTTCATAGACCTCAACTGAACCACTCATTCATTTATCAGCACTATTAAGTCAATAGTTGTCTCTTATGCACCAGAAAGGAGAATAGGAGGAATTTCAGGGTGAATTAATATTTTTTCCTGCCTCTCAACTGAAGATGTTGAGATGATGCTGCAAGATTTATATACCTCTTCATTGCTTTAGTAAATTTAACACCTTCAGTGCCTTCTTCCAGGAACAGGGTTTATTTCTGTTGCAGCCTTTGCTGTTCTCTGCCCTGGCTGTGATACAGGGTTTGTAGCTGTGGGGTTCACAGCATTGCTTACGGAACAGAATAAATTCTTTGGTGTGAAGCTGGGCTGAGCTCTGTGCTGACGTAATTAGGTGTCTAACGGAACATGATTTCAGTAGCTTAAAGTTAACCGAAGCTAAACTATGTGCTTCTACGCTGTAGAATGTGCGGTCAACCATTGACTTTTGTATTGATATCTAATGGCGGCTTTTCCCTGCCCTTGCAATGTTTAGCATCAGTTGTTCATTACGCAGAGTTGCTTGGGTCAGCCTGATAGCTCAGTCTGGGTCACACGTTTGCTATTAGGTTACATCACGTAGAAACCTCTTTGTTTTTTTGATCTGATGTGTGTGTAGTTACAAGTTTAGTTACAGAAACGTGTTTTCTCCTATTCTGAAGAGAATGTTCCATGACTGGAGTTCATGGGATTCACAAAACTGAGAATTTGAAGCTACATGCAGGAAATTCAGACTCTCAGGGGCTACTTTTGTAACCTGATTTTGAAGAAGGCGAAGTATCATTTTCTCTCACTTGTAGCCACTCTTCAGGAAGTAATTCAATACTCAGTCCATTTCTACTGGTTTTCTTCCATTTGTGTTCTGGTCTCCTGATGCCTTAGCTTACCTGCTGCAGGTGAGTGAACTGTGGCAACAGGTGGGACAGTCAGGAGAAATGGGGTATGTAGCATTAAGCATTTTCGTGGCTGTGAAAAGCATAAGTTTATTGTGCTTCAATTCCCCATTATTGCTCTGGTCTAGCAGGAGACTGGTATTCTCTGACTCTTCATTAATAAAGCCTTTTGTGTCCATGTGCGTCCAAGAACAAACGATGCTTTATTTTCTTGAGAAAGTAGAAAAGCTTCACCTCTGTTTGGATGACATGGTTGTCAGGCCAGAAAAGGGTTGTATTTCAAACAGTCTCGTCATACAGGCTGGAAATACATCTGTATCAAACAGAAACAGAAAAATATGATTGCTGCTGCTGGTTACTGGCACAATATAGTGGCAGGCATGAAGTAGATAAGTGTGTGTAAGAGAGATCACTTGAACAGGATTTTGAATTGCTCTGTTTTATATAAAAGTGAAATAATTCTTTCCGAAATATGTCTTTTTTATGTTGGTGCTTCTCATGCTACTGAATTCAAGTATTATAATAAAGGACTTAGCATTCTTGCCTTTTAGTCCAATTATATCATATTATTTTGCTATTTTCGGCATCCAGAATATAACCACAATAACTGTAAAATTCCTGAGGATGATACTTATAATGACTAGACACTAGATTTTTTTATAGTTAGTATTCACTGTAAAATTCAATGTTAACTAGGATTCTTTCTGTAAGTTTCTATTATCAGACAGTTTATCAATTCCTTAGAGGAGATTTAGTTATTGGTATTATTAAGTATTGTTTTCAATTAAAAAAAGAAAAAGATTTAGCACGTCCTTTTGGAGTATCAGTTTTTCTTGGTCCCCACTGTGAGGATGGAGATTTCTTATTTATTCAGTTCAGAAATTTTTTAAGTAAATAGACTGCATCAGAGATGTAAGGACTGCCTGTGCAGTATGGCTCTACCCATCGCAATTGGGAAGGGTGGCATCTGGCTCAATAAACCATAATAATAACTTTTCTGTAAATATCTATAAGCAATCTTTGTGTATTACTTTTTCACTTTTCAAAGGTTAGGATGTTTAGGATGTACAGGCTAGAACATAGCCTGTAAAATTTTGTTTATATAGCAAAGCATATAACTGTTTGACTTTCAATAGTCAAGGGAGTTTATCCACAGCAGAGAAATTCCAGCTCATGCTTTTCCACACAATTAAGTTAATAATGAGCCAGTTAGCCTGTCTATGTATAATTAGTAAGAAGGAAGTAAACACCCATTTCACCAAATCGGTGCTCATTTTATGGTGTTTATTCTGCACTAGTTGTTGAAAAAATTTGGATTGAGGTCCTAAAAGTCAGTGCTGATATCCTAGTCCTGTGACTCCTTTGATCTATAGTCACTGTGGTAAATTCTGAAACTGGAAGGTGTTCAGTAAATAGCCTTCTTCCTTCAAGAAGGACCTTTCTAAATAGTTGTAAATTTAAATATTTTCTGTGTCCAAGGAAGAGCAACGAAGCTGGTGAGGGGACTAGAGCACAAGTCTTATGAGGAGCGGCTGAGGGAGCTGGGGTTGTTCAGCCTGGAGAAAAGGAGGCTGAGGGGAGACCTTATCACTCCCTACAACTACCTAGAAGGAGGTTGTAGCGAGGTGGAGGTCAGTCTCTTCTTCCAAGTAACAGGCGATAGGACAAGAGGAAACAGCCTCAAGTTGCACCAGGGGAGGTTTTGGATGGATATTAGGAAAAATTTGTTCACAGGAAGGGTTATCAAGCATTGGAACAGGCTGCCCAGGGAAGTGGTACTCCACCCTGGAGGTATTTAAAAGATGGGTAGATGTGGTGCTGAGGGATATGGTTAAGTGGTGATTTTGGCAGCGTCAGGTTGATGGTTGGACTCAATGATCTTAAAGGTCTTTTCCAACCTAAATGATTCTATGATTCTATAAAACTATTTTCTCGTTAATCTTTTTGCTCCTTGTACTTGTAACTTTCTCTATAGAATTCAGTCTATCACATCTCGAAAAATGCACCTATATCTATATATTAAGTTTGTGCACTTGATTGCATGGTTATTCTTAATGTTTTCTCATTTATTTAAAAAGGCACGAGATACTGAGACTTTTGTAAAGTCTGTATTTGATTAACAGATTAAATGAAAATATCCACAAAGTATAATGATTTTTCATCAAAGGATATAGCTATCAACCTTTTTTTACTCATATATGGTTGTGTGACTCAAAATGTTTAAAAAACTCAAAGTATAAAAAGCAAACCTCAAAGAATTCAAAATATTAGCCTGTACCTTGTACATATAACTTTGAAGTCATGGTCTGCAGCCTACTTCATGTCATCCAGCCTAAAAAATCTCCTTCAGGCTTCCTGTACCCTGCAATTTTTTATTAAAAATTTCTTTAAGCTTTAAAACCTTCAGAACTTCAGAAAATACTGACCTTCAGAATTCATCAGTTTCTTATAGAAGGATCAGTACTGGGAAATCGATGCCTCATATCTACAAAAAATAGTATTCAGTCACAAATTAGAAACTTCACACCACACATGGATAATATCAATTTCTCTTCATGGAATTTGTCTGGATGCTGATACTAGTTAGGTAGAACAAATGAATGACTACGTGCCCCAAAGTAAAAGCATTTTCCTTCTGAATATTTATAGGTATTAAGTTTAGTTTTATTAGAACATACTCATTCATGTTATTTAGATTAACAGTTGATGAATAAAAGAAATGAACTGTTATGTGTAACATTCAAAATACTTCCAACAGGCACTGTATTCAGTCACTTATTTTCCATTTTCTAAATAGATGTTTATCACCCATAGTCCTCTAGTAGTAAATAAAACACTTCTCTTTACAGTACAGTAGTGATGCCATAATAAGCAGTGATGCAGCGACACATGGGTACCACAGATAGCAAAAAAAGATGCTTAAACCAGGGATACTTTGAACTCTTTTCTGGAGCTCATATTTCTGATGAACACATTTAGGGTTGGAGAAATACATAATAATTTGAAAGAAATAATCTTAGGTACGAGGCTGTCCACATGCACACACTGTTCCTCATCTGTGTATTTATCAGGTATGACTGTTAAGAATGGTTTCATATTTTGACAGAATTGACAAAAGTTTTCCTTTCCTTTTTAGAAATATCAAAGCCTTTTACTTCTTTATCTGAAAGAATGGTTAAGGAAAGCATAGGTGATAGGGAGTACACTAATAGAAGAACAGAAAGCTTTGAAGCAAACACAGTAACTGTGACAACATATTAAGTTGTAAAGTTTCTTGAGATAAATAACATAATAACCTATTAGGACACTCCTGTATCTCCTGCCCTTACCAATGTTCTATACTAGAAATGGAGACTTGAATAATCTGCTCCTCCCTACTCTCCCCAAAGCTAATTTACCTGGTTCGTAAATTTTCATGAATTGCCAGCAGCCTGACAAATGGTAAGAAGCAGCTACTTTGGTGGCCGTCTGTGTCATGAATTTCCATGAGGAAGTTGTCAAGAAACCTCTTCCTTCTCTCCCCCATCCCAGCTCTTACATTAATGTCAGCTTTGGGCGCAGCTTCTCCACTGGAAATAAAAAGGTTTTGTATCTGTGTGCATGCTGTCTGCTAAGGGTGGCCCAATGCTGACTGGAAACCAGTGTACATCACTGGTTTTCACTTTGAGCCTGTAGAAACCACTACAAGCCTGCAAGCCTTGCCTGAGTGCATTGGCTTGTTGGCACATGTGCTTGCTTATCTTCTTCTGAGGCAGCCTCTGAGCAGAAGGTGAGCAGGCTGTGGAGAACAGGATGCTTAGAGCTACTCTTGAGGATGGTCTCTAAGTGTACTAGGCATTCAACTGATTGCTGTTGTTGATGTAACCTACGCAAAAGCAATGGAGAAAACATATTCTCCACAACCCAATTCAAAAGAACAGTCCTGATGCAGGGGGAGGTTGCACCTTCCTCTCACAGCAAAGCAGCTCCTTTTTTAAAATAATTTTAGAAAGCCACACTCTGATCCAGGAGGCAATGGGGAGGCACTAACTGGGATTGTGTATTCCGGGTGGTACCTGGGTGGATTTGGCAGCTCTTCCGTGAGTCCCTTCTGGTTTTGTGCATGGTTCTCTCCATAAAGATCCATAAAGAAAATTTAATTTAAAATTTTTTATCAGTTATGAGAAATAGTTTGCATGGTATTCTATTATTCCCATTCTGAGTAAGAGAAGTAGTGTCCTTATACCTTTACTGCTTAATTCAGAGGTTTTATACTTTCCTGCCAGCGTGATACAGAATTCTGGATACACAAGTAAAAGTGGGAATGGTTGAACACTGGCACAGGTTGCTTAGGAGAGGTTGTGGAGTCTCCATCGTGGGAGATACTAAAAACCTGACTGGATGTGGCCCTGGACAACCTGGTGTAGCTGATGTTGCTTTGAGCAGGAGTTGGGACTAGGTGATACCCAGAGGTCCCTTCCAGCCTCAGCAATCCTGTAAATTTACTTCAGTCTTGCTGAGGATTATGAAGGTAACCTCTAAGGGTTAGCTAAACAGCTCTGGATCACACATTATATTCAGTCCTCTAGTTTTTGTAGTCTAAATAGCTTTTCTTCCACTACCAGAAAATGCTTTGAAGGTACCACTGGAGGTGCTTTGAGTGGTACATGCTGTTCATTGTTTGAATACAGACTCACTTTCAGAAAACACCAAATAAGCTTTCTTTGAGGTAGTTTCTATGCTTATTAAAAGACTCAATATGTGCATCAACGGAAATGTATGAGCGATTTTCAGTAACCATGACCAGAGTGCTTTCTCAGCTGGGTTACTCTATCGTGTATTGATCAGGTCTAATGGTGCTCTTTGTTTTCATTTTTTTCTTCTACATAAACAGCTTGAAACAGAATTTAAATGCCAAATTCTCCCTTAAATAGTCAATTCCCACTACACAAATAATTTGTAATGATTAATATATTTAATTATTTTACTGGATGGTTTGCAAGCATCAAATTATACTTAATTCTTGTTCTGTAACTTTGTCAAGAAAAGTTGAGTGCAAGATTTTTGTTAGAACCAAAGACAGATTAGGTGAGAATTTAATGTCCTTTTATCCCTCAAAAGTTATAGACCAAATTGTTTATTTCACAAAATGTGACAGTATTAGTAGGATTTAATAGAACACTTATGAAAAGGCATCACCAAACCTAGGCTACTGTACATAATTTTAAACTGAGCAAATATAAAGCACTCTATCACAGCAAGGTCAAATCAGCAGATTATTCTCCACTGAACTGGAATTAGATAATCAAACTAATTAAATCCTCAAGTTAATACCACAAATATCCTATCTTTATATGTATTCTAAGTGCATCTAAGGAAGTGGCTGCATGTGTGTGTTGCAGATCCTAACTAAAGAATTTTCCCAGAGTTGTTTCACTGAATAATTTGAATAGCTAATTGCTTAAATACTGCCAGAAGGCTATTCTTTTAACATCTAAATTGCATTCTTAAAGGTAAAAAGGTTTATTTAAAAAAAAATCTATCAAATAAACGTTGGTGGAGATTTAAACCTTTCCCATATATTTGTCCAATAAGAAAAAACACCAACTTTACCCGGAAACTTATTGAAAAATAGAAGTTTAGCAGACCTTGTTTATCAGAAAATGCCAGGTGACGAGCTCCAGTCTTCCAAAAACTGCACAGTACCGAAGTAATCATTGAGCAGATTTTACCCCCCTGCGTGGACTCACTGGTTGCTGACACAATAGTAATGCATATAAAACATAGTAACCATGCAGAGGTTGCATGGACACACTTCCATTTCTATAAATTGAAAATATAAAGTAAACCTCCAAATTAATAAAAAGAAAATGAAGACGAATGAGCTGCTTAAGGCATAGTGGAGCTCGGACACTCTTTCCCTCCCTTAGGACAGGTCTACACAGTGCAGTGGAGCACATCTCCAGGCAAGTGCTGATGAAGCTTGTCCGATGCCAGAAGCGATACACTTGATGCATGTTAGCACTGCCCTGGTGCTCAGGTGTAGCACTGAAAATATGCCATAGATAATTCTCGGTGTAATGTGTTAGCTGTCAGTAACTTGGATAGTCTCAAACCAAAGCATAGCACAGAGCCAGTGGTTGTTACAATGGTGAAAGAGTTCTGTATATAAACTAACAAAATAAATCCGTATTCCTGTGTGGAACACATTGCATTAATCACTACTTTTGCTCTTAAAGTAGTGGTGTCAACTTAGTGATCCATGTGGTTTTGACTTATGGGTTTGAAATACGGGACTCACAATGTGAAGTCTGGCACATCTGGAAAAACAGCAGCCACAGGAGCCTGTTCCTCTGAGCAGCCCGAGCATATACTTCGTAAAGCATGGAGTTAACAGTCCAGACCTGCTCAGTGTACGGGCTACCCAATCCATATCTATACTGAACTCTCCAGGACCGCTTTTTCCTTGGTAAATATAGCTTCTCTTGAGAGGTCAGGGTTTCACAGAGGAAATCACACTGGCATCCAACAGAGAGAGACTTGGTGTTTGCAGGAAACAGATGAAAATCAGTTAATTATTTTAAAAACAGGGTACAAAATTTCTCTTCCTTAATTGACTTTATGCAGACATCAAGCACAACTATTAAAAAGGAAAATATTCAACTTATTTGTACAGCAGCTAAAGGAAGTTAATAGAGACGGGTTATTAACCTTGTTTTAAATATTTTTGATATGACATTAAGGCAATCTCACACAGAGAGACACAAATTGGGAGTTTACAAGATTACAAATGGAAAGCTTATTTGCTGCTGCTTTTTTCCATTATTCACTGCTAATCACTGTTCCAGTTAGAGCTTTTACCAGTGAGCTAATTTCATAGAATATTAATACACAGATAAAAAATGGAAAACATAAAGTAATAGTTAAATCCACAAACACTTGTAGAACTTTGCCTCTCCTTCTCCTCCCTGTAATTTCACAGAGGGCAAATTAGGACCAGAAATGTAAAAGAATATAGAATTTTTCCTGAAAGCCAAAAAACCCAGAAACTTCTCTTCAACCTCCCTCTCTCACCAGTCTCATCCCATTTGTAACGTGCAGACTAAATGCCTGTCTCAGTGCTTAATGCAAAATGTCATGGCATCACTTTTGAATAAATGAAGACTATTTATTGTGTTTTGCGTGTGACTAGAGCAGGTCTAGCTTGTGGGAAATGGCACTCTGTGTCAGTTCTCTCCTACCCCAGTTTCACCAGATCCATTTTAAAAAGTAGAAATGGTAACTATTGCAATTAGTTTGGAAAAAAAAAATAAAAAAAAAATTAAAAAAAAAAATCAGTTGCTGTTTTCAGATGTTATCAGAAGCTGTGTTTTCTTGCATCCTCTTATTCCTATCATGCCTTGTCTTCCACCAAACAGTAACACAAAACCTCACCTTTTTTGTTTCTGTGTGGCCTGTGTTTCATTTGCTTTTAAAGCTTTTTAAAATGTCACATGCTCCTTTTCAGGCATCTTTTTAATGAAGAGCTGAGAAGAGCCATGGAAATATAAAATCCCATCATTGATCTCAACCTAAAAGCAGAATTTTAATTGAGAGAGATGTATTAAAGTCTGTGGGCCTTTCACTCTTCCGTGTTGCAGGAATCCAAGAAATACTGCTTTTATTTTCTCATAGTCATGTCCCCTCTGTCTACTTGGTTTTGTGTGTTCAGCCAATGTGTGTTGCACTTACTGCTCTCCTGCCCCGATTTTGCAAATGAGGCCACTGATTCATTTGCATTTCATTTTCCATTCATGCCCTGTGAACTATGGGGTTTAATCCAGTTGATGGTGTGCACAGAGGCAGCTACAGGGAGCCCTGCTGAATGCAGGGTGAAGCTTTGGCATCCGCGAGCTGCACACTAATTGTGATCAGTTTCTAGAACAGGGCCATGCGTAAGCAGCCCAGTTTTCCAGTCTAGTGCTTCCCTTCATTTGAATCTTTCTTAATACTGTTTTATGATATCAATAAATGAGATCATAATTAAAACCTGAGCAGATCAACAGTGCCTTTAGATTTTCATGTGTAATCTCTTAATCCTGTGCTAATATTAGACATTGGTCTTTTTTTTTTTTTCCAAATCCTGTGTTTAACATGTCTGTGCTAGTTCTTAATTTACCCAAAGATTAGCTTTGGTAAACCAACCCATGAGTGTTTCACAGCAGTCAGCTGATTTCCTTTTCAATTCGTCTTTTACGTGATTTATTGCTTGCTGAGAGAGCCTAATTAAAACTCGTGGACCGCTTGTATACATCTATTGGAATATTGACATTTTATCACCAATTAGACTGTATTCCTTATCTTATTATCCTGTTGGCTGCCTTTTTATCACTTTACCTTACAGGATTAGGAAAGGCTTCTTCCTCTGTTTTTCAACGTATTTGTTTTCAATTAAGGTGTTGTGGTTTTTTATTTGGAAAATAGAAGCTTTACATGTCAGAAGATAAGTATACAGTGCATGAAGATGTATGTAACTGGAAGGCATAATTATCTTAAATAGCCATCTCTTTTCCTCCACCTGTATTTTCTCTCTTTCCAAAATACATCCCACAGTTTGACAAATTAAGCTCCTGTATGCAAATCAGCTTTCATGCTAGAATTGCTTTTTTTTTTCCAAACCATTGTGCACCAAGAAGCTTCTAATGATTTCAACTGAAAGATCTTGCTAAACTGTAATGCACACTTGTTTCATTTGGAGGTGGCGCTGCAGAAAAGACTGTCCCCTCACTTTTCATCCTGAGTGATATAGGTTTCTTAGGGCTTCAGAAGAGTGCCTATGTGGCACGCTGCACCGTTAAAGGCTTGGGGGGGTGTTGTGGGAAGCTTAACCCAAAGCAATGGTTATATCAGAGCTGCTGTGGGGTTGCTTAATGCCTGTTAAATATCTGTCTCTTCAGCTGGTCAGTAGAGAAAAACAGCATCAAAGCAGACATGGGCAGATGTGCTTGTACAATGCCATTTAGATGGTATGGTTTTGATCCCTCATGAAGTATTTCTGAGGCTCCTCAGCAAAGGAATGGAAGAAAGCTAAGCAGAAGTGAGTGCTCAGTCAATTTTGGACCTCTGGTCTGCGTTCATTGTACCAACTAAAAAAACAGTAAGAGCTGTGCCTGGGATCAAAAGTCCCCATTTATACACCAAAGTTTCTTCACCCAAAACCACTGTTGCCATGTGCAACCAACCTGGTGGGAACAGAGCCCAACCCATGCTCTTTCCAAAACCATGTCCAAACATTGTCTGGAAAAGAGCTTGTTGGCATCGGGTATAACTGTTCAAAGTTACGACTGCTAGCAGTTATACACTCTGGACAATCCTTGACCAATAGCTGAGTTTTCTTATATTTACTAGCATGAATTTATCTGTAGAGGTTTTCTTTGCGCAATTCAACCTTACACTACAATCCAAAGATTGCATTGTATTTCATTAATTTAGGCTATAGGGTGAAGAAAATCAACACTGAAATGTCTGTGCAGATTAGTAAAAGTGGGACTGGGCTACATAAAAATTTGAAAGAGAAAAATAAGGCCAAATGGATTCCTGCAACAAACAGCTATAACAGCACTGATATCTGTAAAACTGAACTATTTTACGTAGACACTATCCGATATTTAGCAGCCTGATACAAGTCATAATAGCTAATCTTCACAAAATCTTTCAATAATATACAATATCGTGCATTTGTGTGGGGTTTTTTGCACACACTGTGGTGCTAATTAACACCTTTCTACATTTTCTCTTAATTTTGAGTAAGTGTTAATGATGAAATTACAGAGAATGTGAAGCCACTATATTCAATATATTCTTTTAGAGTTAAAGTATTTTCTACATATCAGGAGACTTGCTCACCAAGATTATTAACTATGGACTGCAGAATTATTGAGCAAAAGAGCCTGTAAAAAATAGAGGGTATAAATTAACAAGCTGCACTGTTGTTTACGTTAGAAATACACGGCATCTCAGTGACATAAGGAACATCTCTGATATATGATGATGGAACCAAACAAGAATGATACTTATTAGTGATAATTACTTTAAACCAATACTGAATTTTTTTTTTATTAATAGATTTGGTTATTGGACTGTGATTGAGGGAGCTGAAGTGCCACCATATTATTTTCTTTACTGTTTCAGGGGGCAATAACCTCTTCCAGAGGTGCACAGAGAACAAAAAAGAGTTTTAGAAAGTTTTAAATCTTCTGTCTGTCAGTGTATCCCGCCTCCCAGGATCTACCAGAGGATGTCTGTCCTTGTTACTTTTATATGTCCCTTGAATTCTGCCCCTGCTGATGACCACTTGTTGATGTATGCTGGAAGCTGCCCTGCAAAGAAGAGAAGAATTACTTTGGCTTCCAGAGGGACTGGGAAGTCCAAGTTTCCCCCCTGGAATCATATCACTGGTGGATAAATGTAGGGTTTTCAGGATGAACATGGAAGAAACCTTTAAGGTTCCTCTCCGGTAAACAGATATTTAGGATCTAGTGGCAGTGAATATTGTATTCTACTCGGTTGCTGCTGAGATCTTCAAAGGAGCAAAGTATGTTACATCTTGCCCCAGAAGTGGACACAGTATACTACTATTTTTTCTAAAGTAACTGATACCTAATGCAGATAAACTAGTGAAATGTACAGGTTATTAACATAACCCCGAAAGAGTTACTTTACTGAATTGCAAGAAAGGTTTTCATATGTGTTTATGAAATAACTTCATAACCTGTAGCACTAATGACATTGGAATACAATTATTTGGTTTTGTTCTAGACTTACAGCCGGCTCTATGCAGATTGCAGTGATCGTGGGAAATTAACTGTACATTAAAAATACCATTACTGAATAGTTCTTATATAATAAAGTAGCCTGCTTCATAATGTGTTATTATTCTCATGATGATTTAACAACTTGTATCACAGATGCATTAGTTGAAGTAGCAACAGCAGCAGAGATAGCAGCATAAACATCATGCTCCACTGCCTGCCCTGTGCTAAAGAAATTATAGTGTGGGAGGAAGAAACATAACATTGTGAGTGCTGAGACTGACAGCCATGGAAGTGATGAAGTCTTATGAAATCAACAGCATGTAGGATACATACTCACCAATTATGGTGACAGGGTTTCACTGAAAGGTGGACCCGCTATCATTACACCCAAACAGAGCTGTTAAGACAGTTTCCAAAAGATCAAGAGCAGCACATGTAGTTTTAAATAGAAAATAAAAGTTGATTGAATCCAGCAGCTCTTCTAACGCAGTCTCATGCTGTGTCCCATCAGTATGAAGTTTGAACCGTGAAATTTTTTTTCGATTCTGGGTTTGGATTATTATTCTTCTCTGGCTTCAAAATATTTTGTAGCCCCTTCTTGTCAGGGGTGGCACGCTGTCTTGCTCCCACATGCTGTACTGAGAGCTTGGCTGATATCGCCATGTTCGTAGCACCACATGTGTAATACGTCTGCTACTGCCAACTGCAGAGCAAATTCTCAGGAAGACCAGTTGGGTAGGGATTTTTTTGTTAGTTTTTTTTCTGAGCAGAATGCAGGATTTATAAAAATTGCTTTGTGTATAACTGCTCAGCTTCATTGTGAGGTGTGACAGAATGCATCTTGCATTTATTTGACCTTAAGCTGGTACGCTGAGGTCTTATAAGAGGCTGGGAGAAGGGAGGAAAGATTGCTGCTGGCTAGTTCCCTTACTGAGTGTCCTGGGGATGGAAAAGGTGTGAAAAGCTGCTAGGTGTGCACTTCATAGAAAAAAAAGTTGGTATCCCACAGCACAAGCGATTCAAGGAAAACCTGGTTTTGTTTGTTCTTTTTTTTTTCCCCTCTCATTTATCAAAATCCTTTGAGAAGTACCTATAAGGAAATCATCAAGGCAGATCCACCCCAAAGCTGTAGCTGATTTGGGAGTCTCATCATAGATGTCGCTGGAAGACAATTCCCAGTTTACTGAATTTGTACTATCACAAGCAACCACACATAATCCTGTTTATAAACTTATCAAAATGCAAAACCTTGTTGTTTTGCTTGTTAAAAAGGTTCTGAATTCATAACTGGTTAAAATCAACTTATTTTTGTACCAACACTGTCATTTCTGTTTGCATTGCTTTTTCTTCTTTTGGGCTTTCAAATTATAAAAAAAAAGAAAAAGAAGAAAAAAAGCTAGAAGCACTTTCTTTAGTTTGAAATTGTCTTTCATAAGCGTGGGAAGCCATAATTAAACACAGTATTCTGGGTCAGGTCTTACCTTTATCTTGTAGAGCAGTACAGTATTTCCTTCTGGGTATGCCTCACTTGTCATGTTCTGGAATCGCATACAACTTTTTCTTTAATGACTGTATTGCTTTGTTCAGAGGAACTGTGATCAATTAGCACAAACAATTCTTTTCTCTCCTTCTATTTCTACTCAGATCCTTAAAGAAGAAATTCTTTTTAATAGTGTCCAAGATGCATTTTGTACCATTACATTTCATAGAATCATAGAATGGTTTGGGTTGGAAGGGACCTTAAAGATTACTGAGTTCCAACCCCCCTGCCATGGGCAGAGACACCTCCCACTAGAGGTCCTGTTTCTGTCATTTAGGTCTTCAGCATCACTTCATTTCTCTGGTATGACATCTTGATCATCCCGCTTAACAGTAATATCTTACAGCCTTGTGTCAACACCATGTCGTAGCAGCATGCTACTGTGCCGAGGTCATTACTACAGATGTTAAATGAGTCTCGTGTCAAGAATGATTCTTAACAAAAAACACTTACCACTTTTCTCTAACTCAACGGTTCAATTTTCAGTGCATCTTCACCTCCCATTTACTCAAGTCTGTAGCTACCTTTGTATTCCTGTATCAGTCCTCTTCTTAATCTGGCTTTCTGCAGATCATTGCTGCACAAGTTTCACAATATGAGCAAGAAGTTGTACTGATGTCTTAGCAAAATATTTATTGCTCAGAATTCTGCAGCTGCAGATTCTATTCCCATCAAAGTATTTATAGCCCACCCATCAACAAAGTCCAAGAAACCCATGGCAAGCAGAAAAAAAATACATATTTACACAAAACCCACTCAGAGGACTACTGCATTTAAACACTGAAAGTTTTTCCTTGACATACATAATTTTGCAAAGCACTTAAGGATTCTTCATACTTAAATGCCCAAGGAAAGTAAAGGATTATTTATATTAGTTCTTGTGTTAAGCAGCAGGAAAATTCAATGAAATCTTGGTATATCTCAAGTAGCTTTGTTCAATTCTTGCTTATAACAAGCCACACACGTGAGGTCATATTCATTTTACAATCACAGTTAAAATAAGTTCAATCAAAAAACACTTTAATAATAATAAGGGAAAATTAAGAGAGTTTAAATTTTTAGGCCTATCTTGTATTTTTAAGCTCCATGGCAAAATTGGTTAGTACCATTTTACAGCACAGAGAATAATGCTGCCACTGTTTTATATACAGTCCCAACTGAGAAGCAGCTTTTTTCCCCTTTACTTGGTGACATTTTCTTTTTGGTTATTAAAAATAGAAAAGGACAGCTGCATACTTAGATGTGCATTAACTTCATAAATTGTTAATCCTAAAAAGACATGCTGCTCACAGAGGGGGTTAGTTTAATGCTTCGGACTGCCATTCAGTGACTATCGCTGTTTCTTACATCTGAAATTGTGCACGTCAGGCAATATTTGCTTCTTTATAAATTGAGCCCATTCTCAGGGTGTCCCTTGATGCAAGCAAGAGGTTCATTTATTTTTTTAAAAAAAAGCTCAAGTGAAAACAATAGACATAACTGAAATGGCTGTCTAGCTTGTGTCCCTGAGATGAAATGAGTGGGAAGCAGGTTTGAAGGTCAGCACCGATGCTCCTCCTTAGGGAGCATTAGCTCCCATCTCTTCCCTGAGAGGGCTCTCGCCTTGGGTGTCCCCACACCCAGGCTGGGCAACATGAAGGCATCCAGCCGCATGTTGAAGATGCTGAGCAGGACGCCTGGCCCTGCCAACCGCATGGCCAGCGCTGAAGTGGACCTGTTTGTGGGAGACAGGGGCCCGTCTTCCCTACATGGACGCTTCAAAGCAGGGTTGGACCTGCACCAAGTGATGTTAGGAACCTGCAGTGGTGGGCAGGACGGGAAATGAGCACGGCACATTCTTGGGGGTACTTATCTCCCAGTTAGGAGCAGGATTGTGTGATGGCTTTCATCCCATGTTACTTTTGTTAGCTTTGTCCCTGGTTAGCTACTGCATATACTACTATTTCCAAACCTCTTTCACTCATTCAGTTCCCAGCCATAAGCTTTTGCAGGGGGGGAACCTTGAAATTTTTCATTGCTCACATGACAGGAGAGTAGCAAATGTCCCTAAGCTGTGTTCCAGCTAGGGGAAGACTGAAAGCCACATCAAAAAAAGTAGATTTAGGTATATATGCTGGAACTTAGACAGCTAAGTCCAAAAAGTCATCCTAGGAGACTTGACTCAGCTATCGCTTCACTCTGGAAACATTTGCAATCTCTAGCAGAGTTTCCCACTTCCCAGGCTTTTAGCTTTCTGTATGCATGTGCCTGGGCCGCCTACTGAGGTTGTTCCACAAGGCAGAATATAATTCATCATCTAAAAATGATGAATCCTTTCCTAGCGGCTATGTTTTATAAAACATATCTAAATACAGGAACTGTAAGAAATGAACTGCAAGAGCAGCACAATGGTTCCAATACAGAATATATGACCGTGAAAACATTTCTGAGTTTTTGGAAACCAAGAGGTTTTGGAAGGTGCTAAAAAGAAGAGGAGCTGAGAACTTGCAGGTCCGACTGTAGCATTGCTGAAAATAGGAGCGTGGCTCCCTTGCACATATTCAGGTTCATACACGTGAGTAAAGGAGACGTGCTCACTGAGCCAAGCTCCTGTTCTCTTGTGAACATGGTGAGGGGCCAGAGCACCTTCATCAGCACAGCTAACGTGAAGCTGGATTCACAGCCATGCGACTCCGCTCCGAATCTGAGCCACGCTATCAGAAATGTATCCATATGAATGTGCCAGAATTGAAATTCTCATTATCCAGAGCGACAAAAGCAGTAGGAAGCAAAGGAGATGGTGATTGTAAAATAATTGCCTGCCTCCACCTGCTGAGGAAAAAAGCGGCATTTTTTATGTTATATGGATATATTATATAATGTCTTGCCATTAGTAGAAATGTATTTCTATATCTATATTTTTAGTACTGTATGCATAATCCATAGATACTCTTATTCAAATTACTTTACCATACATGTTAAAATTATTCCTATTTTTTGTCCCTTTCTCCTTTTTATTCTTTTGTATAAAGACATTAAATAGCTTCAGACAAATATCATAAAAGTGATCTGGGGAACTATTGGTTTGGTTGTGTCACAGACATAGGGTGATGTAGGATGGGGAGGATGTATTTATAGCACTGACTGTGTTCAGAAAAATCTCCTGAAATATTTTTTCTGTGAAGAATATGGGTTTCATCCAAAGCTAAAGGATTTTAAGCATGTGGATTTAAATATTTTTTTCCTAGAAAAAGTAATTTTAAGAAGAAAAACAGGTCATTTCCAAAAGCATTGGAAGTTAATTTAATAACTTTGAGGGTTTTTTTTGTACTTATATAGTTTTCACCACTTTCTTTACATATATAAAAATACAACAAGCATCCAACTTGCTGAAATGGCAAAGCTTATGTCTTAAAACAAGAAACAAAACCAAAAAGCCATCCTGAGCAAGAGAGGAAGCAATTCTGTTCTAGACCCTTATATATTTTTAAAAATGCAATATCTCTACTATGATTACAATATTACAAATACACCTGTTTTCTGATTTCTTATTATGAACATCAGCTGAGGATGATAAATTATAAGCAAAAAATATCAATGGCAGCAGGTTGAAAAGTAAAGCCAAAGAAGCAATTAAGTTTACTGTGAAGAATGGTCTTTCATTTTATTTTGCTTTTTTTTTTTTAATACAAGGAACAGTTGGTGGCATTTGTGTCAGAAAATGTTTCACAACTGGTTTGAAGAACCTAGTTTAAAGTCTTTCTTTGAAGAAATAGAACATATAGCCAAGATTGTGCCTCTTGCTTCATGTTAGTATAATTACAAAGAGTGCACCCAGCTAGAATAATGAACTACCACCGTATTGCAGTCACCATTCCCAGTTCATGAAGCCCCTAAGCTGCAACTGTGGGGAAAGGGAAGAATATATCAGGAAAGGGAGCTCTCTCTACACATTTCCTTTTTTCTTTTTTTTTTATTTTTCTTTTTAAATGCAGACAGTCTCTTTCAAAGGAAATCTCTAAGTTTTTGTTCTGTCAGTAAAATTCCCTGCCAGTGTTCATCTCTCGTCTGTGACCTTGCCTGGAATCCAGACAGCTCTAAAGCTCTGCCATTTGTGCATACTAAGGATAACACAAAAGCTAGATGTTAAGTAAGTTACAATATCCTGCGTGAAGAATGTAGGACTCTGTATCAGCACATTTTTCTTCCTCTTTTCCACATTTGTTTACACTCTTTAAGCCTAATAAAAAAACCAAGAAGGGATAATTTCATAAACTTTTGAATGCAGAGTGAAAATCAAAGTCAACCAGAAGGAGCCAGAAGAACCAACATTGCGATCATTGGATCTTCGTTCATCTTTTCCACTAAGGACTTTGATTTCCTCTGCTTTCCTAAATTTGTCAAACCACAGCAATACTGTGGCACACCATGCAGCACCAGACCAGAAATACTAGTAAGGACGTAAAGGGGGGACCTCTTCTACAGTCTCATCAGAGAAACCTGTTACCTAGTTTATGATCTTGATTTTACTTTCTCGCGCCTTGTACTTTATTTTCTAACCCCAAAATAAATTTGGAATTCCTCTTGCAAGAATTCTGTGGGAATTATTCTAGTGTATTATTAGTTTTTAGTTGTCATATTATATTTTCAGCAGTAGATTTTGAGATATTTTACAGAAGGGACGACTCACATTTTACAGATGGGGAAACTCAGGCACTGAGGTAAAAGCACCATGACTTTCGTATTGACATTGAAAAGCAGAAGAAAATTACATTTTCAGACAAAAACCCAATTTATTCAGGGTAACTGCCTTGTTTTATTTGGAAGCTCAACATACAGCTGCATAGGAAAGATACCCTATCATTGGTAAAGCTTGCTTTAATTAAGCTAGTTTTTAAGGGAATCAAAGTAGTAATAGTAGGAGAAACAAGAGACCAATGAATGTTACAAAAGAGGATTGTTTTGATCCTGAGTCCCTTTTTGAGAAATACGAAAAGTGAGAGAAGAAAGGGCATGCATAGCCCTTTCCCTGATTACTAACAGTACAGATACCACATGGAAATCTGTCACTAGTCACGTCATTGGCCCCTGACAGTCCTTGCGCATATAGACTGGTCTTTTTTGTCAGCCCTGGATGGTGACAGAAAAGAAGGACCATCTCAGCTGTCATCAGATGTGGGTTTCAGTCTGGATTGCTGTTGGAAACTTCCAGATGCGGAACTGCAACTGCTGTTGTCAACTCATGTCGACATCTGTAAGGCAACAAATGAGTCTTGCAGTCTGAAAGTGTAAATATTCCCAAGCCTTATGGCGATTAGAAGAAAGATGTGTTTTCATATCAATTGCCATTTATCTTTTTCTTATTTTTCTGCAGTTTAGTTTTTTGTACAACTAAGATATAGTAGCTTTTACATGAATGGAATGAAAATGCCAATTAATACAGAACAAGATTATATTTATTATAAGTGATCACTTACTAAAATGCATCAAATGCTGCTTTTCTAAGTCAATCACCTTTTTTGTGATAATATTCCAAAATAATTATTCCATCTGGTCAATCCTCTGTTGAGAAAAGAAAATAAGACAAAGTAAATTACTTTAGCTTTAATGAAACACTAGTAAAACAATTATTGACTGTGCCTTTGGTCAAACCGAGGTAGAACTATTAGTGATAATCAGAGTGAGGTTATTACTTTATGTATAATGTTTTTACTATAAGGTAGGTTATTATAATGAAATGAAAATTGTGCAGGTTTGGCAAATGAAATTTGATGTAAAAATTCTCGATAGTACTGTCTGTTCACTCTCCCAAGATGAATTTTAATGCATTTTTCCTTCCTGGTCTCATTCTTTTTGTTACTATTCAAAGCTACAAAAGCCATTCAGCTCCTAATTGAAACATTCTTCAGATAATTTACTGGAATGTAGGATTGTGGTGAAATGTATAAAAAAATGTGTATTTCTCCTCTAAAATTCTCATATTTTTTCTTGTGGGGCTTTTTCTGTTGTTTTCATTAGGGCTGCTAATGAAAACATTTCTGCTGTCTCCATTAGGGCTAGGTTGGATGTCAATTAATAGTACCTATGTTTCAGTACTGCTAAGATGTGTTTTCTGAGTATCTCAAGATTTTATATATTTTATTTAAAAAAATTATAAGAATAATATAAGAAATGAAATTTTCACTGAAGAACACTATCACCCTCTTCTGTACTCATCTGATATTCAATTTGCAGGATAATAGAAATCAGTCCATGTTTTAATATTAACATTTTTATTATTTAAAAACTTTGCAAATGTAGTTAATATTTCAAGAAACAATGAGTTTGAACAAACACATTTCAGTCTGAGCAGGGCATAATTTATTCATTGCAAACTGTAGTAGGTGATTAAATATCTCAGTTATGTATATTGATTGTATTTCCTGATAGATACCTGAAACATTCAGAATAAGAGGAGGATGAATTCTTCTTACCCTTTCTAATGCCGGTTTCACTTGGGCCGGGATCCAGAGTCTTTGTTACTTGGTCAGGGATGGAAACATCATATGTAAATGCAACTGTTGAGCTCAACTAGCAGTCACCTTACAGAAAATATTTCTGATGAGGGATTTAAGGAATAAATAAATACTGCAGGCAAGGTCTCTGTGCTTACAAATTATGCATTGCATATGTAAGTAAATTTGGATTAGAAAGGTATATAGTATCTGCAGGACTAATCTTACAAGCCTAAAGTTGCTCAAAACAGGTCTGATGTCATTTGTCCCTTGATTGCTGCTGCAAGAGGATAGGAGGAGTTAGTTGGGAAGAGCTAGGGTGAGGCAAGAAAGTGTTATAGGAGGTGTTGAGGAAAGCATGGAAAAGCCAACCAGGATCTGGCTTGCTCCATAGACCTATGTAGCTGCTTGACCAAGGACGCGGAAGAGTCTTCTGGAAAATGGTGTTTTCAGCTATATCCGAATGAAACTCAGATACACTGAAGAAGCAGGGCCTTGTGTTTGGGTGGAAATTGCACTTGGGCACTTTTGTGTACATTGAAAGCAATGTGGATTTTTAAGTCTTAAATGGTCTTCCTTGGAAATATGAAGAATTAAATAATATTTCTAAGAAAGAATCTTCATTTCCATCTCTTCCATGCAGACTTTAGGTATCTAGCTGTGGAAAACAGAACTTTATCTCCTTCCAGAGTGTCTGCTTTTTGTTGATGAAAAAAATTTAAAATATTGTAGCTTATTGCTTTGACCCTTGTTTCTCAGTCCCTACATTAAATCTCTCAGTTTTATGTCAAACATGGATTGCTGATCTTCACACTCAAGGCCTTTGGTTGCCTATCCTCACTTAGCCCCTGTCATTTGCTCTTGCAATATTACCTCTTAGCCGCAACCAAACTATGGTGACTTTCTCCATTGCTCACATCGATGTCACCTCTGATGCTGCTTCTTAATTGAGGGAGAAGGCACCACTAACAGCTGCAAAGCTATTGTGTTATTATCCTTCAAAATCCTCCTTAAAACTCTCTGGTTTTCTGCTGCTCTTATAAATTTTGACAAAAGATTAGACAGCTGGAGGTCTGAGACAACCAACCTATCATGCTGACCAATACTGCATTTTTTGATACTTTCCCATCTGTCTGTCTCTTCCCATCTGTTGTTTCATGTCTTGTTCTTAGATTTTAACCTGCTCAGGGCAAAGGTCATCTATTAATTAATGATGATGCCGCCCAACTACATTATGCACAATGCAGCCTATTATTAGAACATATAGTCTGCAAGAGAAATAGAATGAATACTAATAACAACAACTACCTCAGTAATAGCAGTAAATCCTTTTTAGATTTACCTTTTAATTACTTTTATAGGATTAAGTGAAGAGGAAACATTTAGGTTAGTTCAAGGTTCTTAACACCGCTTTTGTCTTTAAGTATTATCTAGGAAGCATCTGAAGAAATTTTGCAATATTTCAAATATTGCTGTTATGAATCCCTGTATGATTTTATTTTCTAGATATGGCCAGTGTAGTCCTGTCTCTTAAAGGCTGTTGGTTTTGTCTTGCCAAAAATGTAGTTTGTTCTGCAAATACTCAGGATTTCTGTTAAGGTCTTCACATTCTCTTTACTATACTGTAGTTGTAATCTCTGTGGTTTCACTGTTTCCCAAGGAGAACTCATTTAATGAATTCAACCTTCAGGTTTTTTATCTATTTGTGGGTTTATGTCATATAGTCATAATATTTTGTTTGTGTAAGTATGGATATATAATATTTTTAGATGCAAATGATTTGCAAACTATTTTGCTTTTTGCCGAAGATAAGATGTTGTGTGCAGAGTGAATTAGCTATCCTTTACATATTCAATAATTTTTATTTTACCTAAATCTTTACCATATAAATAAGGTTGGTTTTCTGCATATGTTTTCATATCTTCTGTAGCTATTTACTTGGAGTGAATGCTTAGAAAGTTCCATAAGGCTGATCTAGGAATTTGGATCTAAAGATAGTGTGTTATTAACAGCATGTGTTTACATAGTTTAGGATGCAATGCCCCATTAATTTCATATTGTTTTACTTTATTTTTCATGTACCAGACCTTAATGATAAAATAGATGAATGGCACCACTATAGTTGAAATGTTAGTCTGAAATGTACTTCATGCTATGTACACAGAAGTGAGGAAGACCTCATTGATGGCCATCACTGTTACTTAGGGAAAGCTTTCAGCAAACATTTCTGGTCTTTTCACAGAATTCTTGCAGATTTAGAAGTTTCTTTTATCCCAGGAACCAACAAGGAAAGGCATAAAACTATACAAATATAATCTGAGTATATTCTGAATTGCTGCCCTCTTATGCTTGAACCCATAGGATAATTCACTGTGGGCTCTTACCCAGTTGATATCATGTGCTGCTAGTTCTCAGTAATCAAAAGTAAAATGCAGACTTGATTCAAGTGTGCATTTCCCATTATTTCACACTTGCTTATTGCCCAAAGGGCTGTCGTAAGTATCATGTAGCCTGCCAGGATTGCTGGTGTCTGAAATATTTCTTTAATGGGAGACTTTTTCTAATACCAAAGCCAGTGCATGGTATTTTGACAACATTCTGCTAGCGTGTTCTATACACATTCTGTAAATTCACATTAGCATTAATTTATTTTGCATGCTGGTAGGAAAGAAACCTGTAAAATTGAAAAAGCTGGAAAAAAGGAATGAAGATTACACATTTTATCTAAAGCGATTGACAAAGTAATTGACAAAGCAAAGTAATGTGACATGATACTAGAAAACAGAAGTAAGGATTATGGAGGGAAAATTTTGGTTTAGTATCTGAAATTGAATGGGGAAGCAAGCCACAAAGGTGATGGTTGATTCTGTCCCTTTTTTATTGCTTTTTTTTTCCTTCCACTAGAAAGAAAATTAACTGTCCCAGGTGAAACCAGGTCAGTCCCACTGAAACATGTTTCTGACTAGTAGATCTTATTTGACGTCACATTTTTTAACATTCCATGTAAACTTTTATTGAAAGTAAATGATATTAAGTCATTATTAAGTGAGTATATTTAATGTATGTGTGTGTCACAAGAAGGCAAGTAGTTGCTTCACGTGTGTTTCAAATTGCCATAAGCCATCACGGATAAGTGCAATCTCTTCCCTTGAATACACATCCCTCTGGTGCCTTTTGTTCTGGCACAAGTATTTATGTGGCCACACAGGGAGCCACATCTGACAGCTGAGAAGTTAAAACTAATTTGGGAAAAACAAAATGTGAGTGGTTCAAAGACGAGCATTGCTTATCTGGGTGGAAAGACATTCAGCTTCATGTTGCCTAAAACTCTGATTAGGGCTTTGCCAAACACAGACCCGGTGGCTAAAAGACTATTTCACAGTTGAGCAGATGCCCAACCGATATTAATATTTACAAAGCAGAAGGCAGCTGCCAGCAACGTGGTTGACAACAGACTGAAAATCTTGAATGACTTACAAATAAATACGGCCTTAGAAGAAAGGGGAAGGGAGGGAGGAAGGGGCATGATAACATCTGGCAACCTCAGAGGGACTCCCAAAGATTGAGGGGCTATATCAGGGTTAAACAAGGATATAAAAGTCAATGTCCTTCCCCAGCCCAACAGCTGTTTTCTCTGAATGCAGTCTGAGACACCGAGTAGGAAATAGAAATGAGTCTCTGAACCCACAGGTTAAACAGTCATTTATAGTTGTCCTATGAATCCTGGGAGGGAGATGCATCTGGGATGTGTTTCTGCAACGTGAAGATGGAGTGACTGTCTTTTTGTTACTTCTGCCCTTACAAAGCGATTGCAAGTATGTCTTCGGCTTTGTTTTTTTTCTTCTTGTAACTTTAAGCCTGTGTTAGAGGTGATTTCAAGGAAATGGTTAAGAAAGAACGACTTAAAGCCATTTGAATCCTTGACCCCAAGATTCTCTAGTAGTGACCAGTGTCCTGGAGTTGAAAGAATAAGAATGTTCTTCTCCTTTTAGCTGCAAGGGCCAGGGTGGGAGCTGGCAGTCTGGCATCTGGGTCACTCTTCCAGTGATCAGCATTATCGAAGTAAACTTTCTGCCATCACCAGTTTGGGGAAAAAGCATTGAAGTCTTAAGGGAGCAATATGATAAAATGTTCTGCTTTTGATGCCATTCTCCTGATTCCATTTTGTGGTAGATTGAGAATATTACTCTCAATAATTCTAATTAACTTTCAGGCACCAAATTATTAATTTGGAGATAAGTTGGTGGAGTTTAATATCAATTTCTTTAAGGGAAAATATTACATCTGATAAGCAACTAATAAGCATTTTTCATGGGCAGAACAAAAGATTTTAGCTCTTAACTGACATCCACTGCAAAATAAATAGTCAAAAAAAGGCAAATAATATTAGCACACAGAACTGAGTATGAACCTACTTGACAGTTTGGAAATGATAGACAAGCTCATATACCAGATGTTGCTGAGATATGCAAACAGCTGCTTACTGTAGCAAGTGAAGTTCTGGAAGAGGCATGCTTTTTATGAAAGTTGCTCTCATTTGTCATGTATACCAATGTATTCATTTCTGAGATTTCCTTCAAGCATCAAAATTATTTTAAGTACCTACATTTTCAGATTTAGGGCAAGGGAAAAATATTTCTACGGGTGGAGAAACAACAAACCAAGCATTCTACATGTAAAATGCATTTCTGTCAAATTGCTTTCATCCTGAAATAGCCAAACTCCTTCAATCTCAAGGTGAAGCTGAGTCTTACTGCAACTAGTATAGTATTTGTATTTTTTTGCTATTACTCTGCTGTTAGTGGAGAATAATACAGCATGTGACCATCGCTGGAAAATGTGAGGACTTATCCAGAGCTTCCTTCAGGAGGAAAATTCTATAGTGCTTCAGTGAGTCCTCTCTCCAAATAAGTTGCATACAAAATGTGAAGCATCTGGTTGACTCTGGGAGTTTGTGTTGTCTGCTAGGAACTTGTCAGATAATTTTACAATATTCCTTTTACTGTGAGCCTTGTGGAGACTTGTTAAAATTTGCTTCTGGGATTTTGCAGAAGGTCTTGCAATCTGTTTGCTAAACAGTGGACTCTTCAAGGATAATTAGGAGGGCTGACATCTTTGTCTGTAAAGGATTGACCTAGAGATGTAGACTTGAAACAGATAAAATCTGTCATACATTATACACAGTGGATGGATATTGGTGATTTTCCGACTTTCAATCTTTTGATGTTGATTCATCTTGTATCTTATCTATTCCAAACATTTAATTTTCTTCACGTATCTCCATCATAGCATCAATGCGGTAGCCATCTCTAAGTACACAAAATAAAAATACCCTCTTTAATATTTGACTCTGTTTGTAGTTGGATATAAAAAATTACTGATCTTTCCTGATATCTTTAGCTTATCAGCCAAGCAAAGACACTTCTCAGAATGACTACAAAATTTTCAGATTAATATAGTTAATAAAAAGCTGTGGACTCTTCATTGGTTTTACTGAAATGCAACAAATTATCTATGTCAGGATTTCATGGAGTCTCTCCTATTTAAGAGTTTCTCCTTATTTAAGTTTTGCTTACCATGAAACCCAGTTGGAAAAGTAACAAATGGAAGGAGTATGGTTTTTCTATTTGTTCAAAACAAGATTAGGGTGAAGTATCTAATGAATTCAGGTTGGGCACAGGACTTTTTATTGTATATCTTCTGTCATTCCCAATAACAAAAATAGTTGCCTCTCTATATATTAATTAGTCCTTTCATATTGTGAAAAATGTTAATATTTAAAATACAGCCTGACTGGAAAAAAGCAAAGAAATTTTCCTCATTGATTTATTTAACTCATTCTATGCTACCCTTTCTAGAAGGTAGTTTAACAACAGGTGGTAGTAAATGTGACAGAAAAATATTTTTATGTTGTGTTCTTTTTTTTTTTTCTTTCAAGACAAAGCACTTATCACTTACAGGCATGTGGTCCTAATCTGAAAGATGAATTGGTTCATTCACTTCAAGTACCACATAACCATTCACACACCATCGAGCTTAACACCATTACAGGGTAATTTCCCCTGTGGGAGCTATGCCCAATACAGCTGCAATCTCTACACAGTGTCTTTTTATCTTTCCATGGCAGGTAAGGAGATTTAAATAAAAGGCTTCATCAAAAGTGCAATCACAGGCATATTCTCCCTATTGAAATACCCATGAAACAGCAAATAAACACTCCTAAAAATCTTAATGCTCCTCAACATTACCAAGAAGACTTCAGTGCACAGTTCCCACTTTGAAATTTTGTGTTGGAATCAAAGCCCATGAGATGGGCTTGGCACTAGAGGACAGGAAATATTATGGGGAAATTTGCATTTGTGATTAAATTCTGAATGTAGTAAAATGTTTCAGAATAATCAATATTTTGCTTTCATCTCCCATAATTGCCATGATTTTTTTTTGTAATTTCTCGTCATTTCTTTAGTTTCTCTAAAATGACTCATTGAACACACTATTATAATAGGTTATATATTCTGTCAAAGACAACAGTTAAGTCTATAGTGAGGTTTTCTTTAGAACATAGTATTGTCACATGTTCTTGCTCAAATATTTGGGGACTAAAGTATTATCTGCAATAATTTTCTTGGTTTCACCTAAAGATGAATTATCCAGGGATGACAGTAAAAAGATACTTTCTGAGTAAAGTACTGAAAAGTTATAGAAATCATTCTATCTTTTTTTTTCTATAAGAGGAGACTATTTTTTCACCCTTTCTGCTTTCACCATTAAATTGCTTTCCTTCTAAGGTCTTTTTTTTTGCATTCACGCTAGAATGAACAGGCATTATTTTTGAATTAATTTTATGGAACTTAAGGTCACAGAGTGTGTTGTCTTTGACTTGAATGGGGTAAACATTTAAGTCTAAAACTTTTTTTTTAAATGAATTAAGTTTTGGACCCAGACTCGCAGCTCAGAATCAGCTTGTTAGTGAAGCCAAACCAATTTACATGCCTTGTAGATACAAATTTGAAGCTTCACCAGAGCATAGGGCATATTTACAAAGCTGGTTTGGTAAAATGTGAGTAGCCTAAGTGCTGTTCTTCATGTCAGGGAATCCCTGTTGAGATTCGCGAGACCTCTCTGTGGCAGCCTCATCTGGAAGCTGCCTTGCTTGGCTTTCTTAAATCACATAAAATTCAGGTTCTGCTCAAAGTACTGAAGTTGATATGTCAACAGTGCTGGCCTTTTACCCAAGAGTTCAGGGCTTAGCACATTAATAAATCAAAGCCTCCCAGATACTAATTCTCTCTTGTGCCTGAGGGAAGTTAAGTCACTTCTTCCAAATGAATATGTTACCCTGAAGTAATCGAAGGTGAAGGGAACATTCTCTTCATTTTATTGAAGCTATTCTACTTTGCATTGACTAAAGCCAAGCCTCAATTGGGTCAAAGAACATGAAAATGTGAGCATTTGGCTATCCATAGCAATTTGTCACTCATCTGAAAGGAGGAAGAAAAATAGGAAATGCTGAGTTTCAGTCCTCCTTTCTGAATATATACTAAGCATTCTTTGGATCAAGCCTTTTGCACCAGATGAGACCAAAATTGGAAACTGAATATCTATTTTTTTACTAGAAGTGATTTGAAACCACACAGGATGACGACTCCCACACAAAGTTTTGTTCCACTGAAATCTGTACACTGAACTCTTCATTTTTTCCTATAAATGCAAGCTGTCAAGAGCAGAGCTTGTCAAGAGCACTTAGATATTTCTCACATTATATACTTAGTATTGTTTGCTTGGGATGCTCATAATGGATAAAACTTATCCATAGGCAAAGGGGCAGCTAAGGACTGTGTGCCACTTAATTCCTGTGTAAGCCTGCATATTAGCTTTAAAATAGAAATTAAGTGGAGCATGGCCTCCCTGTCTTCTGGCTCCCAACAGGACTAAGTCAGATGTAAATTTCAATACCTAAAATAATTAGAAAAGTTTCCTTGACAAACTGTATGGAGTTAAAAAAACTACATAAACTCTCATGGCTAAATCCAACCAGTGGATTTAGCTTGATTTTGTAGTGCATTAAAGAGGATAGAGTACAGTGGTCAGGAAGTCCCTTGTAAATTTGCCTGCCATAAAGCTAGTTTTAACTTAGAGCTCCAGTGGCAAGAGCCAAGCTGAATCCCTTGCTGGTCTCAGGGAGAGAATTCTTGTCTTCAGCTGAGCTCTAAAAACATGATTTTCTTCTAAAACTGGAAGTATCATTAATATGCCTCAGAAAATGTCAGGGGGTTAGAGCTATCCTTTTATAACTCTTAAAAATAATCTTTTTAAAAAATAAAATCAAAGTGAAATTAGACATAAAAGATAATCATTTACCATTGAAGTGTGATATTAAGTACTCAAAAGTCCGGTAATGAAAATGTTCCCACAGTAGCCATAACCTGTCATCAGATTTCACAGCTGACTTCTCTCTAAGCATTCAGTGTGGTGTAATACTTTGAATGTTGGTGAAAGGTAATAAAAAACCCTAGATATGTAAGATGGGTAAGTCAAGTCCATCATAACGTGAGATTTGATGAGCATTTTTTCTACAATTGTATATTAATTATAGTTAATTTTACTTAGATTCTTAAGATTAAATCATAAAACACAATAGGATTATCATATATTCACTCTGAATGTAATGTAATTTTGAGATAGTAGAAGAAGAAAAGTTCATTCAGGGGTTTAACATAGCTGTGTACCAGACTGAAGGTCCTGTGTAGCCTATAAAAATAAGGATTTTTTGACTATGCAAAACGATATGAAAAAAATTGCATTTCATGCAAAATCATGTGCAAATCACATACTACTAATATTCTCAATCATGCAAAAATTATCAGTCAAACTGCAAATAGCATTGTTGGATTAGATATCACTTCTTTTACAGATAAAAATAAACTAATTTTTTTTCTCCTTGCTGTTATGTTTATGAGGCTTCCAATATAATCGGTCTGTTTAAAACCGTGTTTCCCTCCTGATTTCATTTTTTATTAAATCACTTAAAAACATGGATGTTTTTTACATCATAATATTATTAATGGTTTTGTGGCATTATTTTTAAGATGCTTTCTCAGTAAATATAAATATTTGCTAAAAGTTTTTGGCGTATGCAAGAGTTAGTTCTGTTTATAACTATATCAGTTCAGAGGAACCCTTAATTGGATTATTATTATTAATTCAATAGACTATACCTAGTAGAGCTGGATTGGGATTTTTAAAAAAATACATTTGAAGAAACAGAAAATTATGAAGTTAAAATACCCCCAAGAACTTAGATTTCACTAAAATGACGTCATCATAGAAAAACTCAAGACATTGGTTTTGTTTGGTTGGGGTTTTTTAAGTTTTAGTTTTTTACTTAAATCAATAAACAGGCTTAATTTTATAATGTTGGCAAGGAGATTGATAAAACTCAAATCATTTCACTTTTTTAATGTATATTTTCTGGACCAACAGTAAAAGATAACATCTCTCTAACAGATCCATTTTTCCTGATTGAGGTGCTGCATACTGAACACATTTAACATGTTGGTTATGTTTTTTTCTAAATGACTGTTTTTATATCAGCTTCAACTCTTACCTACGTGTCTTACATCCAGCTATAACTGTTGTAAGCCACAGCTAAGATTTTCTGTTCTTGATGTCAGTACAGTTGTTATTAAAATAGCTAACCTCATCAATCTGTGCATATGTTCACAACTTCTTTTACATTCTGCAGTAAAAATAAACTGATTTATAAATAAATGAATGATTTGAGACACTGTAGGAATAAAGTGGCTGAATGAGGAAGAAGTTAATTCGTGCATCTGCTACTGCACGTACAATAAACTGGGTATTCGACCTACAGAGAGAGAGGAGAATGGAGCAGTCGGGTTAATTGGATTTGAATATGATTTCCTTTATTTTAAGCCTGTTGTATTATTATTTAATATAATAATTATTATTATTGTTTAATAAAATGAAATACAGATGAACAGGATACCATTATTTTATGCTTTTAATGTTTACAGTGTGGTATTTTTCTCTGTTGGAGGAGATAGAGCTAAAGAAATCTTCAAGTAGTTGTTCAGATTGTACTTTATGAATATCCACAAGCAATTTAGACCTATATACTTCCTGAAGTACTTGACTACAATTTTCAACCAATATTTATTGGCCAGTGGATGGTTTGCTGTGGTATTTGTCATATTCTGTTCCTGACTTGAGCTCCGTTGCCCAGTTGTTGTTCAAGAGGGAAGTCAGAGAGAACTTCTTGTTCCTGTTTTGATTGTTGTAATTGGTAGGAGCAGATTTTCACTGCAGAGAATAAGGTTTATAAGTTTCTTGTTTATTTTCCATGAATATTTTGTAGTAATTGCTTGAAAGTGATTCTTTTATCTGTCAGTTCTGCCAGGAAATGTTGTCTAAAATGTGTCCAGAGAGCAACATAGATCAGGAATAAGTGCAGTCAAAGAAAGTGTAATATATCTTCCTGATCAGAGAAATGTGTCTGAGATATTCTCTCAAGCCTACTAGATTGAGGAGTCTAGTAGAGGTGGTAAGTGAGCCCAGGTAAAGGGAGAGATTACTTTCTAACTTTCTAAGAGAAAGGAAGTAATTTAAGAGCAATAAGGGAAAAAACAAAACAAAACAAAAAAGAAGTGGGAAGTTCAGTGTCTACTGGAACTGCCTGGAGAAGTTAACCAGAGAACCAGCAGCAAGTGGGAGATCCTAGAAGGTGCAGGAGCAGGAAAGACAGATTTTAAGTCCATGAAGTTTTTTAGAGTTACATGTATGGTAGAACCAATATACTTTCTCTGAGTTTTTAAGAACTGTTCTGCACTCCTGAAAAATAAGTAGTTTCAGGTAGACTGAGCTATTTAGAGTTATTCTGAAAGCGCTGAGAAGGTGCAGTGGAGAGAGTATCCCATCACACAATCCCAGCCACAAATGAGTGTGCCAGAATAGAGGGCAATAAGGGGATGTTTTCCAAATTAGAGATATATCTTAATTTATCTGATAATCCCTGATGTTGAAAATTAAAAAGAAAAAATAGCATTTGAGGATCCTTTCCTATGTATTTATAAATTCTTTTGGGTTACAGCAGGCTGAAAATATTGTGAGAAAAATCTCCTCTCTAGCAATACTGTTGCTTCTGTTAATAACACATTATTGAGAAAGAAGTGCAGGAGCATATAAAGAATTCTTTGTGAGGGAGGATTTGTTAATTTTTAAAAGGAGAGGTGTGGGAGAAACCTGTGTTTGGATTAGAGTCATTGTGAATTTAGGCGATTCAGTGAAGCGTGCAGAGCTCAGTGCTGTAAGGTACTGAACCTTGGGGCTCTGATCCAAAAAAGCATTTAAATACCTGCCTATTGTCAGGCTCCTGAATAATCTTGTAGCAGGAAATGGAATTTTTTATATTCTTGAAGGTGTATTTCAGTGCATTTTTGAAATAGATCCTTAGTGCATTGCAGGTTTGAGCCCTTGAGAATCAAGGATTACCAATAAAGAAGTAAGTATAAATAGGCCAACTAGAAATAATCTTGATTTATGAAATTACAGCAAAAAAAAATGGGCAGGAAAGACAGAGTTGAAGACTACAGGGTGTTGCTAACAGAAAACTTTAGTTTCTTAGTCATATAATATGTTGTTAGATTTGAAGAATGTAAGATTGTAAACTAGATTAGATGTCCATGTTAATGACGTTATTGAAAATCAGACTAACAATACTGAAATCACTGTCTGATTAACTACTCAGTTTTATAATCACATGCTACAAAGCCACAGTAAATCCATGATGCCAACTGACTGTAGATTTAGCATATTCATATAATGGTTTGAGGTGAGAAATGAAATGCCAGATCCAACAACAGAAGGAAGGCATGTAAATCTGTTTAAGAAGGTGAACATATTTCTGGAAGAGAAGGAGGAGGGAAATTGCTGCATCCATGCACTAAATATTTGGCTTGAATATAATGAAGTAGAAAATAATTTGTGCTTTTCTCTCTGAATAATGTAAGTGCAAGCCATGACGGATCGTTGCCTCTCCTCTTAGGATCTTGATTATTCATGGGTTTCTGTAGGTGAACTACAGAAATGGGACACTTCATCCTGGGATGCTGGCTAAAACAAAAGAAGAGCAGGTTGTTGAGTGCTGTTGTTTATTATTATTATTTATTTGCTTTTGTGTTTTGTTTTGTTTTCCCCTGTGTCATATAAAATATTGCAGTCTTCTCGGATTCCTTTGAATCATAGAACTGCACTGTCAAGAAGACACTAGAGTGTTCGTATTGCTTCTGTATTCTTTATAATTGTAATTACATTTCTAATTTGTAGTTCTGAAAAACAGAATACTAAGTGACTCAAAAATCTCCTTGCAACTCTCTCCCAGTAACTCAAGGTTGAGCTGTCATACCCTGAGTTTTATACCAACAAAAGTGGTTGGTGCTCACGATGTTTGGGTAAACTAGTTTTTTGTAAGATAATTTAGACTGGATTGGATAATCTAGTTTTTGTAAGATATTTAGATACCTAAACTGTTTGGAGTCCTTCAGGATTTGCAGCAGACACACAGCTGCCATGGAAGTCCCACGCTTCATTTTCATTTAGGTGTTTAAACATCTTGGAAAATTTTCCCCTTGGTCGGATCCAATGCCTATTGAACTCTGTAGATATTTCTGTGAGCTTTAGATAGTGTCCTAAATTAAGATTGTGATGTTTATATGATGTCAGCGTAGCATCATTTCATTGCACAGCTGGAGTTTTGAAATAAGGCTTCAGAAATGAAAACGCCTGTACAGATTTAGCAGCTACCACCTAATTTTCACATTCATATTCTGCTTAAGACTTCAAAGCAAAAGTGATATCTGGAGAGACTACCAGCCTAGATCTGATTTTCAGGCGTGTGAAGCGCCGAGCAGTGCCTGCTGATAGGCCGTCAGACCGCTCTCCCTGCTGCGGCAGAGTGCCTCTCTACTGATAACTTCATAACCTTCTTTTCCCTGCCATCTTGAGCAGTAAGAGGTGTACAGCTGAATTCTGAGCTTGCACTGAGGCAAGTCTGGAATAATAACTGACAGTAAGAAGTGCGGTGAAATCACTGTGGGATAAAAAAAAAAAAAAAAAAAGCCTAAAGACTCTGTCAGTAGAGAGAGATATCTCTGTTAGTCTAGGATTAATACTCCTTTTCCTATCCACGGCTTCTGCAGAGTTGACATCTGCAGAGCCTAATATCAGTAGACTGTTCTGGGAAGGTGAGTTAGAGCTTCCAAAAAAGAAAAATAGAAGACCTCAGAATATTTTTATTTAAGCAAAGAGTTTGAAAATGGTACGGTAGCATTTTCCTAATACTACAAAATCTAATTTCTCATAAAAATCTTCTTGGGGTGTAATGGCAAACTAGCTCATTTAAACTTGCCTGCAGGGATTTCCAGTGCAGATAATCTGGGAGCATTATGCACATTTCATTACCTGGATTCTCAGGCAGGCAGCAAAGTTATTTTTGCCGTAAACATTTTCAGGAGTGAGAATTTTGACAACTGAATACACATGTAGGACCAGACCTTTAAACTGTGCACCTGTCCGGTATATATAGTTCTTTCAGCTGAAGGGAAACACCACCAAGTTATGCCAGCCAAGACTCTGAGTTGTGTTTTTCTAAATGGTAGCTGATCCGGTTTTTGTGTAAAGCGGCGCTTGTTTAATACTATTTTTTCCCTGCCTTGTATTAGGACCCCCCCAGCGAACCGTTTCCCCCAAGCAAGACCACGAAGAAAGGAAGCACGACAAAGTGTTGGACAAGGGCAGTGAAAGTGGGACTTCCTGTAACGAGTTGTCCACCTCAAGCTGTGACAGCCACTCGGAAGCGAGCACCCCTCAAGAAAATGCCGGCACTCAGCCATCCACAGCCCACCAGCCAAATACTCTGACTTTGGATCGCCCGTCTAAGAAGGCCCCGGTGCAGTGGATGCCACCGCCAGACAAACGCAGGAACAGTGAACTCTTTCAAACTCTCATTAGCAAGTCCAGAGAAACAAATCTTTCCAAAAAGAAGGTATGTGAGAAGCTGAGTGTCGAGGAAGAAATGAGAAAATGTATCCAAGATTTTAAAAAAATCCACATTCCAGATTACTTTCCAGAGCGCAAACGTCCCTGGCAGTCTGAACTCTTACAGAAATATGGGTTATAGTAATCAACTCTTTCGTGACCTATCTGTGGGGCATTTGATGTTACATTAAGTTGCCACTAACTTACTGATGTCCTCTTCCTGGCCAACTCTGCCACCAGAGCTATTCCTGCTGCTTTTTTCTTTCTGTGAACAGTGGATGTTGGATAGTACATGGTTTCTTTAAATATATATATAAAAAGATAGAAACTTAAAAAAATACAAAAGGCGTCTCATCTAAACCACCTCATAATAGCAAAGAAAAGTGTGCATGGTCAAGAAAGATGGGTTTTGAACTGTAGTCCGTTGAGCTTCTTTATCGTTTTGGAACTTACCGAATAAAAATCTCAATCATCAGTTAACGCCTCGTTTTATGTCACCAATAAAAATGACTCAGACTTGCTACGGATGAAGAGAAACAGGGTTTAAAATTCGATTGAACTGGTTTCAGAACTAATTCCCAATGTTCTTTCAATGTTAATGCAATAAAGCAAATACCTATTTTGCATGAGCACAATGTTACAAATAAATCACACAAGAACAAGAGGTTGTCTGTTGCTTGGAGAATTATTTGTTTGATACCAAGCCTATAAACGTGTAAAACGTCAAAGGGATTGAATTTACTTCGTTCTGGATCTGTGATTTTTTTGTGTGTACAGTGTTCTGTATGTAAGGATGGTGTAAATATGCCTTATACTGTTTTATTATTGCACCAACAACGTTCATCTATTAGTGCTTGTCAGGATTATTTCTGTGAAATGCGAATTTATGGCAGATTGTGAAAACTGGTTTGATGGTCTGAAAGTTTCTGTTATGTTAGTCGCTAAAATTGGAGAAAAATAAAAGAGACTTTAATGTATTTATTAAAAGAACCATCTGGTAGATTTTCTTGGCTATCGTTATCTCCTCTCTTTTTTAAAAATAGAATCAAGCAAATTGTTACTTTTTGTTTAATGTTTTCATAACTACTCTGCTGACAAAAACTAACCAAAACAAGAACCATGTTGCAAGAGTGGGTGAAAAATATTTAGGGTAGTGCCACTTAGTTGGAACCACCATGCAGACTCTCCAAGAGGAAGAGAGTTACGCTAAGGAGCAGCAGGGAATGAACTGAAAAACTGAGTGGTTTTACTAACAGAGCCGAAAGCAGTTCCAATTTGACGAGTTCACAAAAATCAGCTTAGAAATAGAAGATTTAAAATATCACAGCAGAGTCTGCTACATTTACAAATGAGAAGTTTTCTATGAATAGTCAACTCTATATGACAAACCTATTTTCTCAGCCCAGACACAGGAAAATCAGTACCTTTCTCGTTACAGCAACACCAAGAAGATGACTGTGGTTCAGACAGCCATAGCGGGAATGCGTAAGGACCGCTGGAGTTTGCAAGAGAGCTGCTGAGTTCTTACAGCCTTGAAATTATTACTGTGCGCGCGCACACACAAACATACACATTTTGAAGGGTTCGTCCCCATACGTGTTCTGTAGCAGGAACCATACAACTGTGTCAGAAGAGATGTTTTACATCTGATGGTAATTTTAACTGTTTAGCTAAAGTAAATAGAACTTTCTGTGTTGTAATTTCCAGGGCTATTCCTAATGGCTGTGTTGCTTTTCAGTCTTCTAACAGGCCACTTTAGGAAAACACTGCATACTTTTGATAGGAGCTCAGTGACTTCATTCGTTTTCTTTTTTTTAAACCTATCTAGAGATGGTTACTCTCCTACTCAGTTACAGTTGGCTCCAGCATTTCATCTTTTGACAACATTTCTATAACTTGAAAGAGTATATCTGGGATAAGTCTAGTCTGAACTGTTGCAGTGCCGTGTGAAATTGTTTGGCTTCTCAGCTCTGCCCTTATGTTCCTTGGTTACTTCTTTCTCTGAGGTCCAAAAGACCCATTCCTTCCTTTGCAAGTTTCTTGCTTTTAAGAGACATGTAGCATTCTTGTTCTCTCTTTTAATCTTTGTCTTCCTAGTCTTTACCTGATGAAATCTCCAACTATTTAACCATGACTTACTAACCTCCAGTGGATACAATTCTGTTTTATTTAGTCTAAAGTTAGACTACTATTGAGAGCTTTTGAAACTCACACTGAGTATTCTTCCAGCCTTTTGAATCTATCTTCATTGCACTTCTCACACCTTACGCTGTTTTCTGTTACCTTTGTTTTGGCTAGATTTCCATCTGGGATGGTATCTATTAGATTCAGACAGATCTGAGACCTTCCCATTAAACCTTACCATTGAGTTTTGGGATTTCTCTTGCCTTCCTAGTTATTCTCAGTACTCCAGACTGTACCTGCCTGTTGTGGTTTAACCCCAGCCAGCAGCTAGGACCTCGCAGCTGCTCGCTCACTCCCCCACCGTAGTGTAGGGGAGAAGAGGGAGAAAAGTGGCGGGGGGGAGGAGGGAAGCTTATGGGTTGAGATAAAGACAGTTAAATAGAACAGTTACAGAAGAGGAAAGTAGTAGTAGTAGTAACAGTAGTAATAATAATAATAATAGTAAAAGATAGAAATAAAAAATAAAAATATCTAAAAAACAGAAAAAAATAGCTATGAGAAGCTGAAAAAGTCCATGACTAATATAAACATCACTTAGCAACAACTAAAACAGTATGTGTTATCAACATTATTCTCATACTGAATCCAAAACACAGCAGCTACTAGAAAAAATTTTACTCTATCCCACTGAAACCAGGACACTGCCTGGGACATGCTTAGGTGGTCATTTGACCTACCATCCTTTGTAATTTGTCTGTATACACATGTTTTTATGAGCTTTTCAATTTTTTTTTCTTTTAGCAAACTACCTAAAATTTCTCAGAGCATTTTTAATTCATTCTTGAGGAGAACAGAATATTATCTTAATACATGGGTAGCATAATATTTATGATAACTGCTTCCCATGTGTTCACAAGGATGTGAGTGATGTGGCAGATAAACTACATTGCTGTTACTTAGCAACCACACCGACATCTTAAGATGAAGTGTTTAGGTTTTGAAATTGCACGGTGGACACTGTCCTCCTCCTTTCAGAGTGAAAAATTGGGATGTATTAGGGTGAGAGTGGGAGAAAACAACGGCTCCTGAGAATCCTTTCAGTCATATTCTCTAATTCCCATCACACTTTTTGTCCAGTTCGCCCAGTTAGAGCTCCAACACTATCTATATGGTTATTAATCTACAGTTTTCAGATTCCAGCCTGTAATTAGGGAGGCAGCAAGCTGAGACACTTGGTGGAACAGAGGAGCTTGTGGGCGGTTAGATGGATAAGGCTGGTGGGAAATTCCCAGGTGTCGCAAGAGAACTGTGTATTAGAAACAGAAGGGGTAAGAGCTAGGGGATTAGATTGTTTGCCTTTATCTTCAATTTTTCTTACTTTTCTATGATAGCTGCTTCTTCTTTTTCCAGTCCGTTCTTCTTTTTCTCTTCTTTCCAGCTATTCGCTTTGTTACACACAGGAATAGCCTACTGTGGGCATCTGTGCCTTTTGTTGGACTTCAGTGGAGGTGGTCAGTACGCTAAAATTCCACTTCATATGAAGTTTATAATTTTAGAACATAACATTTTTCTAGAAAGAAAAGAAAGAGCAAAATACTGACAATTGTCAATCCTAAATTTAAAAAGGAATGTAAATAATAAAGTTTTTATTTTTCTTTCAATCTTTCAATACAGATATAATTTTTCCAATTATATCCAAAAAATCCTTTTCTTACTTTTTCTTTCAATCTTTCAATTGTGTTTTATATTAATTTCAAGTTTCATAAGGTTGTGTTTTACAGTTATAATTATGACGTATTTAGTTTAGTATCATTAAAGACCAAGTAGATTTTAGTCAGCAGTTGCTATTATAAATTGTAATTGATAATTGTTTTAATAAAGTATATAAAAATAATAATAAAAAAAGCAAAAATGAAAAGAAGAAATATAGCATATAAATGAAGAATATTTCTGGAAGGAAAGTAATTCTTATGAAAGACTGAATTATTTCTCTTTCAGATTATTTTTTCTAAATCAACACAGTCCCTTAAATCATGGTCTTATTGGGAATTCAACATAGAATGCATATCTCTTTATGTTTTCCAGCCAAGTTTAATTCTTAACTTTTAACATGTTCCGCAATATTGAATGCTATATTCTAGATTATGCTTAAAGAGTTGGAGCTGATAAAAAATAAAATAAATCTTCCTTCACAAGTAGTCTCCCAATTAAGCTAATATTTCACAGGAGTAGCATATCAGAATCTGCTGCAAAATACTCTTATCGTTGCTCATATTTTTTCACTGTAAAAGTTAATTTTGAGACCTCATAAGGGATCTTATGTGCGCCAATTTTTATATACTTTATTGTTCTAACTGAACAGACAGGGAATAGAGTTGCAGTTTTGCCATACAATGAGGTTTACACCTTTAAAATGTGTGAACACAAGATCAGAATTACATGGTGGACTGATTAGTCTGTTGCTGAAGGAATATTTCTGAGCCTTCTTCCAGTAATAAAAATGTACAAGTCTTAGAAAAATTGAAATTAATTCTGAAATAGAATTTTAGATTTCACTTTGAACAAACTAAAAAAATGCTAAATTGCATAAAAAGCATAATTTTGTGGCTGCCTTATAAAAAAAAAAAGTGCTTATGCAAAATCATTTGACTTGCTAATGCTGTCTTTGTTCAAGTAATGGTGTTCAAAAATACACTTCCTACTGGAGGTGGAAGACCCAATTTAGTATACTTGGTAACGAGAGGGCAACGTTGTGTTCCCTTCATGAGTGACTCATGTCCTGATCCAAGCTCTTTGGGATGCTCAGAAATTCTCAAGAAACCTTTAGCTTTTTGCAGGATCACACCACTGGTGTGGCTCACCATAAAAATAGCTTCATTACTTCAGTTTGTAGATTACAGGCCATCAAGTAGTCTATGCTTTTCCAGGATCTATTATCTAGAAGTAATTTTCAACCTGTTTCATATTTTCTGCTCTACCCCTCTTTTTTCCATTCTTACTGTGGACACTCATACAATCGCTTTTACTTAAGAGCTTGTCTGTTCCATGCCTGAAGACACCTATCCAAATTCAGGAGAGATACCGTAGACTTCACACTTGGAAAATGATGGGGAAGCTGGACAGACTGGGAACATTGCTGCTTTGAACAACTTTCAGCACTGCTGGTGAGGGGATGCCTTAAAGCACAAGCTGGAAGGCAAAATCACATCACTCCATGGCTCGTTCTCTCTCTCTCGGACTGTCAGGCATCCAACACCTTTAGCACTGTCCAGTCATCTGACGAAGCGAGCCACAAAGATATTATTCACCCATAAATGAGCCACTGATGCTGTCAGCATCCCATTTGCCATCCACACCTGCTGTGTGTTGGTGCTGCACCTGAATCGGTCATCCCAGTTCAGATACGGTGATGCTGGGATGCAGGAGGCTGGTCCGGGTAAGAGCTGTAGGAGCTACTACTCAGGCAGTACATCCATTCATGGAGATGTACTACTTACTGCAGGCTGCTGCAGTGGACAATCGCCTTCACAAAGGGACACCCTGCATCACTGTGTCTGGGCTGGGATGGTTTTGCTCTGCTGGATCGTCACTGTTTGCACAGAGAACAGCTGTCCCATAGGACTCAATCCTGGTAGCCTTACACGTGGTTCCACAGCAAAGACGGCGATCTCTGCAGCTTTAGCCAACTGCTCCTTCTTCGAAACTGCGCTGGTGACAGCGTGAAATGGGGTGCTGAGAAAACTGGGTACAGGTGGTTCCCAGAAGAGAAACTCAGCACTGACTGCGCTCCCATCTGTTTGGAGCCTGGTGCCCTGGCACTCCCCAGCTGCAGGCGTTAGGTTGTGTAAGACACATTGGGGAGAAGCACGAATGGAGTCAGTGCAGTTCGTGATGAATAGAAGAGAATAAATATTTGATACTTTTCTCCTCCCCTAAGGGCTCCTCCTCTTCCTGCTGGGCCATCTCTTCTCCTCAGATAATAGGAAAGGAAAAGGGATTGTGAAAAACGATAATGGATCAGATGGAGGTAGTGGGAATTTCTGTGTCTTTGCATTGCATTACTTTTTAAAATTCCTATATTTCTTCACAGTGTTACTTTATGTCCCTTTATGTACAGAAAATGGGAATGTAGAAATAGCTTGATGGGATTAGTTCTGAGATCTTAGATTGTATAATCTTGCATACACATATTAGATGAAGTTCTAGTATTGAGCATGCTAAGGTTTTCAATTACAATGCAGTGTAATTTTTAGCAAGAAGTCACCCCAGAACAGATGAGCACCAGTAACAAGTAAATTAAATTAACATAAAAGGGAGATCACAGATAGGCAATAAATAATCTTTCCAGATTCCAAAGCAACATTTAATGCTGAAATACTATAACTTGATCTACTATCTGCTTAACAGGCATGCAATTCATTAATTTAATATTGATTAATTCATAATTTGCCTCATGATAAATTTCTGAAAGATCGTTTTCTTCATAAATGTATACTGTACCTAGTAAATGTGAATTTTGATAGCTGGCAACACTTGATGGAATATTTCTCATCTCTATTGGATTGCTAGTTTGGCCTAGGATGAAGTGTAGAAACCATCAATCAATGACCCTAAAAAGCTTTTTTTTCTGTTTCTCTTCCTATTTTGGTGAATTGTGTGTTTCATGTGGTGTCATTTTTCTGTTGAAGGTAGAATTAGATTCAATGCAGCACAAAACAATCACTGACACTTTGGCCCTGAATTGTTCTGATTTATACCTACCCTTGGTTTAAATTATATTAGTAAGCTTCTGACATCAACAGTTGAGATGACTGCTGAGTGATTGAACACCTGCCATACAGTCAAAAAATGAGCTTAAAGAAGATAGGGTTAAAAATAGTCCTCCGTGCCACTGTGGATTTGGAGGCATCCCAGAGGGTTAGAAGCCCCAGCCCCTCCAGGACATGGCATGTGGTGCTTCCATCTCTGGACAGGGAGGGACAGGGAGCCCTTGCGTGCCCTTTCCCAATGGAAAGCTTGGTTTCACCATCTCACAGAACTAAGCCTAATCTTTTGGAAAAAAAACAGTTGCTCTTTCACAGGTTTTATGATGCTCGTCCTGAATGTCCTCGTGGAAAAATTAAGCAGTGCCCTCTTGGTCCCTGAAGAGAAAGTAGGCTTGGCTTCTATTTTAGTGATTAGCCACTAAATTTATGTGAATAATTACCTGGAACTTCCCTGGAAAGTGTAGGTCTGTCATTTCAGACATGTGTTGTCACTCTCCTTGAACTTCTTCCAATTGTTCAATACTCTTTTGGGAAAGAGATACCCGCAAATACACATAATCATCAATAAAGTTTTCATCAGTAATGGAAGGGCAGAGGTAGAAAAAAAAGTTTATTACCTTCCTGCACTGTGATAGGATGTTTCCATATATAGAATTCATTATTGCATGCTCTTTTTTACTGCCTCCTTATACTGCAAGCTTATGTCACTTTTCTTGAGTTTTTTATTTATTTTTTTTTAACATCTCTTTCTCCTGGTTACTTCAGCCCTCTGGAAATACACAGCACAGATTTTCAATTATTTCTAACTAGACTACTTTCTTCAAAAGTTCAGTCACGTTTTACCTTCTCTATGTTACTAATTACTCATGAGTCTTTTTTAAAAAACTGAATATCGTGAACATCCCACTTTATCTTAGATAATTAGCAAAGATGGCAAATAAAACATGTGAGATTTTCAAAGGCACACAGGTGAGAGATTCCTAATTCCCTGTGGCATTTACTGAGACTTGGGCACATAACTTTTTTTTTTCTGTCTCTGAAAAACTTATGTTATCTCTGCAGTGATCCCTATGCCCTTCCCCTCATCTCAATAGGACTGTCAATCAGCTCTAACTGCAGCTTTCTACTTCCACTCCCTGACAATTTGAATTAATTTTACAAGTAAGGTTCCTTGACATTGAAATTGGGAATTATTATACTGGCCCATTCCCTTCATCCACTAATTCCATAGTGCTGACTGAAAGGAATAATCAAGTTTGTCTGACAAGAGCTATGTTTTAATACTCGTTGCGAGTCTGTCTCATTCTCACACTGTGGTAAACAGCAATTGCCTGAGCCAGCCTGTGATAGGCATCTCAGCAGGAGGCAAGCAATGGTGCTGCTCTGTGGGGTACAGAAATGAGAGGAACTCTTACACATACAAGCTTTCAATAAATTAGCTGTACATCAATGTTTCTGAAAATCTACAGAAGTTTTCCAAAGGCTTCTGTATCCCTCTAAGTTTACACACAGTGAAGCTGTCATGGAGGGAAGAGAGGGAAAACATGTCAAGAACAGGACAAAAAGCTTCTCCATGGCTCTGAGAGTAATTTGAGTGGGTTTCTGCTGTCTCCAAGGACCTGGGGAGCAGTGAGATCTTTAGATACTTTAAATTCATCCTCCCTACATGATTACCTTGACTGTATGCTGGTGGGCATGCTGTGGGCTGGGGCTCCCAGATTATTGAATAGTTCCTAACTGGTGCTCAGGGGCTGAGATCCTGCCTGACTTCATAGCAGCCATCATGGGCCTCATCTCCTGAACACCATCAATACCCCACCTTAGAGAACACAGATCTAATTTCACAGATTGTGCCTTAACCATGGTGAAAGTGCAATATGCTACTCCCAGGAATTATGTTTCTGGATGTGTGCCACATCCCATCATGATCTTGACTTCAGAAGCTCTCAGCAAAACTGCCATATTATGCAGAACCCATGTCCAGAATTATCATATTTTGTTTTTACTGTAACTATTAAAGGATTATGTTCAGCTGGTAAGATACCAGGGGTTTAAACAGTACACGTTATGCAATTATCTGGTTGATGCTTCCTCCCAGTTCTGAAGATCTGTTATTGCTTTTTCGTTTTCCCTGCTGGTGCCTCAGTCACCCAAGGATATTCAGTAAGAATGATTATTGATGCAGTAAGCATGTGCTGATTTACTTAATATCCTGGAATGCCTAGCATGATTCATTTTTTTATTTATTTTGCATGAGATACATGGTTAATGCTTTACAGTTAAGCATAAAGGCTTGTCTCCTGCCCCAAGACAATTGAAAATGACAAAACAGGAACTGGGGCCGTTGAAATGAACGTAACATAAATGCAAAGAGATTGGTTCTTCTCTGTAATATCTTTCAGTATTCCTTAGAATGGTTCTGTTTAAACTTTATCACAGTGTGGGGTAAGATCACAATCTCTTCATATTCTTTTGGTTTTAAATCAATGAAACTCCTTGCAAGTTAAATCAAATCGTGTGTAGACCGTACTTTTCTGCACCAAATTTTCCTGATTACCTATCTTCCTCTTTGACACTTTCATATTTTTAAAACTTATCAAATTACTTTGCTCTATTGTTTGCTCATCAACTGTGTGATCAACTAACTTAAAAATCATATAATGTGAATGCAAAACAGAGGAAAAAAAGCACTTATGTACAACCTATTCCTGTACTGAACATTCTGGTTCATGTATGATAGCTGAGAAGTTTTGTCATGTGTCACTAAGCAGCAAAGCTCCTAAATGGATGAGGATGGTTATTCATAGGCCCCAGTCCTGCAGCCTAATGTTTAAGCAAGACCCTAGGGTTGGGTGAAGGTACGAATGGGGATACTTTCATGGGTATCCAAGTGCAGGATTAATGCCTTAAAACTGAGTCCTTACGCATCCCATCTGTTCAAGTCCTAGCAGCGCAGAGCAATGGTAGCCATGAGATCTTACCTCATGGAAGAGTGATAGCTGGAAGAGCATCTTGTTCCTCAGAAAGACCGGTTAAATGATTAAAAAAATGAACATTGAGCAAGCTCAGCTACCTGAGAATGAAGACCCAGACCTTTCCAGAGACTCAAGGCAGGGTCTCTCCAGCTTAATGCCACACAGCTGAATTCTCCAAGTAACCCCATCCCCCAGGCAGAAGTACTGGGGTAGGTGCCTGGAGGGCACATTTCTTCTCACTGACTGCATAGGACATTCCACCTGAAAAGTGGCTGCTCAGCCTGTGTGGAAGGCACTTCTCTGAAACAATTTGCTGGCCCATCACTGCCTTTAACTGTTGCAGCGCTTACCATTTGCAAGTCCACTTACGTTACCCGAGTGCAATGCTGAATGGTAGAAAAGGTGTGTTCATACCCTTCTTGTACCTTCTGTGCTCTGCTGTTTTGTATGCAATCCAGGTGGGAAAACAAGCTGCTTTTTTTACATTTTTTTTGAAAGAGAGAGCTATTCATTTCTGGCAGTGGGGACATTTGCTGGCAGTGGCATAGTGTGTTCTCTGAAAGCCATCATCAGCAAATTCCTTTTTTCTTCCTCCTTTTCCAGGCTCTAACTCCTGCACAGCACAGCAAAGCCATGTAACTAAAAGCATTGCTCCCACCTGGGATTCTCAATTTATTGGACACCACTGGAGGAGAGAAAGTGACTACTGCTACTCTCCCCACCACAGGAGAAAGTCATTATACCCTTAACCTCCTCCTCAGTCTCCAATGTCTCACATGGCTGAATGATGCCAACTGCATAGTCTGCGGATTCAGCATGGAATTTGGGTTATTTTGTTTATTGGTTTGTGTTTTTTTCCCCCTCTGTAAGCTTTCTTCCAGAGACACCAGCTGCAAATCTGGGCCAGCAGCCAACTTTGTCTCTCCTTGAACAAAAATAAGACGGAGCTAGTGGGAAGTGCAGAGAGGGCAGCGGAAGATCACTCAACACTTGTGTCAACCACGCGACGCTTGCCCAAGCTGCAGCAAGGTGCCGCCCCAGAGAAGGAGCCTTAAGCAATGCCTGTGTAGACAGAGAGGCACCGGGAGACACACCTCGCTGAGCAGGTGATGAGGATGAGCTGATCTCAGCTTCTCCTAGACTTGCATGGCACAGAGCTGTGGGAGGAGAGGGCTTACACCCGGGTGGAGGGTCCTGGAGGGTGAAGAAGGAGGTGCAGGGTGCTCAGCGAGCGGGATGTTCCTAGGCTGAGGTGGGAATCGTTAGCAGATTGGCTGAGGAGAAGCCAGCAGCACCTCTGTGCAGTTTGGGAGAGGTCATGAGAGAGGGCTCCAGGCTGGAGTCAAGGGCATGAAAACAAGCAGCGACTCCTCAGTAGGTGGGTGATGAGGGTGGAACGGGGAAACAAACTGTAATTTCTTCCCTCTCCCTTGCAAGCCACAGAGGGCAGAAACATGCCTCCAGAAGGAAGCTAAATTCAACAGAGGGGAAATGAAGAGTTTTGCCAAACTTGTGCAGCCTGGAAAACTTTCTCTCTGATTACTCCGCCCTTTCACTGAACTGATACCTTCCTCCCAGCGCAGACTGTCCCTTCCCCTCCTTACCCAGCTGCTCACAGAGCTTTCTTCTTCACCAGCTGCCTTTTGACCAATCCCATTGCAACAGCCATGTGTTTCGGACATGGATCTATGACGGGGAATGACTGCTCAGCTCCAGCATCACTACCTGAGCCGTTCCCAACAGCATGACAGGTGTGTCCCTCACCTCATTAAAAAAATATTAGGCTTTTGGAGAAATCCGGAGCAGCAAAGGCGTTCTGGGAGGTAGCAGATGTGACTGCCCAGCTGTTCTGCTGGATGAGCTGGGGACTGTTCCTGGGTACAAGCCTTGGGGTGTAACCATTTGGTGTGTACTCAGGTTGCAGGCGTTTGGGTAGTTAGGTGATGATGGATGGACAGATAACTGGAGGCTTAGGCAACAGATGAGTTACAGTTTAAAAAATGTTTGGGATGCCTGGATTGTAAGCAAAGCTGCCGGTCTGCCTCTTTATGAACCCACACCCAGGGGGTAACATCCTGGCCTCTGTCCGTCCCCAACCCCAGGGAGCTGCACACTGGCCAGGGCTGGGGCTGCCCTGCTCCCTGGCTGGGGTGGTGGGACCAACTCTGGCTGCCAGGTCCTGCCCTGCTGCTCCCCAGGCAGCCCGCAAGGTCACTGACGGTGTCTGTACAACTAGATGTATTCTTAGGAAGAAAAATAAGGAAAAATAAGACCGGAATACTAAAGTAAAAAACAAAAAGAAAAAAGGTGACAAAAATGCAAGAGCAGCAACAATGCCTCTGTCATATCACAATTGCTGTTGATTAAAAGTAATCACTTTCCTGTATTTTTCTTTATTTTTCAGGTCAAGGAATAGAAGCTGTGCAAATACCTGCTTGGACAGTTCTGCTCCCTCCTCGTTTCCCCTTCCTTGCATTTGAAACAGCTCATAATAATTTCATCCAGGACAAAAAGGTTATGTGCTTAAACTAATACAGGACAGAAATGAAGCTGTAACACTGTGGACTGGAAACAATCACCCACAAAACATATACCAGAAGAGTCCAGAAGATGATGAAATGTCAGCATGCTTCTGGAAATACCTGTTTGTCAGAGAAACAAAAAAAATAACCCCATTCTCTGCCCCACCAACACCCTCCCCCCACTTCAATTTATGTAACTGCTAAGATTGGCTTTTAAAAACAATGGAGCTGGTAGAAGAAAAAATATGAACCTCTGAAAAGTCTTATCAACAGGGAGAGATTTAGGCATGTCCCTAGGGAGACTGAGAAAAAGATCTCTTTCTATTGTATTATATGAACAGTGTATCAAACAAAAAATGGTGTATATATAACGGGTTCTAAGTCGCAGAACCAGCATTTGACATTCATTGCCCATTCGCCTTTCACAAAATCTTAGATCACTTAGACACTGTCAAAATAACTGTCCATTATATCAGTAGAGAGGGGTCTTTAAAACTGGAGACAAAACATCTTACACCCCTATTACGCCTCTTTTACTGTCATTCCTTGTGAAGAGCCTTAGTGCAAATGAATATCTGGCACATTCTCTGGCACATTCCTCTTCATAAATACTGCCATTTATTAGCAGGTTAAGATAGGAAAAGAGTCCTTTTGATGCATAGCATGGAAGATAATTAATTAGAGTTGTAATTCAGCAGAAAAGTGTTAAATTTAAACTTCAGAAGAATTATAAAACTTAATGAATTGACCTGGAATGTGCTGGAATTTCTAGCAACTTACTTAATTGCCCTAAATTAAATGACCTAAAATCATGATCGGACATTAGAAAATTGAATTGGTTGACCTGACCTGTGAGAAGGCAGTAAATAACAAACCGAGGAAGGATTGATAATAAATGTGTTCTCTGAGAGGAAGAGAATGCATCTTCATAGGAAAGCACAAATCTTTTATATAATAATTCCTGGCCCATAGAGATTACCATTTTAAATATTTTTCCATTCATTTCTAGGAAGTCCCAAAGGTTTCAGCAGGAGGACTTCAAATAGTATTCTGAATGAAGGAGTTCCTAATATAATCACTTAAAGCCAGAGGTGCCGAATGGACAGTTTTCTGTCTGCTGCTCTGTTTCCTACCTCTCTTAACTCCCGTCTCCTTTGTGCCCTGAAAGCCCAGCAAGCAGTCTGTCAGCTCTCGCGGATCTTTGAAGACATGGACTGATGAATGTACTCTATAGACAGTATCTCTGCGCTTCAGATTGTAATGTGTTTCCTAGACCTTTAGCAGAGTTCCTTAACCCTTACACCACATCTATAAAATTAGCAAAAAGCACAGGGACATTTAGCTTAACGGACTATGAAGCTGGTACAGCTGAACCTGAGGGAACAGGCAGGAGTCTTAAACATTGTTCTTAAACAACAACAAGAAGTTCCTAAATAAAAACAAGTTTATTAAAACAGAACAACAAACATAGAAATGAGAAAAGAGTTTCTGCAGTTCAGCTTTGAGGAGCCCAACGTCTCTCTCCATTTACATGACTATAAATTCCAGCTGATGCCATTGTGCAGCAGAAGCGAATTTGGGCCAGTGTGTAAGTACCACGGCAGGCTTAATCACGCCATATGTTTGTTTATTTTACCAGTTCCTCCCCCACATATGACTAACGCATGGTACACAAGCCCTCCAGGAGGTGAAAAGAGCTGCCTCCACAGCATTCCCTGTGGGAGCCATTCCCACTGGATCTAGCACAACAGGCTGGTTTAATCGCTGCCCTCCCCACGCAAGGTGGGAGTTGTAGCCAACGTGACCCATGCAGGGCAGGACCACAGCCTTTGCCACCTGAAACATTAGAGGACAGTTACTGGAATAATTTTCATCAGCTAAGTGTTTGTTTCCTCCCACCAATCGAAAGTAAGCCGACTGCTCCCCAAATGCCTGCATTTTCCCTTTTCGTTGCCTTTCTCATTCTGCTGAAATCATGACGTGTTCACCACAGCAGTGGGTGCTGCCAAATGGCGTAAGGTCACTTGCGCTACAGGGATAAAACTGTATGCAAATCTAAGGGATTTCAAAAGCTACTCAGAGGCTCAGGTTGCTTTATTCAATAAAGGCTAAAGCAAACAGGCCCTGAAATATGGCTTGGTAGGGACTTGTGTATCCCAAGGCAGAAACACTGCAAATGATGTGAGTCAGCACTGAAGTTCTGGGCAAGTTTCAGTGTTTGTCAGAATCAGAAAGTCATCCACCTAATTAAGGATGGATTTTAAACTTATACTTCCCCTTCATTATTATGCACTGCAAAAGCGTACTACAAACATTAGTATCCCATTATTGGTTCATAATGTGGTGCCATTACTCTGTCCCAGCTCAAATTAACACTGTAATGGCTACTGGCTTCCAATAACCTACCCCAATGTGAGATTCCACAAGGGAGACACAGTTTATGTGAGGCACCACTATAAATGTCTCGTAATATGCATAAAAGACCAAATTGCGCATAAAAGATTGAACATCTTCTGAATGCAAAGCCTCTGCGCTCTTTGCAACAGATGTTTTCTTTCATGCTGCCCAGAAAGGATATATCTTGGGGATTGTCTTAATGCAAATATATATAATTGTCTCTATAAACAGTTGCTGGTGCCACTTGTGGCACCGACTTCCCTTCTACTTTCCCTTCGACGTCTCCCTTTTTATAGTTTAGACTGGGATGGGAAGGTATAAAATAATGTTGGACTCACCCTTTAGAGTGCAAAGACATGCAGGTGTTGTCCTCCATGGAGCTGCTCCCATTCTTCTGTCACATGCTGTTGATCAATGTGATTTCATTTACCCGTACTGCAATTAAATTCAGTTCCCATTGCCCACAATTTGTCTGTCTCACCGCCACGAATTGGAGTTCCCTCCTGTTCAGTGCTTGCATCAGTCTAAATAGACACCACACACACTCCGTTTCCCATCCAGCTCCTCTAAGGTTATAATTATTTATTTATTTATTTTGAACTCTGCATTTTTTCAAAATACTTTAATTATTATTCTGTGTTCTTATTTTTCTCTATTTATAGTTGCCATCATACATTTACTAAACTTTGATTGAATAATCTTTGAAATATATCCCTAGGAGTAAGCCGTATTTTAAAACAAAAGATAACATATCACTCTAACAGGGACGTGCAATTCAGACTACCACTTCTTTTCTTACACAATTTATTTGTGCATATATAAAACATAGACAACTACCCAATCTATCAGGGAAAATTCTCCATTTAATTTTTCTTTCATCTCTCTCCCTCTGTGATCTGCATCTAACAGTCAATAACTCTTTTCCTTCCACATCATATGTCCTGTCAACTTTCTTTTCTATGATTTTAAAATAAAAAAGACAGACTTTTTTTTTTTAAATCCTTGCATGATATATTGCATTTGTTGATGAAAGAACCTATAGCATTTTCTATTTAACTTTTCAGAAAACTAGGTCTCTCTCATTAAGCATCCACTTCTTTGCTATCCATCACATTAAAAAACTTGCATACTTTGCAACATTAAGTAATACCTTATCCATTGACAGCAGTATCCTGCACTCCAAAGTTCTCTACTGTTTCTTGTTTATTCCTAAGTGAGGAAAGATTGAAAAGTGTGCTATTAAAAATCTCTGATAAAGAGTGGGGACCATTCCTGCTCAATTCACTGATAACAGATTTCTAATCTTTGACTTGAAGTTTGACTGTGGACACATGAATGAAGATGATTAAAAAAGCCTACTAATGCAAATCATGTTATCCGTTTCCTAAAAGAAGGACTGAGGATTTAGTTTCCTCTGAGCCCATCCTGACACACTGAATGAAGTTAGTAAGTATTTTGATAGCAAACCTTCCTAGAGTTTTCATTGCCATGGGGACTCTAATAAATAGACAGATCTCTAAGAAATTTGTGAGGAAGTTATTGCTTTCCTTCTTTAGCAATAATATCTGAATTTGGGGATGCTCTTACTTGCCAATTTTACCATTATCAAAATTACATGTCCTTATTTCTTTGACAGATTTCTAATACTGTGATATGAAACATTGCTATGAAGTAAAGATTTTATGTTATTGCTTTCAGGAAGTGCAGGGGAAAGGAAGCTGCCTTTTTTCATCAAGTAGTTAAAAGGTTTTAATGTTTTGATATATAGGGCAAATGGACTCTCTGACTGGAATAACAATTTGGATTTCAGTGAGCAATCATCTAGCTTGTGCCATACTAAAATCAGAAGAAAAGAAATGGAATACCATTTATCGTAGTAAAATCATGCTGTTGTTTTATAGGAACTTTGATCTCAAATCATATTATATTATAATAGCATTAAGTTGTATTTCTGATGAGATGGAACATATTTTTGTTAGAAATGATCTAATTTTAAAAAGGCTGTAAAGAAGTCTCTGGAAGGAAACAAAATGGCTGAGAAGGTACTTTTGTTTATTCTTGCTTTGTAATTAACAGTCATTAATGACTTAGAATCAATCTGATTAATGGGGCATTGTCTTTGCAAATTTGTTTTCTGTACTGTAAGGAAAAGACCGAGGAAGAACTGTGAGAAAGGTTATTAAGACAGCACCAGCTTCAATAATGAGACTAAGCAAACTCTATATCACTTCTGATGGAACAAATTAACAATGAATGAAACAAGGGGAAAAAAAAGTCTTCGTGAAGACAATTTACCAAAAGCAAGCACTAGACTGCAATTTCAAACAAAGAACTTTCAGGAATGAAATCTGACCTCAAGCCATCATATGTGACCCAGAGATCCCAGGATTAATGTTCTGTTCCTTTCAAATTACAAATTTCACCAAATACGTTCTAAGTTAAATTTCTTGAAGCCAGCTGAAATTACTGGGTAAATGCACAGTAACTTTAGTAAGTTTTAGGTCAGATCTTTCTCTTCTAATGAGACTTTGCTCATTTAGGTAACAAGTACTGGGGAAAAAAAACCAGCTTTAGATTGGAGAGCCCCAGCTTCTACTTTGGCAATAACTTGCAACACAAAGCTAGCTGAGTTTCTTTCTTTATTAATTCGCTTCTTATTAAGGCAGGTAGAAACTGGTGTCCTGGATTTGACATGACAGTATTTGAACTCTTATTTTCTCTGAAGGACTCTCACCTGTAAGTATACTCTGAAAACAAAATAAAGGAATCATTAGTAAAGTGGATCTGCTTTTGTACTGGTGGCTCCAATTAGCTAGGAAATTAGCTAGGTCTTCACCACTAAGACTGCAACCAGACCCCAATTAGCTCTATTGATTTCCGTCTACTCAGAATTTGAAAAGTCAGTTACTGAAACTGGGCATCTTCAAGAACTGGGGTCTCTTTGATTGTTTTAGCTTTCTGAAATTCTTCATCTTCTGTCCAAGTGTCATGGTTTGGGCTGGGCTGGCCACTAAAACGAGTGTCTCTCTCCCCTTCAGAGAGGAGAGAAAATGAGAGAGAGAGAAACATATGAGTTGAAAAGATACTAAAATAGTGATAACAATAAAATAGTAATAAGAGAAATATAATAATATTAATAAGAAATTAATTATATATATACTATATATGCAAAACTGATATCAAGCTCCCAGGATGACAGTCACGTCACTGTCGGGCACTGAGAAAGTCCCAGAATGGACTCGACGATGGATGGGGACTGGATTCTGGATCTGGATTCCAGAATGCATGGATCGGGATCACAGGCAGATGGACAGACAAGAGTCCTCCCTGGATGCCAGCCGTTGAAGGAAGAGCCTGACCCTTTGATCCCTCAGCTTTTATACTGAGCATGGGGCAGATGGGATGAAATATCCTGTTGGTCAGTTTTGGATCACCTGTCCTGTCCACTCCTCCCTGGAGGTGCAACCCCTCTACACTTTTCCACTTCTGACCTTCCAACAGGGCAAATAACAAAGTGAGCTGACCTTGGCTGTCATAGCAATAAGTGTAAGCAGGAGCCTCTCTGCATACCCTCCTTCGGTATTCACTATAAACATAGGTCTTATCACTCTGGAAGCAGATACTGTATGAAAAATATGCCAATAATTTCAGAGAGTGCAGTTAGGTAGAAGAGGCTTAACTGAAAAGTAAAATTACTGAACAGAAAATTGGTTCTGTTTTATCTCAAACCAGGACATCAAGCCTTCTCTTCCTCCTGTCCTATCACAGAGCTTATTTCATAAGAAGGATTTGATTATAATCCATTATTTCTCAGAGATGCACAAGAAAAGATTTCTTTCACCTCAGCTGGCTATACTGAATATTATCTAAAATTTTCCATCTGCCATGATGTAAGAAAAACTTAACTCTAGGTGTCATACTGCACATGATGAACATCTGCTCTGTTGTCAGCTATTTCCAACATCTGATACTTAAATACATTTAAATTTGAGAAATTGTAATTGTCTTGATTGTAAACATTTGCAAATGTTATGAAGTATTGTCTTCTTTAAATAGTGGAAAAGACTTAAACTGAAAATAAAAAAATGTGATATAATGATTTAAAATCACCATAAAATAAATGATTTTGATGAAAGAATGCAACAACAAATAAGCAGGAATTCTGCAGACGACAAACAATTACAGACCTGGGTGTTCTGTGCTTTGCCGTAAGAGTTTCTTCCCCCGCCTTCCATAAATCATTTGCTTAGGATGTCAGAAAGGTGCTTAGATTGCATCACTGAACACTTAAAACCCAAGCATTTCTGCAAACCCTGAGAATCCCTTGTGTTCTTTTTATTATTTTCTTTTTCCTAGGCAGCCACCTTATATAAGATTAAAATAAAATCCTTACTTATCCAGAGCCAGTGAATTATGAAAATTCAGCTTAAGAAAGTTCTGCTGGTGAAAGCTTTGCTTTTGTTAACCTGAATGAAATTACCACAAATTAACATTACAGTAAAAAAGAGGGAAAAAAACCAAACCAACCACAAGAAATATGTAATGCTTAATGCTTCAAACTTTTTCTGAGGGAAAACTTCCGTGCCTGGGAGCCAAAACCAGAAACTGCCTATGTTACTGTCTATAGGATCAAGAGATGATGGTTTCATCATGGATATGTTAGCAAAATGAGCTGGTTATGGGCCAACAGCAAAAAAGCTTCTGGTTCATGATCTGTCAGTGGAAGAGACAAACTCCATCTATTCAAGTTTAAAACCACAGAAAATAATTCACAGTAACATATTTCAAGTAATGCTATAAAGGTAAAGAGAAACAGCATGAAGACACTAAAATTAAAGCAGATAAAACAAGATACAACTTCTTTGTGTCTAGGTACAAGTCTGATTTTACTCTAGATTAATTTGTCTATAATCTATTCTATTATTCTGTTATTATTCTTTATTATTACTGTTGAGAAAAGGAAAGTAAGTGAGAAATGCAACAATAATGCAACAATGGAGCTCTGGCTCCCAGAAATACACGTCTTTTTCCCATTTTCCCCACTCCCTCCATCATGCACACGTACATTCACTTGCTCTCTCACAGCATAGCAGCAGAGAACCCTCTGACACTAGCTTTTTTTTTAAATTCCTTTTGTAAAAATGCCTGAAATGTATATATATGTATGTGTATATATATATATATAAATCTCTGAATGCTTTTCATTATCTCTTTAAATTATTCTGGTTGCTGTGTCTTCATTTATTATTTTTAATGTCTTCAGAAGAAATAACAGAGGCTAAATCACTTCCAAGAGCCTGAGTTCCCTTGTGCAGAATTTAATGTACTGGTAAAAAATTGTTTTAAAGTAAATGTTTTGACCACATAACATTTAGGGAAATGGACTGTAACCATCTAAAAATAAGACCCATAAGACCTAATAGGCTGAACCGGAGGACATGAAAAGATGCTCTAAAGAAAGAAAAGTGTTTTCAGGACCTTAAAGTATTCAGAGATCAGTAGGGGTCAAATCAGCCAGATTTGTGCTAACACACCCGAGAGGCTGCTCTTGGTTTCCAAGAGGTGAGTGATGTTTCACGAGGGATGCTATAGCAGCCCGTAGGAAGGACTGGGCACCATTAATTTGCAGGTACCCAGTGGAGTGCAGCTCACTGCTTCTCCAATTGGAGATGCTGGGCTGCTTGAATCAGAAGTGTTTCCAACTGGTAGGACTGCTCCAGGCACGGAGTGCAGTGAGCAAATGATATTGTGGCAGGGATGTGGGATACAGCCCTTTGTGCTCTGCCCAGCTGAGCAACAAAGAGCAAGCCTTGCTCTCTCAAAAGTGTCCAAACAGGAGAAGAGACAAAGGGATGCATTCTCACCTGGGGCGTTTTTTGAATGCTCACCAGCTCTGAACTGAAGGGGAAAACCTCTCTTGTTATATTTGTAAAAGCTGGCATGGAGAGACAATATACTCTGTTATTCTTCTGCTCCTATGCACGTAAACTGAGAAATCAATACCAACACAGAGGCTGGCAGAGACGTACAAGGGACAGCAGGATTTCAGCAGAGGGATGTTCTGTTGCAAAATGAAGTGGCTTTATTGCTTCAGGTTTTTCCTAGAAAATATAGGGGCAGGAAAGAACAAGAGACGTGTTCAGATATGGTGATCTGCTTGAGTCAAGAGCTCTTGGAGGCAACAACGTGCCATTTTGAACCTACCGGACCCAAAGAGGGCACAAGATATTCTGAGGAATAAATTATCATGTTATAATAGGCCACCTGCTCTAAGTGAGATAGAGGTCTTCCGGAAAGAATTCTGTTGAGGCCTTCTTTGAAGGACAGTTTTGGGCTTTGGCTGCTCAGCAGACTGACATACTACCAGTGAACCTCTTTAGGAGACTGCCTTGTCATCCAGGGAGACCTTTGCACAGCCCCTGCAGAGAGTGTAATGCCTTGAATTTTCTGGGCATGAAGCTTGCAAATCCTGTTTTAGAGCTTGTCCAAGGAAATTGTGGGAGAATAAATTTGAATGAAAAACATATACATACATGAAAAATGTATTTCCTTCTTTTTTAATTAGCCGTAGCCTCAGTCATTCACAGTCATTCATTCATACTGACTGATATCAGGAATCCCAAGTTCTCTCTCTTTTTGTGCCATTCTGCCCTTGGATGACCACCATGTGCCTACCTATGTGCTTGGAACTTCTCCCTCTCATGTTCTCACCCACTTTCTGAAAAGACAAAGGGAAAGATCTGTTTGGGAGCTAGAAGAGAGGAGCTCTCAGCCAGGTGGTGAAAGCTTACTTAACCATTTATAATCTTTCCTTGTAGGAAAGTAAAGAGTTACTACAGCCCTATTACTTCCTGGGGATCTGTGTCTGCTCTGCCAAAGGTGATTTAGAAATCTTTCTAGGGAGGACTCTCCACTAAGTAGGATTTTGATAAACGAAGCACATATTTTTGTGAATCTAGGGATTTTTTTTCCATCTATTTTACTAGCTTGAACAAATCTAGCAGTCTGGGACTCAAGAGGTGACCCATCAAAAGAGCACTCCCTGATCACTATTCTTACAACATATTTATTTAAAAACCAGTGGCCTAGCATTTGCGAGCAATGAGATACATGGCTACTGGGAATACCCTCATTTTTGGAATGGCTCTGACATTACAACAACGGCAATCTGGTGTGAATTGGGGCCATTAAAATGTCAGGAAACTAACTGTCTTTGGAGAGTTATGTGGGTAGATTTACTTTATCAGCTTCCCGCACAACAGGTCAGAGGAAACAAAAATCCACCAGCTCTAGGAAGATTCATGGGACAAAAGTGGTTCAGCGTATTTGCAGAATTCCTGATATTGCCAAAAATATTTTAAAGCTACTGCTTAAAGAGTATTTTCTTCACTCCCTCCCTCTTTTTTTTTTTTTTTTTTTGGTCCTTACTAGTAAATCCTTACCATCAACACTTCATGTCAATATTTTTACAGCTAAAATCTTCAGAAATACACACACACATATGTATGTGCATATGTCTAACCGGTTGCCATTATTGTAGATCTCTGATACAACTAACTTAAGCTGTTAAATGTAATGTTCACTGAGACTAAAAAGATTATATTAAGTCCTGAGGAAACTCATTGCTACTAATTGTGCCCTTCGCTCTAGGATAGTATTTATGACAAAATTATCCTCAGTACTGACTATTCTCCTTCTAGACATCTATGATTATTACTTCATTTGAATTTATTCTGGCATCCTGAGTATCTTAAATCAAGGTGTATCTTAGTCTAAACACCTAAACTGTGTATGAACTGCCCTACAGGATCACAACAAAACCCATATAGACCAACGTCCTGTGTTGGGAAGTGATGAATAATAGATGCCTCAGGAAATAGTGTAGGACACAGAGCATCCTTATCCTCACACCCCCTCCCACAACTGAGAGTCAGCAGCTTGGGGGATTTCCTGACCTGATCCTGTGAAGGATCATTATCTTTAATAAGCACTTATGCATCTATTCTCTAAGACTGCCCATTAACCCAGTTATACATTCAGTTCTGCAACATCCCATAGCAACACATTTCCAAATTCAGATAAATTAAATTGGCACCTAGAAGCAGGATCCATGGTTTTGATTTAGAGACTTTGTCTTTCTTTTGCAAAATATTGACAACTTTTTTTTGGATCCAGCCTGTCCATGCCCCTCTTTGCCTTCTGTCAATTGGGGAGGTTACAATTCCTCCCTCAAGCACTGAGGAGCTAGGCTAACAAGAAGGGAGAGACACCTTAGGCTAGAGGGTGGCTGACATCTCTTATGAGGTTATGAGAGGTTTCTTGACAGTTTTGTTACAATATCCAAGAGTCTTTGAGGCCCTAAAGCCAAACCACTGGCATCTGGAACAAGCAGAGGGAGAAAAAAGATGCCTGTGAATAAAGGTGGCGTGCTGTCACCATAAGAAAAAAAAAAAAACCAAAACCAAAACCACCCAGTATGCCCAGTATGGGAAAGGCCAAGCTATGTGAAACAGACTCAAGTTCTGGGGATGGCATGCCAGTTGGGGGAGAGTATCAACACTACGTGGGTGTAGGCATTTATCTAGGCTAATCAGCAGGGCAGGAAAGAGGTGCATCATGTCAGGGTAACGTTCACAGTAGTTAGAGAGGCTGGAAATTCTAGCCCCTGATCCTTTGATGGCAAATTTAGAGTCTCTGCACGGATCTTTCCCTACCTAAAAGCAGAGAAAGATTGGCTCACCATCTCTTATTTATTATAAATTCAAAGAATTGGGTTCATGAGGAATCTGACTGCATATTCAGGTGGACCAGAAGCCCAGCTGAAATGACGTATTTAAAATGGCTGTGTGCAAGCTGGTGTATGTAATCTGAATAGGAGATTGGTAAAGGCGAAATTAGGTAAGCAAGGTAAGGCATGCGTGAAAATGAAGTATAATCAGTGTGGTAGTTAGATGTGTAGCACTGAGTTAGTGAAAAATATGAACAAATCTATGCAACGACTGAAAAGCTAAATTAATTTAGTCAATTAATTAGAATACACTGGGGGAAGGGGTTGCTGGGATTTTTTTGGTTGGTTTTATTTTTTTTATCCAAAGTTGAGAGGTATGTTTTAGTCCATGACTTGCTTTGAAATTTGTATTTAAAGGAAGCCCTTTACGTTCTGGTTTGGTTTGGGTTTTTTTTTTCCTGTATTACTATATAATTGTAATTGGACATGCAGTAAGATAAACTGTGACATAAATTAATGTGAAAGATGAGAAGGAATAAGGAAGGAAGGAAGGAATAAACTAAAGGAAGGAATAAATTAAAAAGACCTAGCCATCTAAAATACAGGGTAGCTTCAATACTTTCCTGCAAGCATTGGGGAGTATTCTCTGTGATGCATCTTCCAGTATCAGTGAGAATTGTGTGTGTCAGTTGGGGAGTAAAAATAGATCACTTAGTGTTCATCTTTCTTCTCATCAAGTTTCACATCAACAAACAACAAAACAACAATTGAATCAATTCTAAAACTTATATAGACTCTGCACCTTTGCAAGCTGCAAAGGAAAGTCATTAAATTGAAGTGAAGATATGGTAGAGGAAAGTAATTAAATTGAAGTGAAGATGTGACCTCTAATTAAGATGTATAGTATATTAGTGACTTAATTTCTCAGGTTATTAATTGCTATAAAATAAATGTCTATATGACTCAACCTTTCAAGCTTCTGACTTTAATGGCAATTCAAAGCCCTTGACATTTCCACAGTGTGCTCAGTGCTACAGAGGATGAAGTTCCTAAAAGAAAAGGAAGCATTTTTCCCTTTTTACTTAGGGTCAAAGTAATAACCATCCAACTCCTCAGAGCCGTGTTAAATGTACATATGGATGCATAAAGCCATAATGTGATCTTCCACTATGATTAAACCAATGATGCAGGAAAAACCATAGCCTCCTACTGCTTTGGACTGAGTTTTGTATCTGTTATCCTATGTAGGTAATCCTGCAGAAATTAAGCTCTTTATTTTGATGACCAAGAATTACTGAGTCAGTTAATGCTCCATGTAACTGTTTCAAATCTTAGTCCTAATCTAATCTTGCTGGGCCCAATCTTTTTTTATACACCAATGTAATTGGGAGCAGCTCCAAGTGATGCTGAAGGAGTTATACCTGTAAAAATTTGGTATAAAGGATACTGGAATCTAGCTACTTTATCTTCATGCTGTATGACTTTCTATCCTGAATTTCTTATGGCCTAAACTTGCTTCTCTGAAAATTAGTGGATGTTTTTCAATTACTTCAGCTGGAGCAGGATTGGACCATCAAAAAACTGTGTTTGTAACCTCTCCAGTGATGTTCATACTCCAGAAAACTCCATTAGAAAAACTAATTTTATTCTAAACACTTATAACACAGCATTTAGGTAGGAAAAAAGTACCATCAATCACTTGGTGTTATCCCACAGACAACACTACACACATCGGTGATGTGCTCAGAAGGCAAAAAGACCCAGATGAATTGGTACAGTGTGTCTGTTTTTTTGACTTTATAAACTAAAGCGTTGAAGAGATATAAAACCATATGTAGCTATCATTTCCACTGTTAAACTCAAGCATATAAAAAGGCCTTTTAGAAAAACAGCAGGACTAAACAATAAAGGATAAATTTACATAATTTTACAGGGAAATATATGAGGCCAGTATTAAAAGAATTAAAGTTTAATATGATACTTATGATTAGCAGCCAGGCATTAACCTTTAATTTATGTGTTCTATCTATAGAATGATGTTGACAATGAAATTTTGCTTGTATATAATAGACAGAACTTTGTATATCACAACACAGAATGTGTATTCGTTGTAATAGAAATTGAGTGACTTAAGGTTCTGAAAGGAATACGTTAAAGGAAATATAACTGATATTGGCCACTAATATATTGACTTTCCCAAGGGTGACTAGTCTTACCTATGTAATTTTCTGTGTTCATAAGACAGATCTGATAATCAAATGTACTTTAAAGTGTCTGAACATCATCAGAAAATAAATTTTCTGAATTATTCTCAAACATCAGAATGACAACTGGCTATCTGTTGAGTAAAACAGACTATGTGAAGTTCTGATTAAATGGCTAAAAATTTATGAGGACAATGGAAGTGATGCAAGATAGTACATAATAAGAAACATAACAAAATTGACCAGAAAGAACACTTTAGAAATTAAAAATGACAGCAAAAGTTTCAGTTTAGTATGTTAACTGCTTTTTGCCTAGCTTCTGAAAGAATTAAAATTATATTTTTTCTATTTTAACATCATTTATCTTGACAAAGTACGTTTACTGAGCTGCTTATGTATGTAATGTTATGAAAGGTAATTATTACCTTTTAAAGCTAAAAGACACAGTTACATCTTTCTGTGTAACCAAAGCAGCAGAATTTTACCAAGCATTTCTTGCATCCAGCTCAGGAAGTTACAGATTAACATGTACAGAAATACTTTTAATACTGATTTAAGCCCTCAAAGTGATGACGAAGCCAGGTTATTCCTTGGAACAATGTTATTAGTTTGTGTAGGAAAAAGCATTTTAAACTTGTATTTGTGAAAGAGAAAACATTCTCATTGATATGTATTTATCTTAGGGCTCTTTAAGCCACTGTTGTAAGCTGAGGCATTTATTGACTACAGTTGATCATTATTACTTGTTGAATAGAATGGAGTAATTTTTATTTTGTATTACAATAACATCAAATCTAAATGGGCCTGCTGTCTGTACTACATTGCATTACACTGGAAATTATTCTCATTTGTACACACTGACTTGATGAGGTAATATATTCGGACAGAACCTGATTCTATTCAGCTGGCATTTGCAACATCACAGAGAATCAATCCACCAAAATCAGTTCACCTACACTTTTCCTTCAGTGCAGTAAGTGTTGATGACGCAGGTGTAAGTGAAAGGGAATTAAGGTCTTCTTTCACTTCAGTCTTTTTCAGTTCTTTTTTTCTACATGTTTTTGTTGTATTCAGCCAAAGCCAATGAGAATGCAGCTCTGAAATAACAACAGAAGTGTCCTTATGACTCCAGAAAAACTATTCTTTTCATGCAATAAAAATAGCATCCCACTTCCTTTCTGCTGTCCAGGCCTTGCTTATTTACCACTTAAATGTCAGTAACTGCAATAACTTAACCTTTGGTGTTGTTCTAATGGACCTGCAATTAAACAGCAAGATTTTCATTGGCCTCTATTTGGGTGGAATAGTGCTAGGCACTGCAAAGCCAGCTGCCGCAGAGCGTGCACAGTCAGAAGGCATCCCATTTGTGTGTTTGTAACAACGTACTATGGGCCGTGCATCTGCAATACATTATTGATCAAACAGTTGTTATAAATAGGAGCATCTAGTTTTGCTACCAGCGCCAGCCCTCAGATCTCTGAAAGCTAAGATGTAATTAATGTATTCATAGAGAATATATAAACTAAGACTAGGAGACTGCCTACAAACCACTGTGTAAGAAAAAAAAATCAACAAGACAAAAGTCATTAAGAATTATAATATTCGTTAGATTAGATAGCTTTTATGACCTGCGCTTCTCCCCAACGCGCCTTTCTTCTGTCAACATTCAAAACCTCGTTACAGATTTGCCAAGACAAGTTGGTTCTTAGTTTGATCAGAGAAAGAAAATCATACAATTCCACTAAATCTTCTGACAGTTCTGCTGTCAGGGCTGTCAGGCTGGGATACGTACTTTACATTAAATGAAGCAGAATATAGTAGTATAGAAGGCACTGTAAGAGTCTCTTCATAACAATGATTTATTTATTTTCGCATTAAATATGCCTTTGAGTTGTCAGATGATGCAAGGTTATTGCTGTTGTTTATTATTTATTGTTGGCATTATTATCATGCCTTGGAGTATCCATGGACTATGATCCAATTGTTCTTGCTGCCATATACAGTTCTGCCAAGGAACCTATAACTGCGCGTATGTTTAGAGTGCAAGCAGAGGCGGGACTGCAGTGTAGCAGGTCAGCTTTGCTCGCTCTGGTGTGGGCAACAACAGCAGAAAAACCACCGTAGCGTGCACTGTGGCTGCCTCAGTCCATTCCTGATGGGATCTTAAGATTTTATTCCTGTATGGCCTATTGCTGCTACTGCTGCAGTACAACAGTGATGGTGGCGGTGGCCAAGCCACGCAGCACAAAAAATGGCGGAGAAAACCAAGTTTTACTTGTTGAAAGGAGATATCAAGTAGGGTTGGTAAGAGGGAAGAGCTTTTAAGATGAACAGAAAAACAAGCCAGAGAGATGAGAAGCTGAGGACCACCGGGACAAAGAAACAGGCAAGAAACACGAGTTTTGCAAACTCGCAAGAATCCTTAGCTTCACAACAGAAAGAAGAGAGTAATGATAAAGATTATCATCAGAACCCAGCCTATATCCACCATATTTTTTCTGATGAATAGCTCAGGTGGACAATGTGTCCATTTTGTAGAGAGTCAAATCACAGCTGGGTTTTTTTTTTTTTATGTGCATGTAGAATTACAGAGAATAGCCTAATTTATATCCGTGGAGGAGCTGGGTTTCTTTGCCTCTATTATTCAGCAATGTCTTTCAGAGTCTTGCTGCAGAGCTCAGAGTGAACAGTATCACAGAAAGTAAGGCTCACAGGAATATCAAGTATAGGTGTGTGAAAAGGAGATATTATACTTCCAATATTTTTCCCTTATTATTGGAAAAACTCTTTCTGCCATAGGAAGTGTTTATACTTAGTATATAAGTGACTAGGTAATCCTATCATAATTACTAGTAATTTTTCCTTCCAAATAGTCATTATAGTGTCAAAAGTAAAGCTATATTTTTTTGAGCAGGTCTGCATTAATGAGGGCTACAGTGTTATTCATATTCTAGAAGTATTTTCAAAATCATGGAAGACTGAGTTTAAAAGAAAAAAGGGATATTTGCATGAAGCTGAGCATTTTGTCCATATATGATAAAAGAACAGTCAGTCTAGGGAAAAAATGTGAATGAAATCTGGCAAATATGGAAGAAAAACAAGTGGAAAAGGGAAAATGAACTTGAGATATAGTAGTAAGTTATGATGTATTACTATATTATACAATATTAATATATTACTATCCTATATAGTACAGTAGTAAATTGTCCAAATCTGTTTAACATTCTTGTGAAACCTTTTGATTCAATAGGGAAACTGCAGGACCAGCTGAGAAGAGATGCAAGATGGAGTAAACGGAAAATCTGTTGTGTTCGGCGTATTGTAAGGATATGGGGAATGTAAAGGAGATGTGGATACCTGGGCATAAGGACATCTGTCTTGTGAGGGTATCTGGTTAGCATAAATGAAAAAACCCACAATATACAATAAACACCCAGATACGCTAATGATCTGGAGATAACAAAGATAATACCAGAAACTAGATCCCTCAAGTCAATGACTAACAGGACCTTGAAGGAACAGCTCAAGCACAGTTTGGAAGAGTTTTGACCAGACTTTTTAAGTGATAAGAAAGGGGAAAACAAGGTTATGATGGGTCTCATGGGAAAGAGACACTAAAATCCTTCTAAGGAGATCTCTCCCTTCTATATTTATTTATTTTCAGACAAGCTTTAAAATTTACCTCACTAAGATACATTATGACTTCAAGACAACATCAATTGATTAATTTCTTTAGTAAGGCACAGGCTCAACGTGACGCAGCATTTATAACTACAGAGGCGTAAAACTCAATAGGTGGAAACTAGAAACAATTTCATAGATCCAACAGTGGTTATCTTTGTCAGGACACTATGATTTAATTATAAACCATACCAGGTAAGGGTCTTTAAAATTAAAGCACATTTTTATTTGCCTAGCTGGAGATCTGATAGAAAAGTTGTCCTCTCTCTTAAGGAAATTATCTGCTTTAGGGAATGCCTTTAAATATATCAAAGTGGAGGGATCATTACCTTGTCTGCGGCTCATTTGCAATATAATCTCATTTTGGCTCCAACCATCACTGAATGGTAATGGATATTGATCAGTTGTTTTAGCAGTGGAATAACAGCTTCAATTTAATGACTGTGTAATAACATTATAATGGCCAAGGCTGTGAGCAGAACACGTTCATTATTTCACAAGCCATACAAGGCCGCATTAGAGTTTTTAATGTATTTCTGTATGATTTAATTGTGCACTAAGTTGTACATTTATACATGAAACAACAACAGTACACAGAGGATTACAGCCTTTTAAAATGTAAAGTGCGTACAGTTTACGCAAATAGAGCTGATCACATTTCCATTTTTATGTCTAGAAACCTGCTTGCTTTTAAATAAACTTACAGCATTGCATTACCTTTCAAGGGCAAAAGGTTCTACAAATGTATGCCTAGGAGAAGGAAAGGCAAGTGGCTGACACATGCCTGCTTCCAGCCAAAAGAGAGTTAACCATTGGGTTAAAAAAAAAAATTAGAACTATCAGATATGTTAAAAAACAGTCTCCAAATTTACCAGACCAGACAACATGACATAAAGTAGAAGTCTTCCGCTTTCAGTGCACCAGTGTTCCAAGCTTAATTAATCACGCTGAAAGCTGTGATGCAAAATACCTTCTCCTGCCTTTTTTGTTTTTGCTTTCGTATTTTTTTCATATTTTTAATAAGATTTCTTTAATTTCATCCTTTCCTAGTTGCACTTCTTGGCACCATATCCCCTCTTTTTTTTATCTCTGAAAAATGCCAGCCTTTTTGAAAAGGCTTCAACTCAGCTATTACCTTGACACCTAGTAAATTACTACTTTGTTGAAATAGGAATGTCTTTTTTTTGCACATAACTTCACACTTTTAAAACGTTCCCCTTCAACATTAGAACAGAAAAAAAATACTTAATTATTGTGTGATCAATTAAAAAAGTGACAAATAAACAACTGTGAATTTATATCCAATATTTGATTTTCCATTATGTATGTATTTCTAAATGAAACAAAAAGTTCATTTTCAAAGTGCAAAAGCAAATCTTGTCTTACCAGAATATTAAAATACTACTGTGTGGTATTATTTGAAAGAAAATTTGTTGAAGCAGAGCTTTGCAAATTTTTTATGTCCATCTATATTAATTTTCAGAACATTACCTTGAAAAAAGTTAAGAAGCTAAGAAATTTTTATAGTTGACTAAGCAAGTGCAGTTTAATCTTGGACGTACTCAAATGTTTGAGGAAATCTGCAGTTTTTTGAGAATGTAACATTCATCTTATGTGTCTTGTAGGATGTTTGAAACTTGTAATGATGTTTTTATCAACTCTGTTTTTTTTAACATTTACTCTTTCAGCACGGCCAAGAACTTTTTTTAAACTTCCCCCTGAAACATGGTGGTTTATACTTTTTCTCACCAATTTTAGTACATTTTAATTTCTTCCCTTTTTATGTACTCCCTTTAGGAGTACATAAAAATAATATTACTAGCCAGGAGTAAACAAATCCACTGTACTTGAAGAAAAAAAAATCTAGTCTCCATAGCATGTCTACTATTGGCTCTATTTTGATTTAAAATACTAAAAGAGAGGGACAGTCACTAGTGTCATTAACATGGAGATTATAATCTATAGTGGCACAAGAAAATTGATATGAATGAGATGAAAGAGAGTAAAGAATCAAGATCAGTAAGATGGGCAGAAAAGATGCATGAGAGTAAGACAAAGCTCAGAAAAATCTGAGGATTAGCATCTTCCAGTTCTCAAAATGAGGAAAGACACCATTAGTGTTGCTGCTTAGCTCATGTGTTATTAGCCTTGCACTTAATGCAAGATGGAGTGAATAATTCTCAAAACTCTCCCAAAATATCGTCTCCCATCCCTCCCACACCTGCTATCGACAAACCTGCAGTAAGCAGTGCATCCCTTACTCTAACTTGAGAAATATCTGCTTTTATTTTTCTGTTAGATGATTTAATCACAAATCTGTGTTTGTTTAGTGGAGTAACACAACTGTTACAGCCTAAAAAAATGAAGGGTAGTGTTTCCATTTAGTAGTTGTAAACTTGTTTCAGAAGGCGCTGGGTTTGAGTGTTTCTCCCAGATTACCAGCAGCTTTTCTGCAGGCACATATCTGCACCATCATACAGTTAACTGTGGATTTATGACCAGAGTTTTAAAATTATGTGACCATTTTTTAAATTATTATGATTTTAAACTTATAATAATTTCAAAGCATAATTTTTTTTGGGAAATATCTACCTCTAATTTTCCACTTTTCCCACAATTTTATTACCTAACACGTTTTGCTTGTCAAATACTCATAGAAGAGCTCAGAAGAGAAAGCAAGATCATATTTTAGAAGCCTTTTGAGGATGAGGAAATCCTTATCTTATTTTTTTTTCACCGTCATGTCCACATAGTATTTTTTACCCAGTGCTGTAAAATAGCCATTTATTACACTATCGAAGCCCACCGCTCTGTTTGAAAGTGGAGAATATATAAACTATCAATCATGTCAGACATCGTTGTGCTATGTATCCCATCTCCAGCAAAATTGGTTTGACATGCACAATTATCTGTCTAGATGCATTAAGTGTACCAGAACCTTCCATTACCAGAAATTAGGCTACTTTCTGATTGTCTTCCTACCAATACCCTGTGTATGACTTAAATCTTTCCCGGATGCCTTTGAGTTTCCAGAGGATTTCAGGTCTAACGGAGCATTTAGCTTCAGTATTCTTCCATACTATTATTTTTTTCCATTTCATTTTACTCCTGAATCCACGTGTTGTTCACAATCTCTTTGAGTCGAAGCTGTATGAAAGTGATCCAGTTTATTTGGGAGCACGAGAATAACTTAGCAGGACATATCCACTTCTTACTTACTCCAGAATGCCTTTTTTTGAGGAGCTAAAGCGCTTATGTTCCTAACACACAGACATTACATCTAAACGTGGAGCTGTTGATTTCAATAACTTAAGCAGAAAAATACAGTTTATTTGTAAGCCATTTCTATAGCTTAAAACATTGTCTTTAAATTGTACTTCTTTAACAGTAAAAACTGAGTTTCTACAATCCTGTCTTTCGTGTTCAAAGATATGATCTGATACTAGCCATCCCAGCAAAATGAAATTAACTGTCTTTATTTAGTAACTTGCAATTGCATGACTTCAGTAAATTCCAGCCATTCTTGTTTCAGCCCTCGATGTAGTAGTAGCAGCTCATTTAAGCAGGTTGCACAGCCTTCCTTAAATGTATTCAGCATCCCTGTTATAATTTATTCATAAATTAACTCTGTGAACCTCACTTTCACATACTGATCAGTTCATGCTTTAATTTCACACATTGATGAGCACTGCATGAATAAGTGTGAGAAGCTTCTAAAAATAGTTAGGAAGGATTTAACAAGACAGGAAAGCCTCTTGTTATCTGCAAGTAAGAACCAAACTCACCACACCTGCAAATCTGGTGTCAGCCTGGTAAAAGCAGCTTTTTACATGCAAGTAATAGCACTTTAGTACCTCTGCTATAACTTCTTTTTTGTGAATGAGTTCTGAAGTTTCAAGAAAAATCACATCATTGTGATAATGAATCAATGAAGTTGTCTTTGGAGAGAGATGGAGTAAGCTTTCTGACCTCCCATGCTATTATTTAATATGACATGTCCCCGTTGTTTGATGGTGTTTGGCTTGCTCTCCGCTATGCTTTTATTGCTCAGTAACTTTATGTAAGTGTGTAGTAATTTGTTGTGAGTGTTATTAAGATAGTTAGAAGCCAATGGCCAGCACCATGACTAGCCTATATCATTTAATATATTTATTAAAATATAATAAACACAGGCTATTACTGTAAGTTAAAAACAGGGTACAGCCTTTGCTTTCCTGATCAGCTGAGCAGATAACTTGTTCCATGGGCAGCTGCATCATCTAAACTCAGAATAATCAGTCAGTGCTGAGCCATGTGAGCAGGCAAGGCCTCACCCTCATGGCACAGCAGTAATTTGTCTTCCAAACAAAAAAAAACCACAAGCAAACAACCCAAAATATAATGGCTAGAAGAAAAATTTCAGGTAGAAAATAAAATGGTGGTCCCAGAAACATAACTTCCTTTTAGGGAGAATAGTTAAATCTAGCCTTTGCAGGTGGAGCCTTCATTATGATGCTATTACTTTATGTTACATTATCTAAAGAATAACATTTAGATTTATATACAAATAAATTATGAAGACAGGGGGTGAAACCTGTCGCTAGGAAAGTGACAACCTTATATTTACCACTTAGAACCTCCTCTTCTTCCTAGTTTTTTGAATTTTCTATTTTGACTTCTGGTGGGAGTAAATAGAAAAAATGTATTCAGAATTGTGCTTTTTTTAGACTTTAATCTAACGTGCATTTCAATTCCTGGTTTTACTTTCTGAAAAATAAGTACTCACCGTCATGTCAGGTTCTCATTTTGCTCAGAAAGTATGGTTTGAGCTTGATGGTTCTGAAAAGTTGTCTTAAAAACAAAGCTCAGCATTCAAGTTGAGCAGATACATTTGAATCTAGAAATAAATTCATTTCATTCTCTGTATTTATTTATTGCACAGTATAATGGGACCAATGCTGAATAAAAAAGCAACTTCAGGTAGAGCTTTCCACCAGAGTGTGTTGATTCTAAGCTTGGGATGTGCTAGGACCCACGGAGGAGGAAGTTATCTTTAATTTTTTGTACTTCATACACTTCAACTTGATTTCCACTAAAGCTGATGGAAAACCTTTTATACCATAAGGGGGACTAAAATTCCATATCACTTTGGAGTTTTGAAAATGTTATAAATGATCTCTTTTGCTATGTTTTTCCCCACTCTGGCTAGAAGCTAAACTCTCTCATTATCTAAAATTCTGTGTCTTGTCTTGAGATTTTGAGCAAGGGTTTTGCCTCCCAATGTAGATGTGAAAATCTTAGTCACCCTTTCTCACAAAATAATAGTCCTTAATGTTTAGTCATATTTTCTTCAAAGCTTTCCACACAAAATCTTAGTTATCTTCTTAATCTTTCTTAACTTGATTCTGGACAATATTATGTTTTCTCCCTTCCCCAAGTTTCTGTAATCCATTTTAACTGTCCCTTTAAATAAATAAAAAATAAATAAAAAAGAAAGGTAGTCGTAAGAATCAGTAGGTGACAACCAAATTTGTGATTTTTGTATCTGTTACTATAATTACTGTATTTTCAGTACACTATCCAACTTAACCTCAGTAGTAAATCTTTTGGTCTTCTGGGAGTAGTAAACCTCTGAGCTTACTGTTCCTATTGTAGCAAATCAAACTATAATTTCCAAGTTGGACAGAAAATTATATAACTGGGTCTTGCCTACACCTTGCTCCTGCTGGGGAACATTTTCTCACCTAAATTATCTTATCTAGATGAGTCGTATGATTCATGCATCCTCTCCTCTCGTGTTGCCCTCAAAGCATGTACAAAACTCTGGGACTTGCTGGTGGATTTGTCCAGACATTTTACACTGTGCGTGTAAATGCAGAAAAGAAATGTGTCACTTCCATTTCCAGTGGGAGCAGAATCACTGATTTGTGTAAGTTGTTTTCTGGTGGTAGTCCTTAGAAACAAGGGAGCAAGCAAAAAGTACATTAGGCTTTCTTAATATATCCCTCTATAATTGTGCTTATTGCCCTTGGAATAAGGTTACCTGAGAATCAACTGTGAGCATTAGGACTTAGAGTCTGTATAAAATTCTTCACTGTTTCAAAATTAGTTGTTACAGTTGTAAGGCTTTTCAGGAGTCAGCATTATTTGTACTTCCCATCGCTTATAATCCTAATGAAACCAAAATAGGACTGTCACAGATAACAAACAAATTCCTAATAAGAGCAAACCAACTCAGTTGTGAACTCTAGAGCTGCTGGAACAACGCACCACTGCAAGATCTGTACCAGGCAACAAAGAACCATGTTCTAAATATGCCTCTATCTACAATGACATTACACCCTGAGGACCACAAAGCACCAACTCTGTGTTGAAAACAAAGTCCAAGCTCTTGGTGCTTCCGTGTTATCATGTCACCCACTAATTG
>KZ505956.1:0-12996 GCA_002844005.1 Limosa lapponica baueri | reverse complement strand
TTCAATAAGATTGTAAATGCAATCTCAACTCTTTGAAAAATAGTTTATAACAATATTACTATAGGCAATCGAGGGTCACAATAGAATAAAACACTGTGAAAATTCGTGAGTTTTTTGAAATATTTACAAACTTCATTAAATATTTCCAACTGTGTTTGGCATTTAAGAACAATTAGGAATGATCACAGACAGTGAGACTGAATTCTGCTCTCAAGCATCCAAAGACGTTATTATTGGAAGATGACAAGTTCTCACCAAAATTGCCTGATTTTTTTTCTACTCCTGACAGAAGATTGAAGTTTTGTAGCAAGAGAATACAAAATGATGAAGAGCAAATATATTTCACTTCTGAATTTGTGAAGCTTTGAAATAGTCCTCTGGAAATATTGCAATAGATTTAAGTGTGTACTGACTGGCCCCAGTAGGATTACATGAATTTGAGTTTATCTGGGATTTGCAACCTGAGATTTCATTATGTCCAATATTATTTCTCAAGCTGTTTTGAGGGAGAATTGGACATCATGGAGAGTCTTTACAACAATAAAATCAGAAGCAGAGCAGACAAAAAACATCATCTCTTTTTAGGAAATCCTCCAAAAGACCTTTTTTTTTGGCAAGGAATAAAAGTGATGTGGAAGCAATGAGATTGCATTAAAGCGATGACACCCTACAGCCTCCTACTTTTTTAATTTTTTTTTTTTTTATTACCAACATATTACAAATCTATGTTACTCGTGGTACTGGCTCTGAAAGTGCTTCTGCTTGTTTGGCAGCTGTGATGTGGATTTAATCTGAGACTTAGAACATCAGGAAATTTAACCTGGAAGGCCCCTGGAGCATCTCTAATGAAAGCAAAGCAAGGCTCTAAAGGCATTGGAGTTGATAGTTCAACTGGTAATAGGGGATATTAGTCTGAGTAAAACACAGATTACATCCTGTGTGGGGTGATGCACTGTGAACACGTATATTACATAAACAAAGATTCAAAGGCAAGGATGTGGTAAACACGGATTTCAGTGTGCCTTGAGACATCACAGTTTTAAAAAGTTCTATTTCTCAGTAACTAACCCAGAACTGAAACATGTCAAAGTATTCTCTTCATAATGAAGGTATTGTTATAATTGTTGCTCAAGATTTACAGTCTTCTTCTGCCATTTTGATGGGTTCTCCAGCCTGACTCTTTCTCACGTAATTCATCTCTTCATCTCCTTTTAATGAAGATGGGAGACATGTTGCCTGATTTACAAGCTACAAGTCAATTAAAGAGCATAACTCACAGCAGAAAATAGCACTATTTGAGCTGATTTTTTTTTGTCTTTCAGAGAAAATATTCCATATTCTCCTTCAAAACTTTAAAGGTTTCATTTCTCAGACACTTGGTTTTCTAACAGAATTTCAAGCTATCTGTTGAAAGGAGATATTTTTGCCAGAAAATGTAGTTTTGTGCTGGTAAAGAAATTTAACAGAAATCTTTGAACCAGCCTTGATTATTAACTATTGTACTAGCATAGCTTATGTGTCTGAAGGGAAATAATTTCCTTTTCTTCTGCTTCAGAAAGTCTAGCTTCTTTTTTTTTTTTAAGTAAATCAAAATTCCCAGAGAAATCTGTGAATTTTTACATGTAAAACTTGAGTAAAAAGTGGCTTCAAATATCTACTGAAATAGTTCTCCACTTCATACTGCAATGAAGTTCAAGTTATTAATATTTATATACTGTTCCCTGTTTAAAGCATGGGTTTTATACATTCTTACTCACGGATTCCAAAATGTGTTTTAAAGCAGCTAAGATTTTTTTCAGTGATGGAGCTCAGCTCCTAGTGCTAGGGTATCTTTTTTCCTGCTCCTTCCATTCTCATGCTTATACTACTCAGCAGCCCTCTCTCTCTCTGACCTACTGCTATAAAGCCAAAATCACTTATCTTCTGCTTTCTCAGGTGAACAAGGAGTACAGGAAGTCGAATCGTGCCTGTAATTGCAGCACTTAGTCAATTCCTTTGGTAGCAGCAAAAAAAAATAAAAAAAAAAGCAGTGTAGTGAAGCCTCCTGTGATATAAAAGAAAAATTGCACAGTGCCTACTTGGTACCATCCTAGTCCCAAGTGAAGCCAAAGTGGATCAATATTTTGCTTAGGAAGTAGAAGGGCTCTAATAGACACTTATTTCAGACACCTGGTGATCATCTTGGGAAAGAACTGAAAACAAAATGCTAAAACTACTCTCCTTGTTCCCAAGATCTACATGTGTATATATCGAAAACAAGTACTTATATCAAACAAATAGGATGTGTTTTGATTCTGCAATGTTTATTTTTCTCTAATGCAAAATTTGAGTCAGAATGGTCTAATTATTGTGCTTCTCAGTCTTTCAGAAACTTTTTAGACACTAAATAATTTTCTTGTTTTACAGAAAGACAAGTAAGTGTTAAAGCAAACCAAGAAAAACAAAATACGGTTGTTGTGTATATAAGAGCATGTGAGGGGCTCCCACAGTAACTGTTACATATAGGCAGTCTTTTATAGCCTTAATTATATCATCACTGGAAAATCAGTTGCTGTGTATCTAAATTCATTTGCACACATTATGTTTTTCACCCCCGAGGAGTAATATGGTATATAACTACATCTGAAAACTAAACCAGTGAAATTTATGTCATGCCGGTGTTTATTTTGTTGTAAAATTGACTTTCAACAGGCAATCCAATATCTAGTAAAAGGCTCTGATCAGGCAGGGTTATAATGTCATTAAATGGTGCATTTGTTAATAGCTGCAAATATTTTCTTTCCTACTACTTAAGTGTGTTGAAAAGCTTGTTAATGGGAGTGGAAATGAGCTACAAATGAGTGTACATATTGTAGTGAAGTAATTCAGCAATTGCTGTTCCTATTTAAACTGAAAGAAAAATATGAGCAAGAAAAAATTGCCAGAGAGATCACAGAAACTCCTCAGCCCGGGTAGACAGAAGTCTCCAGAATAAATTCCTGAAGGAACTGATGTGTGTTGGATTTTTGAACCATTTAAAACACGTGATGAAGTAGTGAAGAAGGTAAGAAAGAGTCTTCACTTTCCATAGGCAGTGAGTTTTAGGTTTGAAATCTAGAAAGCATTCCTCAGGTGCTGTTGGCCTTCCTCCTGTTGTTGGCCTTCCCCACGTTGAGTAGAGGTTACTTAAGTGCCTGGTAACTTCCTGTATGGAAACAACCCAGTGGGAGTTAAACCACTGTGGAAACATATCCATCCCCTCTTGGCTGGCTGCACTTCTCTGTCATAGCAAGAGGAGATGATTTACAGCTTCCTCAGGTGCCTTGCTCTCTGTTTTCAGTTTTCCTATCTGATGCTAGTTCATCACCCTCCTTCAGCTGCAGCACAAGAATCCTTCTTATGGGATGAGCTCTGTTCCCAGCAACCCCTGTTGAGAGAGAAAGTGAAGCCTCTTTGTTACATTGACCCCCTCTTGGTATCGACGGCATGGAAATCAGTCAATGAACTTCAGACTGCGATTCAAACGTAACACCATCTGAATATTGGCCAGGGTGCAATGGGAACAGTATTTTGCTTTATTGTCTTGGATGAATGTCATGGGACAGGTATGGAGAATGCAATAAAAGCACAGCACAGATAGCAAAGATGATTTGGGGTCAGAAGGGTGGGTTTCTGGGTGTTTCAGTTTTTTTTTTTTTCATTTGGTGTTGGGTTTTTGGTTTTGTTTGTTTTATGAAGTTTGCCCAATGTTTCTTTCTGTTGGTTTCATTATTCTCCTCCTACACCAATTATTGAACTGTTTGCCTCAGGCATCAGATACTTATCTATCTGATAAGGAGTAGAAAAGATAGGAACATATGAGTCAAAATATTAGTGGGAAAAAAACATGGCAGAATCAGATGAAAGAGAAATAGATAAGCAGAGGGGAGTAGAACAAAGAGGTAGTTTTATATCTTGACAATGAGCTCTGAAAATCGTATGTATAGGTGTAACCAAAATGAAAATGGTCTCAAAACCCACACTAGCAGGAATTACAGTAGGAAAGTGTTAGTCTTTTCTTGTGAAGGTGCTGAAATCTCTGCACAGCACTATTTATACTCTTATCCCAAAAGGAAACATCCTTAATGGTTCTCTGTCTTCTTGGAGCATGAACTTCAGCAGTGATTTTTTTATGCTTGGATGGTTACCTAAAAATAAGAAACGCAAATGCAAATGTTTGCATTTGTAAATGTTAATATGACAAGATAGAGGAGTCGCTGTCTTATCCCGCTGTGTGCAATCAGAGAGGACAGAGAATAGACTGGGCTTTCACAAGCAGAGTGCGACATTGGGGGAGCATGTAGCAAAGGTGTAAAGAGACCGTGAAGAATTTGGAAGTGGAGAAAGTAATTTTAAATTCCTTTCTTGATAGAGCAGGAAGGAAGCAAGTTAAAAGGTGATAATAATTGCATGTTCCTGCAGATTACTTGGTAAAATGCTTAGTAGGGCCAAGAATAATTACTATGTAACTGACTCTGGCTCTATTTACTTTGTAACATTTATAGCAATTATCATATAATTAGACTGCCACTACGTGATATTTACTATGCAATCAAATGACAAGGGCTACCATGAAATGTGGTAAAGAAGAGAAGGAATATGGCAACAGTGATTTGTAACTTTAATCATTACCAAAATAACAATTACAACACAGTTTAGAACATTTCTGACTCAAGAATGGTTTTCAGAGTGGCATATGTGTAAATCACAAACCAAAATAAAGTTACTTCTTTCAAGGAGGCTGAATTTTAGACTCAAGGTTTTTACTGTGATGTTATTTTTGGCCATGCTCCACCAAGCTTGGACAACCTTCCGCTTATGTGCAGAGACTGGAATAATCCCACTGCAGTAAAGCACTGAGGAGACAGGAATATCATCTCCTCAGACTCCCTCCATTGCTAGGAAGATGGAGGAAGAGGCATCTCTGAAGGAAAATTCTGAAGTCTGATGAGCTAAAATGTTGTCTAGAGGTGTTTATTTTTTCCATTGACTACTAAAGGAGCCTAGGGTGGTTGCAATCCTAACATAAGCACCTCTGTTAATTGCATGAAATTAGACAAATTGCACTCAGGCCTGAATTAAAAAGCCAAATAAATTAAAAATAAATTCACCAGCAGCCTCCCTGAAAAGATCAGGCTCTGATTAGAAGATCTCCTGTGTATGCCACATGTTCGCAAAATTATTTGCATCCCACCCCCACTCAGCCTCAATATAAATAACATTATCATTTTCATTGCCTTCATGTCTTTTGCAATTTTCCCTACAAACTTTGAAATAATTGAAAACTTTTATCTGGTGTCTGAAAACAAGGAAAATGTAATCAATGTAGCTTATAGTGAAGTACTTACTAACCATGTGTCTTTGATAAATTTGAATTTGGATCATTACCTTTGATTATATGATAAGCATATCAACACGTAAGGAAGATAGCTATGCAGATCATAATACACCTTCAACAAGTGAAGTACATCAGTGCTACTAGAGATGAAATTGTATCTTGCAGACTAGTTTCTAGTGGGCTGAAGTCTGTTCAAAGAAATTCGAATGACCTTGAAATAAGTCAAGAGAAAATCTATTACTGAACTGGATTCTTAGATCCTTGGTTCAATAAATATTTAATGAAAAGCTAAGAACTAAACAGAAAAAAAGGGTAAATGTTTATGCTTTCCAAAATTTACAGAAAATTGTATCCACTGGGGATATATACCTGAGTTTCACAGAGCAATGAATGAATTCACAGGTGTATTTGCATACACATCACATCCAGGAATACTGTTCCCTTGCCCCCGGACACTATTTTAGGAAAAGCACAGGAGGGTCCCATATTTCATTCCCTTCATTTAAAATGTGTCCAATATGGGAATACAATCTGAAAGGAAGAGATTTTGAAACAGTAAAAGAGTGGCAGAATGAAAACCCAGAAAAAGCACTTCTGGTCCCATGAAAAAATATGTGATGATAAACTGATGTTCTAAATTTATATGTCTTTGCTCCCATCCTAAATGGGTAACGCTGATGTATTGAGGTTAGTAAAAATGACAACATTGCCAAAGTATCAAATTCAAGTCTTTCGCTTTTTTTTTTTTTTACAATAATAAAAACCTTCTGGCCACTCAACTTTTTTCATTTTATACAATGAATATAAGTTTTTGTACTACCGAATCTTCCTCATAAAGTTCATTGGTATGGAAAGACCTCATTGCAAGGTTATTTAAGCTTTATAATCCAACCTTCCTATTTGCTTGATTCAGGAAATTACAGAAGGTAATTTGCTGCACCTGTACACAGAATGTCTATTCTAATGACACTGATGTTTTGCAAGCAATTTTGGTTTTTGGAGGTAAAGAATTTTATTTTGAAGGACAGTCTTACTTTGTACAGATTTACTCAGATTTTTAGCATGGTACAGTCAGAGTCAGTCTGCTTTTGTGCAGGTCAGAGATTCTGGTCTTCTCTCCCCTTGGGCTGAGGTGCTGCAAACTCTGGACCAGCTTCAGAGCTGCCTGACATAGGACTGTCCGTAGCACACTTTTAATGTACATTCTCAGAAGACTACTGGGAAACAACGTTTAGCTTTTTGCAGCCTTGTCTGACATACACCTCATTCCCAGAAGGTGTTTAATGTATGTCTTTCCATTTCTTCAGTCACCTTATGCAAGGGGTTCTACTCCCAGCTGATTGGGAGGTGAGCAAGCCACCGCTGCCAGCTCTGCAGCACAGGCAATAAGAGAATGCTCTGCTGTTTCTTCCTCCCACAGCAGGATACGGAGTTATATCAGGGAAGCTTCAGTTTGAGTTGCTTGGAGAATTCAGATGTCTGCACACTGGTGATGACACCTTCTCAGACTGACACCGTCTAAGGCTGTAGTCAGCAAAGGGAGAACAGGCTCCTTCAGTGGGTGGGAGGGACCACAGCTTCACCCAGCAGAATAAAGCAGGACAACAGCACCTCTGAAACCAGGGGTGATATAATCAAGCTAATCCTGAAATTCCAAGTTTAAAGCCCCTCCCCAACAGCAGCACCCTTTTGGGGAGCAGAGTTAGGGGATATGGAAATCTCACACCAGATATAAAGGGGAACTGAAAAGCCAGAGCCAGTGAATTTTGTCTCAGAGTATTATCTCCTGGCAAAGTCAGGTGTGCTTCATGGAAAATTACAAAAGCAATTCAGGAACTCTTTCCTCTGGGCTGCTTGCTGCAAACAAATGTATGTTTTGAATTATTCATTGAATTTTGAACAATGGTTTCATAACCACCAACAATCAAACCCAGAATTCACATGTGCAAGACAAGAGCTTTAGCTTTAGATTTAGTCTTGCCAGGCAGGGCTGTCTGTGTAGCACAGTGGGAACCCCGTCATTGATTGACACCCTTCCGTAATTAAATATTAAATCCTAAAAGGGATTAGTCGTTACTAGCAAGTTAAACATCCTGAGTTCACTTTCAGTGTTTAAAATACTGCCTTTGGTGATACCACTGGCAGGATTACTCTGCTCTGCTCCTATTAACATTCTTTAGAGCTCAGCCTAGAGAACGTTTTTCTTAGACACAATTTAACTTCCTGCTTTTCACTGAAGAAGAAATTATTATAAAACTTTTTAGGGTCGCTTTGCAGCAATAAGAGAAGTCTCAGTAGAACATCATGCCACAGGACAGTAGTTTGAAGGATTCATTCTTAAATACAGCCATCTCATTTTCCAACTGGAGTTGAAGAGAAAATATTAATCAGCTATAAAAGGTAACTGTATATTTTCAAAACTGTAAAAGTAGTTACTCTTTCCAAAGAGACTTAGAAAAATCCATTATGTGTCGTAACACGAAAAACTTTGATTTTTTTTAATCTGCTATATGTTGACCAGCGAATCAGGTACAACACCCCAGTTAAAATGGGCTTTGTTAGGATTATGGATTTTTAAATCTCTGTAAGTGACTGTTTTTTCATCCTAATGACAACTGTGTGAGACAAGATGAGGGGAGAGTCAACATCTTGCAGAAATAAATCCTTGAAGACTGCAAGATTGTTTTCCAAACAAGCAATGTCATTTCAGAAGACAATGCAATTGATGTTTCTGAATTTATTTGCACATCACTAGGAAAAAAAAACTTTCAATAGTACAGAATGGTTCCTTGCTATTCATGTAGAAGAAATTCTATAATAAGCAGCCATTGCGAAGTGATTTCTGTCTCTTTGTAAGTGTACATTTGAATAACTTTTTCACACTGCCTTTGACTAGAAGGAAGACTTTCCAGTACAACTCTGAGCTATACAGGAAAAATCCTGGTGTCACTGGAGTCAACACAAACTTACCATTGACTTCAATGAGATAGAAACTTGGCTTTGTGCTAGATAAAAATAAACTCACATGACTGGCTTCTTTTTGGATGTCCTCAGAAGAATTGAAATGCATGATGAACATATTTTTATAGACTTTGATGCTTTCTTTGGATGTGTCCTTGCTTCTTGGAAGAAGTCCAGGAGGTTCTTTCAGGTTCAAGTAACTCATAAGAAACTGTAGCTGATGCCTATAGTAAGAGAAGTGGGAGAAAAAAATAAATAATATAATTTGTTTTTGATAAGGGGTTCCTCAAAAAATAAGTTGGTGTACTGCAGTGTATGACACAGATGAAGGAATAGGTCAGTACAGAATAAGATAAAATGTAATCTTAAAATACAGCATCTATGGTTTATCTCAGGGTCTTTGTACCAAAAAAGAATGTATTTAAACAAATAAATAGGTGATGTGTTAGTATCAGCACTCTGTATTTGTGTGTAGTTTCCATTCTCTTTGTGAATGGGGCAGAACTTTTGTGGGGTTTTCAGAAGGATTCCCCAAAATCCCCAAAATAAGGCAAAAAAGATAGCCTGAGGTCTGTCTTTCTCACTCTCTTAGAACTTTTTTTGTCTTCTATAAATAATAGTTAGGTATTACTATGTATTATAATATTTGTATAAATAATATTCTTGGTTTTTTGGAAACTTTTTTGGAAATTTTTGTGATGGAACTTCCCAACTTACTTTGGGCCACCTTTTTGAGTCATTCCTCTCTCCACATTGGAACAGAGGATTATTTGGATTTCATTTATTTTTTAGCAGTTTTTTTTCTTATATCTTTTTAATTACATGTAATAAGAAGCACAATTTACATTAAACACTTACCACACAAACACCTGGCCATGGATTTATTGCAGCTTTAAGGCCTCACAAGCAATGCTAAACAAAGGAATAAGGAAGAATAACATATACCTGCAGTTAATAAAATGTTGAATCACCATTTTAAAAGCCAGTGCCTATGAAAAAATGGTTCCATATCCACTTTCAGTATCTCTCGTAAAGTGGTACAAATTAATGAAGACCAAACACTAAAGCTATTAATGAATCTCTAGACTTTCTCATAGAAATTATAGTGATTGCTTTAGTAGGATTTTGCAGGTTGAAACTGCTAAATGATAATGGAATGCCTGGGAGTTTAAGGGAAAAATAACTTATAATAGTTTACCAAGACGTTGCACGCTATCAAAATTGTAACAGTACAATAAGTTGATTACTTGGCAATATGTGTGTGTGTGCGTAGACAATGCTGTAGCATTCAGGGTTTGTTACAGGTGTGCCTGGGAATATCTTTTACCCAAGCTATAGAAGTCCTATTCTTCTGTTTCTCTGTCCCATTGATGATCCATTTAACATTGATACTCGCCTCCAACCTAGCCCCGAGAAATTCTTACCTGGCTCCTTTAAGTCTAAGGTTTGTCTGTTTCCTCTCTTTCCCTTGTACACCCCCAGAGATCTAGACATGTTCTCAGAGTCTCCCACTTTGTTACTACGGCTTCCTGGCACTGATGCTGGCTGTGACATGGATTCCATTCTCACTTGTTGGTGGATAAAGCTATAAAAGAGCTACAAAGAGGTGAACAAAATAAAGTTTAAATGATTTGCCTTAATTCTGATGTTCTTAAATTTTTAAAACTTGATTTTGAAATTTCATTTTTTCAGAGTGAGTCAGAACGCATTTGCATACATATGTATGGACATATATACATACACACACCCTGAATTCATGGCAGATAGATAAACACACATACTCACATGGACATGGACTTTCCCATGTGGCCTCCACATAATATTGTCTTACAGAGAATCCATTGATAGAGGGCTCTAGGCATGTCCTCAAAACATCAGCCAGTTTAATAAAAAAAAAAAAACTTCCTTCAATAATTCAATTTTAATGTCTACCAGAGGTTCAATTCCACCCAAGAAAGCCCTGTTATTGAACTGGATTCTTAAATATATCTTTCTGTAAATATTTAATGAAAAACTGACAAACAGAAATAGGACATTTGATTTCCGCCCCCATCCCTCACCCCAAATTAATAGCACAGGGTCCTACTTTAGCATTATGTACCTTGGGTTAGTTCATGCACTTGGATGATCCTGTACTGGTGTAGATGAATTTGCAAATATAATCACACAGCCTACTTCCCCGTGCAACCAGATGAGCTTTTGGAAATTAGAAGAAATGTCAGATCAAGTTTTTTAAAGCACTTTCCACTGTTTTATGAGGATAAGAATTCTTATAAAGAGCAAATAAGCATATAATCAATGAAGGATGCAAGAAAAAGTAGATTAGTTGCCATAAATCCAGGCAGCAGAAGTGCTTGGGGTGCGTCTACGTTAGTGACTGGTATGTATAGAGAGAGACCTGCTATATTTTGTCTGTGCTGTGTGTGGAGAACACTCCATGGTGTCCTGGTCATTGCTTTGAATTCGGTACCAGAGTGGTACTGATTGAAGAACACCAAGAATGTGCTAAATTGGGTAGCACAAGACTTTTGAGTACGGATGTAAGGCAAATTTACAAGAGAACTGAATTTCTCCAGTGTATTAAATTGCATATACTTGGTTTGGCAGTACACACAGGACTGAGTTCAAATGGGGAAATAACTCACAAAACCTCCCTCTCAGTTTTCCCTAAAACAGCTGAAAAAATTGCCCATGAATCTGTTCATGCCAGCTATAATGGGACGGTGGTGTGGGATTTCCATGAGAGTCAGGCAGTAGCTTTATATCCCGTTCATTAATGTCAAAGTGTCCTTGAACACAAAGGAGAACACTAAATATGGTGCCACTTGTAAATACAGATCAGTGTTTGACAAAGCAACAAACTCCTTATTGTGCCACCAGGGTCAAGCATCTTCCATGTGACTGGTCACACAGATAACGGGTTCTGACTCCTGCACTTCCAACCACAGACTGTTTAATGTAGCGTAAGTGACAAAATCTATATTTAGGATGGGATATATCTCCCTTAACGTTAGCCACCAAAAAGACTGTCTAATCTAAGCTAGCGATCAATGATCTAACCAGGTTCCCTTAGTCAATGGACAGTGATCTTATAGCTCTATCTTTACAACCTGAACCATTTCCTGACAGAAGTTCATCTCCTTCTGTTGTCTTTCAAGTGATCTGGATGATTATCATAGACAGATCCTTACCATTCAGACAGTCAAAAAGAGACTAAATGAATCCTACTCTCAAGGAAAACAAATAAATAGGAAGTCACTGTGGAATACAAATCTAAATTTAGTAAAGACAATTATATTCATTCACAACAAGGAGACGTTCTGCGCAAAGAGCATTGCTTTGACAAAAAAATCACTTTGCCATAACTATGGCCCAAGTTCAAATGTATTGACCAGTCTTCAAAACAGAAAAGGATGAATGAAGGATTTAAGAAGAGAGAAAATATTGAGGCAGGGTAACTGGTAAATGGTGGGGTTTTTCCTTCCTGAATGAGTTGTGCGACTCAGAGCAGAGAGAAGATGCAAGAAGCATTGAACCAAGAAGGTAGTGGGGGGGTGTACATGTAATTAAAAATGCATTGTTCAGTGTGTATGTAGATCAACCTGGTTTTGCTGTTGAATTCCCTATTAAAAATCTTCTTTTTGGTATGAGACTGTAATATATATAAGTCCTATAGATTCTAATAATTTATTATTTCTTTATCTTTGTTCATGGTCTCCTATGAAGGAAATAACTGTTTCTAAGTTCAAAGCTTCCTGACTACTTTTGAAGTCATGACAGTACTGCTCCTAGGGAGGGCTGTGATCTAGGCAGCTGTCCCCCAGGAATAAAAGTAAATTAATGAAAAAAAAAAATGATAGAGATATAAAACGGTGCTTTCATCAATAGTGCTTTTCAGTTTTGCTTTATGATATGTCATCTGGTGTGGGAGGGGAAGTAAAGTAACTTGTACTTTGAAGTGGTAGCATGTTCTGAAGCAGTCATTAATGTAGTTCATACCTCGTCTTAGGTACCTGAATCAGAGTCCCTGATTCATTGAGGTACACTGCGCAGCCTGTGTAAGCAGCCCAGAGGGCAAATCTCTGACAAAGAAAACTATTAACTGGAGAGCTTTGGGGTTTAAAACACAAAATATTTTCCACTTAAGATGTTATAATTTTCCAGCCTTTTACAAAGACCTTACAGCTAGCCTAGATTTCAGAAAAGTATCTTACATTAAATTATTTACAACTAAGAAAAATAGTTTTCTCTTTAGCTTCTTTTAATTTCAAGTTGAAAAGTTAGATCATATGTTTCAGTCTTCTTTCTTCACATTTAAATTATTAAGACATAAAATCTTTTTACATTATGTTACAAATACAGGAGCACATTCCTATAATTTTCTTCAGTTTGCACACAGTTTCATAATGTGTTAACGCCTGTTGCATACATTTATTTCTAATCTTACCAGGGAATTTTAATGTCTCCTTCCATGGCATACTCATCCCCTTAGTCAGTTCACACATAATTAGAGGAGTTGCTCTTGTGAGATAGAAATCAGTTATTTCCCCTACTATGAGCATATCATGCAGCATCCATTACATTTCCTTTCCTTGACAGGTCAAAGAAAGTAGAGGACAATATATAAATGCTAATTCTTATGATATATTGTACCTAATCAGTTCACAGAATCACAGAAT
>KZ505955.1:530194-541511 GCA_002844005.1 Limosa lapponica baueri | reverse complement strand
GTAGCCATGACAGACCTCAGCATCCTCCCTGGAGGACGGTCTCCCACAGGTCCCACCTCTGTGCGTGCCAAGGAGACCTCTGGGGGTGAAGAGTTTCTCTGAGCACGGCAGAGGAGACCGGAGGGCTGTGCGCTGAGGGGTCTGGCTCGTGCCCACCTGTCAAATCGCTGCAGATGTGCCCGGGGCTGCGTGGGAGAGGAACAGCCGGCTGCTCACAGGGGTTTCAGTCATCCGGGAAAACACCACGTCATGCGGGTGAGCGGCTGTGCTTGAAACAAGGGAGTGCGTGTGACCTTCCTTAAACTGGAATATGTACAAATAAAACAGGCCCGAAATAAAATGCAATTATAAACACATTTGGAATAACAACTGAGGTCTGTTCGTTGGATACGTTGCAAACAGGAAATGGAGCTAAATTCACTGCATTAATAAATGCCTTGCTGCAGATATGTTGCCTGATGTTAGGCCCTGGTTATTGAGAGCTTCCTTCCGAGAACCAGCTGAAGGTCTATGCACATTTTAATATACCCAAGTTTGAGACTTTCAGCCAAAGACATACAGAATCCCTTCTGCACGAGCAGCACTGACACGCAGGGGAATTTGTACACAGCATTTACAGACATTTAAACTAACTTCTTACATTTTCCTTTAAGAGGAAACAAAATCATCTTTTGGTTGTACTACAGTATCCTCTTTTTTTTTTTTTTTTTTTTTTTTCTTTCAGCAGGACAGGACCTGCTGCCAAGATCACATATGGCTGACAGTCAGCACAAAGGTTGAAGATTTGTGAGCCACGAGCAGCAGAAACGTCTGGCACATTTTCATTTACTCTGCACAGCGATGGAGGGAAGCGACCATTACTGCAGCCTTAATTGAAGCGTATCTTCAGAAGGCAATTGCTCAGAAGATAACTAGGGGTATGAGCAGGTTGGTGACTATCCTGCTCTTAGCGTGTCTTGCAGGTTATGTTTATCAGAGGCAGAGAAAGGAGTTCAGAAAGCTGAGAGTTCGCCCCGTGGGGTTACAGTAACGAATGGGGTTCGAGTCTGCTTGGTCCTCAGCTCTGGTTGTACAGTCAAATGAGTCCCAGCTCTCCCACATCGGTGCCTCTGAGCGGCTCAGGGCTTTGCAGATTTGCCACTTGCCGGTTTCAGATGTGCAGCCAACTGTCGAGGCTGCCCTGGAAGCTCCTCTGTTCCCAGGCTCATCTCCTCTCCAGAGGGTAGGAGCCCCGTGCCCGTAGGCTTCCCACACTCATCACTGGAGATCTAGAGGGTTTGCAATGGAGCTGCACGTCTGCTGTTTCCAGATGAGGCACTCCCACAACGAGTGTGGGAGACAACCAAGTAACAGGAAATACGGGAAAACGCTGATGTACTCTTCTTTGCCTGCACAGAGCTCGGTGTGTGCCGCAATGGCTTGGGAATGAGGGGGGCAGCCAGCATCAGGGACTGCTCAGAGAGGCTGGATGTACGCAGATTCATAGGCCTGGGTGGGACTCACCCCAGGGGGCTGAGCGTAATAGTGAGCTTCAGCTAGGAAAAGTCATGGTGACTCGGGGAAGTCCTTGGGGACTGGGCTAGGGTCGCGCCCGTCTTTGAACACAGAACATGGTACAGTCAGCCTTGTCTTAAGTCCCAAACAAGTGCAGGAAGCACAGTCTCGTGAGTCCACTTCCAAACATGTAACGGGGCAGGAAGGTACTAGGGAATGGTCAAAGATTTATGAAGTGTGAATTGGGCTTGACCAACAAAATTGCCTTCTGTGATGAAATGCTTGGCTATGGGGATGGTGGCGGGGCAGCGCATATAAGACTACTTGGCTTCTGGAAGGCTTTCAACACCGTCTCTACAGCACTCTCAGAAAGAAGCTGTGGGAGTACGGGCTGGAAGACTGGACTGCTATGTGATGTGAAAATTGGCTGGACCACTGGGCTCCGGTAATAGACTGGGGCTAATATTGTTCAGTAGCTTCACCAGCCACCTGCATGGAAAGACAAGGTGCATTCACATTGTGGATGATAACAACGTAGGGGAGAGTGGTTGACACACCAGATGGAAAAGCTTCAATTCAGAGGGACTCAGAGAAGTTTGACACTGCGACAAGAGACACGTGAGGAAGTTCAGCGAGGAGAAGTGTAGAGTCCTGTACTGGGATAGGAAAAAACCCAATGTACTGATGCAGGCTGGGAGCCAAGTGGGAGTGGTGCTGCTGGAAGGGATATGGACCATGTTGAATGTGAGCCACCAGGACACTCTCATCACAATATGAAGGTGGGCAGCAGTTTGAGGGAAGTTATTGCCCCCTCTTCTGCACACTGGAGATCTCGTCCACATCAGCAATACCACGTCCAGTTTCAGGTCCCTTGGTTCAAAGAGGATGTTGAGGAAATAAGGTCCAGCAAAGGGAGGATCATGGGCCTGGGGGACATGGCCTACAAGAAGAGGTGGAGGGAGCCTGGATTGTTTAATCTAGGGAAGAGAAGGCCTAGAGGTCCACAACTGTTTGGGGAGGGAGATACAAAAATAACAGGGACCAAATGGTCTCAGCAGCAGCAGATAATACACCAGTCGGTGATGGCATCAAACTGCACCTTTGAAGTTTCAAACTGGACCTTAGGAAAATTTCTTTAGTAGGAGGGTGGTGCAGCCCTGGGACAGACTAACCAGAGGCGTTGTGGTATCTCCATCCTTGGAGGTCTTACACACTTGTCTAGACAAAGCCACAGCTGACCGGATCCAGTGTTGGCAAAAACCCTGCTCCAAGTGGGAGGTTGAGCTGGATGACCTCCAAAGGTCCTTCTCAGCTAGTATTTCTGTAATCCTGTGATCAGCTTCATTGCTTTGACTGTGACTGCTAAATCGGCTACTCCAACAAGCTTCCCACTCAAGCTCAACAAGCTCAATGCTCAAATAGCAGAGGGAGAGACTGGGAAATAGAGGGTGGTCTGCTCTTGTTGTATTTGAGCAGAAGAGAAGCAGTCCTCAGAATATTACTCAGCTTTGTGCTGAACGCCCCAAAATTTTACACTTGCTAGAAACATTATTCAGTCCTTTCACGGGACTAGATTTAGATGCAGATTTTGAATCTCTTATTTGACGGATAGACTGGAGATACTGTCAGTGAAACTGCCAGAATCAACATTTTTTTTTGCAAGATGATGTTGACATCAGGCAGATAATACACACCAAGGTGGTCTCATCCAGGCAGCAAACCCCAAGCAGGGCACCAGACCTGCCTGTAGCATGGCATGGGGGATGTGGGGAGGGGGAGAAGCTCTGCACCCCTGTCCACTGCTGTCAGAATAGCGTGGGCTGAGAAGTTTTTTGAAGTGGTGCAAAATCCTGCAAGTCCATGGGTGTTATTTCTAAAGTTGTTGCAGTACTTCAAGCATTAAGGAGAAGATGCTTATTGTGGATACTTCTGTTAAACCAAAGAGGGTGGGAAACTATTTTGCAAAAGCATGAATATTTTCAGCAAATACATAGACCTGCCTTTTTCTTCAAAGACAGGATTACATTTCTGCACTGGTGAAATACCTGCCATTCCTAATTAATGCCCACCCATACTTACGAATAAATATCAAGGAATTTAGTGGTGCAGCATGAACCCGTGTTCCCTGCAGGGATCTCTCCTACTGTACCAGCCTGCACAGTAAGAGACTCTCTCATTTACACCATGGTGTTCAGCTCAGGTTCTTGTCATCTCTAATTTTTCAATCAGCCTCATGGAAGCCCAGTAAACAAATTGGCACCTCCATCCAACCTCCCTTAGGAAGAGAAAAAGGCTAATGTCACTCCAGAAATGAACAGCCAGAGCATCTACCCAAAAACTGCCTTTTGTTACTCCACCATAAGGAGAAACATCAGCAGCCGGGATCATTCACAGAAAATCAACCAAAAAAGGAGTAAAAAAGCAAACTCGGCTGCAATCCCAGTTTGATAAAGAGTTGGATTCATATCATAAATTGTGGTAATTGCTTTTTAATTTAATTAAGTGCACACATAGCAATGTAATTTAAAAGCATGTAGGCGTTCTAGATTTCTTTAGAAACTTCCCACCACTCTCAGTCTTGCTGTCTGTCTTTGGGTCACAGGGGCTGTGAAGCCAACCTTTGCTGAAGAGCATGAACATCTTTGGAAAAAGAAAGGGGAAGTTTTAAAATAGGTGTCCCATGTTAAGTTAAAGAATAATTTATAGCTGCTATTAGGAACTAGGTCTCTGGGCACAGGGTGGGATGCACCAGAGACAGGACGGAGCAGAAAAGAAGGGATGGAGCTGCGAGCTGAGCCCACTGAAAGCACAGACCGAGCCCAGTGCCCAGGAAATCAACAGTTCTGCAACCACATGTTGCTTTTGGAACTCAGTTTCTTCTTTTACTGCCTTTGTTTATGTGGATGTGAGGTCTCTTACAACCAGCTAGCTTTTGTCACAGGACGGACCGTGTGTGTGTTTCAGTAAGCACTTTATTTAAGTTGCTGAGTTCTCTAATGCATGAACTGGACTTCTCAAGTTTTTACATAGAATACATCTTACTTTGGTGGCTCTTACTTCTAGGACTGAAGGGAGAATTCTTGGTTTCCTGTCTCTGTTTTCTCTAAGGGATTTTGCTTTGCTTTCTTGTTAGCTTTCCTTCAAGACTTCTTGTATTGCACGGTTCTTAAAAAAAAAAAAAAGCTAAAATGCATAGTATACCAAGAAAGTCGAATATTCCAAGCTCTGAGGAGTCATTGTGGTATTTCTACTTATCTACATCTTCATTTGCCTTGCTCTGAAATGGCTAAGTTTTTCCTTGAAGTTCTGTGAGCTCGTGAAGTGGCCATTAATGAAGGTGGTTTTGAAGGTGAGAAGAGACTGCTAGTAAATCTAGCCCAGTCTCCTGACCAAAAGCTGTATCAGTTTCCCACTGTGCATCATGGGCTTTGGCTAAATCAGAATTTCTGGTAAGATATCCTGCCTTGATGTCAGGACAACAAGAAACGGGGAGCCTTACACTTCTTTTTCATGATTCACTAGCTTTATTTGGGTAAGGTTAACCCGGTGCTGATACTGCACAAGTGTCCTACATTTCTAAGGGTGGTATCCTGACTGTAACTCCCAGCCGTTATATTGTGATATTTTCCCTCTGAAGATGCATTTACATCATAATTAAGTCACCTCACAACGTCTTCAAAGACTGACTGAACTGCTTAAACTCCTTAAGGGCATATCAGTGCAGAAAGAGCACAGACATTCTCTTGGCACAATTATACCAGTAAAATAAAGTGCCAGGCACCAACAGAGCTCCCCACAAGGGAACTGTTGTTTTGGGATAGAAGTAGGTTTTCTTTTCCTTTTCTTTTAAACTCCTTCCAAAGGGATCTTGGAAGGTCTCCCAGTGCACTCTCCTGCCCAGGGGCGGATTTGGAGGTGGGCGAGGAGCACCTGAGCCTTTGCAACAGCTTCACCCCAACTGCCGTGTGTAAATCAGGAGATGCCCTGGGTCCATGACCCTCCTGGCTGTGGGACATGAGCTTTCACAAGGGCTGACAAAAACCCATGATAGTCCCTGGCATGCCTTACCCTTCTGGGCAAGCTCAGCACCCCAAGCCCTGCTGAGAGCCCACTTGGCTCTCATAGTCCATGAGACTTGTGAATTGAATGCATATAACATTTTTACAATCAGTTATACAGAATAGCCATTTCAGATTTAAAACTCAAAGAGATAATTGCCTAAGAGGTTTCGTTGGGTTTTTTTTTGTAAGTGAGGAGCAACCCGAATACAAAGGCATGAAAGTTCACTGGAGCCTGTTTCAGCCTGTAAGTGGGTCACAAGACGCCGAAGCGCTGAGCGAAATAACACCCACACAAATCAAATAAAAGAGTAGCTAACCTGTATTTAAAAAGAATAATCTTTCTGGATGCCTTAGTCATAGAAGTCTTAGCCATGAAAAATTCAAGACACCAAGTACTTAGTGGAGAAATGGCCGCAGAGGATGCCTCCAAACCTAGGCACAAAATTATCAGACTGACATTAGTAGTTAAATCACCTCCCCTCAATGCTCCAGGGACCTGCAATGCATGCAGTTTCCATCAGAAATAATGAAATTCATGAGTATGAACCTTGGAAGTGTTGTCTAGTGAGGGCTTTAGGGGAGAAAATCTTAGCAAAATATCTCATATAGAAGTTGGCCCTAAAAAGAAAAACAAAACAAAACAAAACAAAAAACACACAAAAACCCAAACAAACCTTCAAACAAAAAACTTGAAGAAGTGAGGAGCAAGTAAAGCTGTGTGAAGCCCTGTGAGGTGACCAGCTGACGCTGCTGCAAGACGGATGCTGCTGCGGAGAGTGCTGCAAAGCTGAGCGGAGTTGCAATCTAAATAGCTTGAGAGCCTTGCTCAGAGGTTTTATCTTTGCTGCTGGTAATTACAGCACAGCCCCAACCAGCACCGCAGTTTGTCTGTAATTACCATGGGCCTACAGGGTTCCTACAGGAAGTTTTACATATTCCGGTGACTGGGTCTGACTGCTAAGAGGCTGCAGGCAGGCAGACAGCCCTGGGTGTGCGAGGCTGAGCAGTGTGGAAGGACAGGGATTGGTCTTGGGAGCATGTCTCCTTGCAGGAGTAAGGCACAAATGAGGATGCTGGCTGGGAAGGAAGAGATGGGAGGAGGCGAGTCCCATCCCAAATACCTGTAGGGGCTGGCTAATATGCTAACGGACCCTTCAGCTTTCTCCTTGCCAGGGATGGCAGTGGGTAAACCCTTGGCATGCCTGGCCCAGCCTTGCACCCTTTGCTTATGCTGCCCTTCTTATGAGTACACCCTGCAGATGCCTGTGGTCTCCCCACCGGTGTTTTCCCCAGCCGCACTGCCCGGGGCGAGGGGGACCAGCTGCCTCCAGCTGTTGTGTTGCAGTACAGCTGTTGGGTTGGGATTTCCCCATGTTACTGCTCTTAGTCTTACCAGCAGACATGGGATTGTGCCATAGCGGTCGATCTGGGCTCTGCCTGCCATATCAGCCTCTGGAGTGAGCTCCCCTGATTGAGCAGAGTTTGGCTTTCTCTTAACAGACCGGCTGAGCCCCTCTTCACCTGTGCAGCAGTGGGATGTGAATCAGAGCTGTGAGTCGCTCAGTTTTAACTTACCTCTGCTTCTCTGCTGGGAAATGGAGATGGTCGGCGATAATGGAGTTACTCTTGTGCTCTGGGCTTGCCCCACTGTTGAGCTGCAGTTTCCTGGTGAAAGAGAAAAGAGAAGGGTATCTCTCCTGCTGTACAAATGTATTGTACCTGGGTACACCTACAGGCTTCTGGGTGTTTGACAGAAAGGAAAACTGTTCCCCCAATCAGCACTACCTCTGATTTTTTTTTTCCTTTTTTTTTTTTAATTAACAGTAAAAACCAGAATAGAATAATTTCACAGTGAAAATGCTAACAACTCACATATAAGACAGCAGAATGTAAGGTTATTTGCACCTATTGTAATGTTCTGCATGCGATGTCCTAGCAACAGACATGGACCTTACTCAGAGAGATGGTTCCCCCCCTCATCTATTTGAGCCTGAGCTTCAACGTGCCCTGATGCAGCAGCCCATGAGCAAACCAAGGATTAGGCCCCCCCACCTGCACATCTAAATCCCTGCACATTGGTGCTATAAATGACCAGGGGACAGACTGGCTAAAGAGGAGGAGGTTTTGTGTCCAAAATTCGGGATACCGAAAGGAAAACCAACACCACATTGTAGAAATGGCTTCTGTATTTGTCAAAATAGCCTCATTTTGGCATCAGCTTACGGTCAATGCTTTCATGGTCCCACAATGCACTAAGAGTGGGTAACTGAGGAAGTGCAATTAGTGGGGCTTTTCTCATCAAGCTGCAGTTCAGGTCTGTTTTTGGATGCTGATGAGAGCACAAAATACCTTTATTGTCTATAAATACAGATCCTGAAATCTGTAGGAAGCCCACTTTACCAGTTGAAAACCCACTTTAGGAAGAAAACTAAAACTCTTGACCTTGAAATAGCTTCCAAATTCTAAAAAGAGCACATCTAGCTAGCTAGCTGCCTTAGTTACAGACATTAATCACTGCTGTATTTTACACAGCATGTAAAATTTAAGTAATAGAATCACTGTCCCCATCGCCTTATTTGCAACTAAAAGCTGATAAATAGAAGCACTGACCTCAGCTGGTCGATTTAACCCGATGAGTCATGGTCTTGGGGCCACATATGCTTCCTCTGCTAATATTCTTGTTCCTATTTATTTTTTAAAGTGTGCTGGCATGCTGTGTACCACAGAATAGCTTCTCTAATGGGCCATTCCAGAAATAGAAATATCCCATTAGTTCCCTCTCCTTTGTCAGGGTTTCACAGTCACCACTTATTCTATACAGAGCCGCAGCATCTCAAAGAGATGAGGGCAGGAGCACTGCTGGGAGAGACGGAGGATGGGCAGAGTTAGGCTGTCGAGCAGTGAATTCCTCTTGAAGTTCTCTGTCTGAGAAGCACCCAGCTATCTGCTTGCTATCTTCATTACAGGGAGCTAAGCTGTGGAGAAAGATGGAGCAAACGTGAGTTCCTCCACTTCAGCTGCTCTGGGTAGTTGAGGACATGCCGCAACAGAGGGATCTGCCCACAGCGATAGCTTTGGTATTTCTCTCGGTGAGATTTTCTCTGCAAAAGGCTGGCTTTTTCACTGCAGCTGAACCAGAGAGAGAACCAAATCACAGTCAGCATGGTGTCTTAGTTGGGGTGATGGCCCACAGAAGACCACTTGCCTTGGACTGGGATCCCCCAGGGATGGGCACTGTGCAGAAATGCAGAGCAGAAGGCCGAGAAGAAGGTGGCCAAGAAGACCAACAGTATCCTGGCTTGTATCAGAACTAGAGTGGCCAGCAGGTCTAGGGAAGTTATTGTTCCCCTGTACTTGACGCTGGTGAGGACACAGCTCAAGTGCTGTGTCCAGTTTTGGGCCCCTCACTACAAGAAAGACATTGAGGTGCTGGAGCGGGTCCAGAGAAGGGCAATGAAGCTGGTGAGGGGTCTGGAGCACAAGTCTTATGAGGAGCGGCTGAAGGACCTGGGGTTGTTTAGCCTGGAGAAAAGGAGGCTGAGGGGAGACCTTATCATTCTCTACAACTACCTCAAAGAAGGTTGTAGCGAGGTGGGGGTCGGTCTCTTCTCCCAAGTAACAACTGACAGGACAAGAGGAAACGGCCTCCAGTTGCATCAGGGGAGGTTTAGGATGGATATTAGGAAAAATTTCTTCACCGAAAGGGTTATCAAACATTGGAACAGGCTGCCCAGGGAAGCAGTTGAATCACCATCCCTGGAGGTATTTAAAAGACATGTAGATGGGGCACTTAGGGACATGGTTCAGTGATGGACTTGGCAGTGTTATGTTAACAGTTGGACTTGATGATCCTAAAGGTTTTTTCCAACCTAAACAATTCTGTGAATGTCCAACCTAAACAATTCTATAAAAATCCCTCTTACTCTCCGAGCCAGATGTTGTTTGCAACTCAACTTACTAACTTTGCAAGTTAATATTCACATGTATCATATTTAAATGAATGCCAGCTGACCTCATCACCGTATCTGTGTTGATCTAAGCTGGTGAATCATGGTCTTGGAGCCATGTGTTCTTTCTCCACCACTGTTCAGATGGGTGCAGGCAGGAGTGACTGTGCAGGGAAGGGATGAGATAAGGCTGGGCAGAGACCATTGCTCAGCACCCGCAGCCACACAGATGCCCCGCAGCAGATGGGATGCCAGGGTAAGAAGGGATGTGAAGAGGGACTATGGCTCTTCGCAGATCACTCTGCATTAAGGAGCATCAAGGGGAGAAAAAGCAAAGGGACTGATGGATGGTGTCAGAAGTGGGTCTACTAGTATGTAATCTGGCACCATCAGAAATGGCATTTTGTTCAACGACCTCCCACCAACCCTGTAATTATGACCTCAAAAATACTGCAGTCAGTGTCATCATCAAATGTTGTATCTGTACTCAGACATGGACCAGTCGCCTCCATGCAGGCAGGAACCTGTCTGGTTTGCAAGACAAAGCTTCGGGCTTTCACTTTTTTTCAAGCCCGAAGGCCATGGCTTTCACCAGCCTGTAGATGCTCCCAGGCAGATCTGGCCCCTTACAATGAAGATCTGGTGGGGACCATTTCTGTGCTGGCCTCCAGCTGAGAAACCAAGCCAGAGGCAGGTGGCTCCTGTGGCTCTGCTCCATCCCCAGCTCACAAAGTGGGTATGTGGGATGTAGCCTGGGAGCTTACATGGCTGCGTTGCCTTTTCCTCTCCTGCAGTGACAGTGGGAAGTGGTGGGTTTGCATTTGGATGCCCCTGCAGCCCTTTGGCCCTGGGTATCTATTCAGATTGCAAACTGGTAATGACATATTAAAAAAAAAAAAAATAAAAAAAAAATTGAGGTAAAAGCCTTTGGCTGCCTGTATAACAGCCCCTTGTATAACACAAGCATCACTTAGATCCCTTTGATGTTCATGGTGTTTATGGCACTTGGACTTCTTTGCTTCAAGCAAATTAACTCAAAATCAGGCTAGGCCTTCCATTAAACCTGGCAGATTCATGCTAAGGAGAAGGCTCGTTCATTTACCTCTCTTGGAAAGAAATAGGAGTGTAAACAGCTATTGTGCTGACTCACTTCCATGTGCGAATTCACCAGACTGGAGAGTGTAATGGGCTGCTAATTCTAGCCCTGAGCTGGACCTCTTCACGCACATCTCTTCACGCACATTTCCATTCCTCCCTTGCTTGGCTCTCTGGATGGTAATTCTCTGCCTTCTGACTCATTAATGTCACTGAAATGGGATTTATACGGGGGATATTTAGCAGAATTGCATTAGTATTTGACATTTCAGCTCTTGGAAGTTTTCAATGATGTTATTTGCAAGGACATTTTTTATCGCTGTAAATTGCAATTCTTCAAGAGCAATGTAGCAGTTTAATTTTCTAGGTCTGTCTCTTTGTCTCTGCCCCTCTATCAGGATTTCTGATGATTTATTTGATTCACTGGTCCTTTGGATTTCTTATGCTTGTTACAATGCACCTGTATCTCAATGACACAGAAGAATGTTCATTTGAAGTAACAGCTCTGGCTTACAGTGCTTTGGATTTGATACAAAAATAGAACTGTGTAGAAAACTTTTTTTATTAGCTTTTTCAGAATTCTAGACCCCAGGTAGTTCAAGCTGAATAACAGAATGTTTTACTTAAAAAGGAAACCAAATATTGGTTGCTTGAAATGGCCACTGAAGGCAGGTCTGGGAGCACTTCTGAGAGACTTTTGCTGCTTCATAAGACTTCACA
>KZ505955.1:449312-475788 GCA_002844005.1 Limosa lapponica baueri | reverse complement strand
CACTTGTTCGTGCAGGTTTGCCCGGTTCCATAAGTGAGAGATTTCCTTGCGCTGTTCAGTCAATCATGTTAAAAGAGGGGTATATACATAAATAAAACTAAGGAGGGTTATTTTCACTGATTATTCAATGGAAAGCTGATTAGTGAGACCTTTAAACCTGATATCCCCAATGACAGTTTGCAGCGCTGCATGAAGCCTGGTTTGCAGCAGGCAATAAAAATTAGAGGTGACTTGAGAGCAAGCCATTATAATATGTTTCGAGGGGAAATTCAGGTCTCAGGCACACAGTGGAGTTTGCATCATATACTGATTCATGCAGGTCAGCTGAGCGGTGACATCTGGGGCTCAGTGAGTGCCTCTGACGGTCCAAGAGAGGTCAACACCAGTCTATCAGAGGGCTTCTGTCCCGCTCACTGCTGGTGCGTGGTCCTCCATCTTCCCTTGTGCAGGCACTAACACTTGTGTGTCCATGTGTCCAGCCTGGCTTGTGTGCACCCACCAGCCCTCCTTCCCCCCAGTGCAGTGTGGGGGGGACCAGCCTCAGCCCAGCCATCGTCTGCATCCTTGGGGTGAGGGAGCACATGAGGACATTGTGCATCCCCAAAGCTGCAGCAAGGAGCTTGGTCAACCATGATGACCTGGTTGGGCTCTGAACTTCTTGTAGCTAGACTGTCAGATTTTGTATTTCTACTTTCTCACCACCCTCATGACAAAAAATGTTTTGTGTAGCTTCTATGAGGAGAAAAATAATAACTAAATGTGCTTCCTAGTGCCAGATGAGGTTTGGTTCTAGTCCAGTGACTTGCAAAATATGCCTGAAGTTTGCTGAGGCTGCCTATGGTTTTTAGAACCATTGCTTTTACAGTGAGGAGCTTGTGGGTCTAAATACCCCTTTTGAGGGGGTTGAAAATCCTTCCCTCAGCCCCCTGAGCCCCTGCTGTGGTAAGGACTGGAGAGGCATGGAAAGCGTTTGGAGCAGGGTAGGTTTGGATCACGACATTGCAAAGTAATGATGGTAGGACAAGAGGGTGGAAAAAGGAAGGGGAGTGTGGAGACTGTCTGGTGTGTACTGGGGGGAGACTGGGACTTGTTTGCTGGAGGAAGAAAGCTAAAACCCCTCTCTGAGGGCACGGTCCAGCTCTTGATTCACTGCATGCTGGTTGAAAAGGGCAGCCTGGCTGGATTTCTGTCTGCTCTCTCAAACAAATCTCTGCTCTCTGAAGCCTTTACTGTGTTAAATGTAAAGATTAGCATTGCAGCTCACACTCCCAAGGTGTCTGAAGCAGTGGCAGACTGGTGCCCGCTCGCTTGATCTTCATTAAGGTGCATTGCAATGATTTTGCCTGAATGCACTGTAGCTGCTTTGGGCTGGGACCAAGCTGTTGTCCCTTGTTTGGGGTCCTGAGTCCCTGAGCTGAGGGCTTAGGGTGGTTGGCAGGTTGGGGAAGAGGATGGCTCTCCTGCAACCCACCTCCCAAGGGCTGGTTGGGGCACATGGCGTGGGTTGGTGTCCAAGAGAGCTGCGGCCACATGGATAATGAGGCTAAACTGAAACCTTGCACATCTCCTTCCATCTTAAAATTATGAACAGCAGCATAATGTGTCTGGGCAACCTTATTTTCAGCACTTTTTTTCCCTCTTCCTCTCCAAGTGTTCTACTTCTCCTTTGGAAGCTGGTCTGCTTTATTTTTATCCCTCTCATATGACAGTCCAGAGAGCTTGCTTGCATCCTTTTTTTTTTTTGTTGTTGTGTGTGTGTGAAAGAAAATTAATTTTTAATGAAAGATGAGAAGCTTTAAGATGCAAATGTACAAACATTGTGTTGCAATGCAGGAGGAGAAGTCATGAGCAAGCTGCCTGTCCCCAGGAGGACATGGCAGGGCTGCAAGGTTGGAAACTCCAGGGGTGAGTAGCTCTGATGGGTTAAACAAGGGTTAAAAGAATAGAAGAAACCCCAAAAACCTGTTACCTCATGCATCAAGCCTATTCAGCGAAAAGTAATCCAAAATATCTCCTGGCAGGTTATGGCTTTCAGAAATCCTGTTTTAATTCTGCCTCTTTCCTATTGGATTCCTGTTATGGTTTGCACTTCCAAGCTTTTTTGTAGAAGTGGTGAGAAATTTTTTATCAGTGTGCTTTGTTGGTGGAGAATAGAGAGTCCGTAAAATAGCTTTTCCTCGCAGGAAAGCTGGCAGTGGCAATTTGTGTGGGGTGTTGCTCCTCACAACAGGCAACACCTCCTGTTCTGGCTTGTCTCCTGCGAGGCACAGTGGGCTTTCTCCTTTGCAGCGAGGACTGGCAGGATGAGGATGTGTGATCATCAGCCGTGTCTGATGATTGGAACGGTATTGGACACCCAAACTCTTCAGCTTTCTAAGGCTGAAGGCACGGAAAAGGATAAAAGCAAAGGAAATAATTGGAGATTTCTTAGTATAGTTCTCTGGAACTTTCAGAGCTGTACAGGTGTTTTAATCTGATTTTTCCAGTGAATATGGCTATTTAAAATAAATACTGGGTTTTCCCAGTGGATGAAAATTCCAGTTTTTTGCTAACTCTACTTGATTTTATTTTTAGGGTTTTCCATCTTGGGGCTGGGCATCTGTCTTCAGTTTTCCTTTTCTGAGAAAAGCACTGGGACATTTAAATAATTCAAGGGAGAAATTATATTCGCTCAGCAAACAGATGTCAAAAAAAAATATGAAAGAAGCTTAAAATCTAGGCCTCCAAAGTCACTTCCATATATTTCCTTTTTAAAGAATGTATATTTAATCAGCTTTTAGAAACAAAGCGCCATGCTGACATATGCATACTTGGCCAGTGTTTTATCATGGGACAGAACAAAGAAAGTGAAACGAAAGTTACAAACTATTGTGCTATAATACATGAAATAGATGCTATGACACTGAATTGATTCACCTGATAAAGCCCAGAGTTACAAGAGCCGTATTGCTGTTTTCTGGATGATGTGAAGACAATTGCATGAGTTTCTGTGCTTTGCAGCAGCTGAGGTTCATACGAGAGCTCTTTCGGCTCTGGTAAAAATAATTGTTGGAAAGTGAATTAAAGGAGATTTCCCTTTTCTAGGTAATAAGAGCACTGTTCTAACTGTAATTTGTAATTGTAGTTTCGAATTTGTCTTCAATTCAGCATGTTTTCCTAAGAAATCTTTTGGGAGGGAGGTTTTGTTTGTGGCGTGTCTCTGCCCCTCTCCGCACAGCACGGCTCCTGCCCTGCCTCTCATCTAAGCTGTCATCCAAAATATGAAGTAACGCAGTAATCTGAAGGGAGTCTTGCGTATTTTAGTAGAATTAATGGAGGAAAAGTAAGTGAAGACAGACAGAAGAGGACCTTGCCCTCCTGGGGCTGGCGTTGGAGGGGTCAGCCTGGCTCATTTTGAGGCTGCTGTTAAAGCTGCTGTTGCCACGTGGTTTCTTGGTGCCGCCACGTCATAAGTTTGACTTTGAGGTGTTGCAGTCTGGCTTTAGTGCCCGGGTGGAGCTCAGGGACAGACTGATCTCTGGCGGCCACCAGATTTGCTTGGGGCGCCTGGGAGAAGAGGGATGGCACGGGGTCTCCATGGTGCTTTTGCCTCTTGTCCTTGGGGAAATCCCTCCACACGTCAGGATTTCCACTGGGTTGTGAGCCACTTCGGGAAGATCTTTGAAGGTGACGGAATAATCCAGCGAGGGACAGAGGTTGCTATGCCTCCAAGATGGTGATCTTCCATCCACACCTCCAAGGGTAGACCAGGCTCAGTGGAGCAAATCGTCTTCTGGCCACCCGCTGCCATCAACCCATCAATGTGCAGATGATTTCTGAGTTTTCTGCCTGCCCTCTTTTTTTTTTTTTTGGAGGAGTTGCTTAGGTTTTATGGGGTCTTTTTAAAGCTTTAAAGCCGTGTGTGACGCCCTGCTCCTGCTTTCCTTACCCACCTTTCACAAACTGGACCACACTAGCAACTGTTTGGAAAGAGCCACTATTTAATCAGGTCCGTGTTTGCTTGTTGCCAGAACAGGAGAATGTGGGTCTTGCACAGCTGGGGAGGGTGTACCCGCTCTGTCTGGTGCTCGGTGGAAAGAGGAACACTTTGTCATGCTCTGGCAACTCCTCATGAGCTTTCCTGCTTGGGAAGAGTATTTCTTTCTGCAATTTTAGAGTATTTCCTTCTCTCTGTTGTTTTTCTTGTTGGTGCTGGGTCTTCCCTGGCTGACAGTTGCTCATAACGAAACATTAGTCATCACAGCACTGAAATGGATCTTTTTGTGTGGTTAGATACATAGTGCAGTGATGTGGCTATCAAATCCCTCTCCTTGGCAGGATCTTAATGTCTTGCTTGGGGTGCTTTGATGATTTTGAAGCTGAAAGTGTTTAAGAAAAGTATTTTCAAATATGAAGAGGTGGGTTGGATTATTTTGTGCCGAAATACATGTTAAATATTGAATTTATTATACAGTGTTTGGGGATATTCTGGTGGCAACATATACATACTTTAGCTCCTGATGGAAGCCTATTTCTAAGCGCATGATGAGACAGATGTATTGTAAGTCTGTTGATATAAGCAATTACATAGCTGCTTAAGTGTCTGAAGGGTTACTGTTCTAGTTGTCAATATCTAGATTCTTGCCTGTGCTGCTTTTGCCTTTTTTTTTTAAAAAAGAGAAACAACAGAAATGTGTATTTAATTTATAATATTTCAGCCCAACATTGCAGTAGCCCTTTTTTTAGTTTTAAAAAATCTGTTTGGTTTAAATAAGGCCTCAGTTGTTAATGGCTGGCTTTGAAGCTCAAGCTTAATGGTAGAAGGTTTTGGGGGAAAACAGGGCCGTGTGATGGTTCTGTTTTGTGTCTTTTCCTTTCAGTGGTTATATCCTGTTACAAAGAATGATTATGATGAGGGCTTATGTGGGGGAGTCGGCTCGTCGCATGTTCTTAAATCTCTGGCATGTCTCAGAAAGCCTGCTTGGCTTCTTTTAAATATCATCTGCTGTTACACACATCTGAACAGCATAATACATGAAAGTGCATATGATGTTCTGTAAGTCCAGTGTGTGGTTAATATACCAATATCGGCATGGTATGGTAAAGATTATTACGTGTGTTTGCTCTGAACGGACTTGCTCTTTTGTTCTTTCAGCCCAGTAAGAACATTGGCTCAGAAACTTGAATATTTAAAATGCCTGAAGGCAAGACTTTGCTTTCCAGGCTTTGCTCCTTGTCTTTGCAGAGACAATGACTGCATAAAACCACGTGATTAGGCAAAGAATTGAATAATTATTTATAGACCATAACATTTATGTATGTATTTTTAATTGGGGCTCAATTCAGCACTGAAGTTTTTTAAAGCACCAGAGGGATACATGAGAACTACCAAGACAGCGACTGCTGCGATTGAAACCTTCGTCCCCGTCTGAATGAAGGTTTAGTGAGGTCATATGTAGTGTGAATGGGTAAAAAATGAGTCTCCTAACCAAAATGTGGTGGTAGCAGGGGTCCCTGAAGAGTAAAGCTGCACAGTGTGTATCTGGGCTCTGGCATCTAGACTCTGCTGAAGCTTGTATGGAGATTTCCAGGATGCAAGTATCTCCTGAAGTTATACTGAGAGCACAGGCTCTACTGGCTGGGTGTAGGTCCTACAGTCCTGGCAGAAAATACTTAATAGTTGCATGGAAAAAACTGCATTCCAACAAGTTGAACTTGCTCTATTTGTATTGCCTGCACTCTCCCCTCCTTTTTTTTCTTAGTAGATAATTTTCAATCAGCCAAAAAAACTGTTTGAGAGGAACTGGACCAAAGGCTGCAGTGGTTTACTCTGTCCAGCTGTTGCTGGAAACAGAGGACCATCCTGGGCTTGCCAGTATGAAACCTCAGAAATGGCCATAAAATCTGGCCGTCTCCAGAAGCATGATTGCACGTTGCCTGAGAAAAGTCAGAGGGGTCTTGGGCTGGGGTCGCACAGGCTTTCTTGGTGAGCACTGCTCATGGCCTTGGTGTTGTTCAGGGAGCTGAATGCAGCATCTTTGCTCCTGATGACCATGTGTGTGGTGGTTTGAGGCTCCCAGATCCCTGCTCCAAGAGGTCTGGCTGCAGAAGGAAATGGATGCTGTGGTCAGCATCAGCGTCAGCAGCATCTTGTCTCTGAGAAGTGACAGCTTATTGCTTCCAGCGAGTTTTTACCAGCAGGGTTAACCTTCAATTTGGGGAAGAAAAATGCAGTCTGGCGTGCACGCTTTGGGAGGCTGCTGTAGTTCAGCTGGAGGTTAAGAGGACAGAGGCAGGAACGGCAGGGCTGTGGTTCAGTGGCTTGTGTCCTTCAGAGGTCACAGAGAGTCCTTGTTGCCACAAAAACCTCTGTGTTGACTTGAGAGAAGGAACAGGAGCTAAACTAAGACTGCACAGTGCAGAGACTGTCTCTCCAGCTGTGGAAATCCTGTGTTTTGGGTGCACCATGCTGCTGGCTGTGGTCAAAGCCATGTCCTGGTTTCAGAGATACGCTCCCTAAGATGGTGATGGGTAATTGGCTTCATGTGGGCTCTTGCTTGCCGGTCAGGGCTATATGGAGGAAAGCTGAGCCCTGCTAATGTGTTGAAGTGCTTCACACAGCTAAATTGACCCTTCATGGAGAATGAGTGAAGTGTGACTACATAGTGTTGAAGGCAGGTGCCCCCAGGTAGATATTGGCCATAGAGATGTGAACTGTTATCTGAACATCCGTAGGTTTAAAGGAGACACAGTTTACTGGGAAATGAAAGGGACCAGTGGTGATGATAAGTAAGTGAACAGTGTTACAAGATCTGGCAAAGCTGAGATAGGAAGGATCTTCTCAGAAAGTCCCTTCTTAAGCTCTACTTGGCACAGTTGCTTGGGAGCACTCACAGAAGGCTGATAATTATTTCCAATGCTTAGGTCAGATTACAGTTGATTAATGGATTTTGGGAATAGTGATATGGAAATATGTCTTGTTAAATCTGGTAATAATAATAATTTTGCTGGTCTTAATTCAGAGTTAAGAGATAATAGAAAACAGCTTCTTTCTTTTTTTTTTTTTTCTTTAATTGTGGCCTTTTTAGTAACACAGTAAAATCACATCAGTCCATCTTCCAATGGTATTCAGTTTGTAGGTTTTTAAGCTGTATGTTTTCTTGGTGCTTATCAAAATTAAATTTAAACAATTTGTTAGGTTCATTTGTTTTTTAAATACAGAGTTGCAGTATTAGAACATCAGATGTTTGTGGTTTGTTTGTAATTCTGGATTCATGACTCCTGCAGACAATGTGGTCCAAGCTTAACATGTTATTTGCATTTTCTTGTTTTATGAATAATTATTGCAGAGGTCTTTCCCACAGGAAGGTCTTGAGAGGAGTGGAAGCTTTTAAAAATTATTACAGATCTACAAAGCGGTTTTTGTCTCTTATTTTATGTAAGTGTTGTTTTAAGAAAGAACTGAAGTGTAGAGCACATTCCTATAGGAGTGTTCAAAATGTTACATGGAAGCCCAGTCCTTTTCTTCAGAGAGCCTTGTGACTGAGAAATTTGGGGTTGTGGCTATTGAGGTGTAGGTAGATGAGTGCTTATTTCAAGGTCACAGGACTAGGTGACATTAGTGAGGGCTTTTGAAAACTGGGTCACTTATTTTGGTGCCTAAATATAAATTTGAAGTCTAACTCTGTTACTTACATGTCCGTAGGTTTGACTAGTTCTCTGTGTGCTTGTGTGTGTGAGAGATGCGCTATTTTAAAACTTGGTAAAGGGATATTTCTAGGAATCTGCATACTTAAAATTAGATTTCCGCTGTGGTTACACAACCGTAACGTAAATCCAGAAAAGCATCACTGACTTTAATTATGTTACTCCAGGTTTTTGCTTCTATAAATGATGTCAGAAATGAATTCTGAATACTCTGAAAATTCACAGTGGTGCTTCCCAGTGCTAGCTCTGAGCTGTTCAGCAAGTGGAAGAGATCCAAAGGATGATTAGGCATGTTGACGTACAGAGGATGCTGGACAATTGCAGGATTGTATGGGCACCATTCTTCAAGAAACTCTTAAAATATAGCTCTTCCATCGTTCAACAAGCTTGTGATAACTTGTTTCCTTAAGCAAGGTTTTTCTGTTCTGCAAAATTGCATGTTTTTAAGGGCTCATAGGTAGGTAGATATTTTTAACTATCTGACAGCTACAGACTTTTGCTTTGATATAGTTTGGGACATTAGGTCATGTGAGAATTTGCGGATTTTAAGTCTTGCCTTTGAAATAAGTCGTTTAATTCTGGTTTAAATGAATGCAAAAAGGCAAGCCTATCTTCCTTCAATACTCAAAGTACATTCAGTGTAAAAGGATATTGGAAAGATTTAAAAAGTCATTTAGAAATTGCAGGGCTTTTCCATTGTTCCACCTGACCTGGACTTGGAGAAGAGGCTGGCCGCTGGAGACGATTTGTGTAAAAAGAGGGTGAGGACTAAAGAGAATAATTTGATCGTACCAAAGGGCTTCTGTATCAGTGTCAGAAAGAGTTTTAGATTTGATCCTCTCATTAATAATGGATGGCCAGACGGATGCTTCCTCCCCTGCTGTCTTCTTTTTAATTCGTCTGAATGATGGTGGAAAATACAGTCCACTGGTTAGAGCCAGGCAGCGTCTCCAGTTTAAAAGCTCGCAGTGTCTGTTCCTGAATCTCCTCTTGCACCACAGCAGCGTTGGCAGGTCAAAAAGTACGCTCGGAAGGTTGCCTTACCAATCTGAGCAGGTCAAACAGCCCGGTGGTTGCTTAATACAAGAAATACCTAAAACCGTGAAGCTGCATCATCGTGGCCCTGGCTTAGCGTTTTCTTACAGTGGGCAACGCAACTTTCCCAGCTTTCAGACCGGGGCTGCCTGCGTGATGGCCTCACTGTCCCAAAAGGCTGTCCGCTTGCTGTCCCCAGAGGACACCAGCTGCTTGAACGCAGGCAAGACTGCAGCAACCTGCAGCGAGGGAAGGGCTTCTGCTGCCTGACCTTGGCGCGGTAGCCAGAGGCTTTGGTCAACACCATGCTTCCAGGTTTTAGTGTTACCTGCTGACATACAGCAAATGTTCTTTCAGCGTTCACCTATTCGTAATATTTTAGGAGTATCGGCAAAATCCCATCATGTCCCTGGTCCCATGGAACTACTTTCCAGGATAGCATGAACCCTGAATTCTCGTATAATTTCACACAATACATTTTGGAAATGCAGCTCTTTATGTGAGCTTGTTTATGGAGACTGTCATATCTGGGCTCTGCATAAAGCTGAGATTGTAGCCTTGCGGAGACTTCTGAGTAGAAGAGAAATGTCCTCGGGCAGTGTGGGAAAGAAAGAAGGTGGGAGAGCAGTGATACGGAGTTGTATAGACATGGAAATAAAGATGAAGGAGGGAGTAGATGGCTTCAGGGCTCTAGAAGTAACAAGCAGCTCCTGCCAAGGGGCAATGGTGGGTTTTGTAAGGATTGAGGCAGCTTCTCCTGAGCAAGGTTTGAGATGAAGCTGTATGGGATGCTAACCCTTTTGTAGCTCTGTTTCCTCTTTATAAAAATGGGGACAATCCAATTTCCTTAACTAAAGATTTTACTAATTGCCAGCAGTTCAGATACTATGAGCGCACCTGGTAAATAAACACCTCCTATAGAGAGCTGTTTGCGTGCATTATCATACTAGTGGTTAGGTTTTCTAAAGAAATCCAAGTACATGGCTAGGTTTTTACCTTACTGTTCTGCCCCTTTTATTGTGTAACGTTTCCTACACAAATTTCGTGTTTCTGTGCTTGGCTATTTCATTGTCCTCTTGGTGAACTGTTCTTTGTTCTCAGGGCTTGCTTGGGCTGACACTATAAACATCCTGGCAATTACTAGGTTTGATTTAGGAAGTCTAGATGTTTGCACAGGTCTTTTGATTTTTGATGTAGTCAACATAAATACTTGAAAATCAAAGCAGTTAAGAAAGCATTGCAGGGAACCTCTCTGCAAGAACTGATAGAGAGTTTGTCGCTGCCTTTATTTAGCTCTGCTATATTGGATTTTTTTCCTGTGCCCAATTTGACTTGTTAACGACATGTTTTAGAGTAGGATCCATCTGATCATATTCAGATACCTCTATTTGACTTAGCCACACATTTTTCAGGCAATGGAGCGGAAAGTGCACTTGAAAGGTGTCATGGATACAGTCTGAAAAGAAAGATCTACAACAGGTTAGATAACCATTTCCTAAGAGTCCCCATTCCTCTCCTTTGGCCAGAAAGGGAGCCCATGGTGACAAGCTCAGATGAGGATTCAGCTGATGTTAAGGAATAGAAATCCCAATGTTTATGTCCCTGTATTCCTGTTGGTCACTTGTGTTGAGGTCAAACCTGAGGCTGTGATTTGACTGTGCAGTAAATCCAGCTTTACAGCTCCTACAGCTGGATTAAAAGCATTGAGGCCATGAGATATAAAATGCTGACTGCTATAAAACTCACTGTCAATTCAAATTTGTTCAAAATCTCTCAAAGCCTGCCAGTGTAAGATTTAAATTTTTATTGCCAGGTCAAATACCAGCAGTCTTCCTATGGCTGGCATAAAGATGACCTGTAAATGTGCACTCTGGCTAATTCAGCAGAAACATAGCCATGTGCCCAGATCTGATTTGTACCACTGGGTAATCCAGAATAAAATGGATTCACTACTGTCCTGAAGGATTTCAGACCTCGGACCACTAGAGCAAAACCATCTTGCAGCAATAGCGGTCCTTTAATGAAAAATGCCAATTCAATGCCTAGGTAATTTTTACCCATTGTTACTTTTTTGCTACTAGTTGCTAACTAAAAAGTAGAATAAATGAAAGCTACAGTTGAATAGAAATCAGTAAATTAACATCTTTTGCTGGTAGTGGATTTATTTCTCTAGTGCTGAAATGCCCAGGTGACTTTAGGAAAGCAAGTACAATGCCTTTATCTATATATAAAAGATTAACAGTATCTGGCAAACATAACCTTTAAAGCAGTTATAAAGTGATCTCACTCAGGGGATGAAAGGAATTTTTGGAATAACTGTATTTATGTATTTCTGGAGGTTTAGGCTAGGCTGGAAATGCCAGAGGGGCCATCGTGGAGGAATGCATGTTGGCCATTTGCACAAATCACTTTTTTAAAAATCGGTAATGGGACATTTTAATGACCTATATTTCCTTTTCCCCCTATGAGAAGGTGATTATTGGAGCTCTTTACATCACTCCTTTGAGGATGATGTAGGAAGAAAAAGCTCAACTCATCAGAAAAAAAGAGTTGTGTTTATGCCCTCAGTAGCCATATATGCTTTTTGACAGTTCCAGCCTCAACTCATTTAAAGAAAATACTCTTCTGTAAGCAACCATTTAAGATAGCTCTTCCTTCAGAAAGCCTAAAAGAAGCAGCCTGTCTTCCCCTACATCACCTGTGTTTAACTCTATATTTTGAACTATAAAGCTGAAGATAAAGAAACAAGTGTGTTACTTTCTGAGCCATCACTAAAAACTTTCACTGGGGAAGTGAGGTGATGATATCCAGTTCATTTATGCAGGTGGTATTTCAGCCTCTGAGAGCACATCTTATGTGAGAGTGCTGGGTGGAAGAAGGGCAGGTAAAGGCTGATTTTTCTGGCTGTAAATACTCCAGGGATGAAGGTGAGAAGAGCTGATAAACACTGAGAAGCGTAGAGAGCTGTAGAAGCTACACGTCTGTGGGTATAAAATGATTATGAATGCATTGAAGCTGGAATATAGACCATTTCCAACTATGTGGTGTGGTGGGGCAGCTTTGCAGCAAAATAACAGAGGTGTAAAGCCTCTTCAAGTTAAAATTTGATGAGTTTTATTGAGTAGGGGGTGCGAGAGTTGCTGTAATAGCTGGGGACTTGATTTGGTGATGTCTAGCAGATTCCTTGTGGCTGGTGGCTGGTCAGGGAGGAACCAGGCTTCTCCACTTGCTGGGTGGTGGTGGCATGTCTTTGGGAAGAGGCACATACCCGGGCTGGGCAGGCTGATGTGCAAAGTGGCTGGTTGTTTCTGTGGGTGGATGGAGAGGAGTCGTACTTGAGCTGTTGGCATTGCTGGGTGAGAAGGGACCATGTTTTGTCAAGGTGTTTGTTTCAGCGTCTTTTTGATCCTCCAAGAGTGTCTGACCCAAAAGCTTCATCTTCCTGCAAAGGAGGGTGCCAGTCCCAATGTTGGGTTGGCTGTGGGTGCAGCATGTGGGCTTCTGCAGCAGAGGAGCTGCTAGCCCAAGTCTGAGCCCTAACCCAAAGCTCAGAATGGTGAGGGTCTTCCTAAACTGAGAGGCCAAGAAGAGGTAATCCCTTTGAGGGTCCTCCTCAAACTGAGCGGTCATGCTGTCTCTGCAGCATCTTGATCCTTCTATTTGAGCAGGACTAAAATTGTTTCCAAATGAAGTAGTATTTCCCACCCTATTGTCTTTCCATTTGAGACATTCTTAGGCTACAAACATCCGACCTGCAAAACCTTAGCCCATTTACTTTATCCTTTAAACGGCAAACAAAAGAAACTCAACAGACCACACTTACTGAGACCCAGGTAGGCTATGAGATTAAATCACTAGCCAGAGAGTGGGAATCAGTAGCCCCAGATTGATTCAGAGCCACAAGGACAAGATCTCTTTGGTGGAACATTGTCCCCAGGAACAGGGATTCCTGTCCCCAGGACAGGGGAATTGTGTCCTCTCAGGGTTCCCATTCCCAGCGCTGGCCTCCATTACTCCAGGCAGGTGTCAATGCCAGGATGGGCAGAAAAGCAGAGCCTTTTGTACGTAAATCTTGTACTCCATGTGAGGCCGTGGGATGGTTTGGCAGGTCTGTCACCTACAGAAAGTAAGCAAGGTGGTGACAACTCCAGTAAATTTTCTCACGTGGTCTTGAGTCTATTTCGGTGCAAGTCGAGAGCAAAAATCAATTTCATCTTAGTATTGAGTTTGCCATTTTTATCAGGCAGATCTATTTTTTCCCTTGATGAATAATTGGCCACCTTTCTATTTTTTGCTCCTGTTGGCATTGGACAGACTGAGCCCCACTTCTCACCACCCCAGAGGTGTTCAGCTCAGCGCTGCGCTGCCTGTTTCATCTGGAAGGAATATTTCCTATTTATGCTTGTCAGAGTCTTTTTTCCTAAGCCAGAAGGTTTTGTTTGAGAAAATCAAATCCCTTAGAAGTACTGTATAATTATCTACATGATTATCTCTAAGTGTCTGCCATGGCTCTGCAGTGAGCTCAGGGGCATAGACAGGCAACCCACAGTGCATCAACGCCCGCCGTTCTTCCTGCGGGAGGAGGAATGGGGTTTTGAAGGCTGCCTGCCTCCAGCAGAGTGGAGAAGGCCGTCATCCTCTATCTCTGGAGGAACGTCTGTGCATGGAGGGGGAAAGCCCTATGGCAATGCTGCTAAATGAACAATGGATGAGCTTTCTGTGGGATGCAGATGACCCTGAATGCCTCATCCTGCCCAGCTAACTGCAGGACTGAAGCTGAAGTCAACATTGAGGTGTGCCTTTGGCCAACACAGAGGAGATTTGGAGACTCTGGAGCTAAAACTGTGAGCTGCTTCCAAGAAGCCCCATGTTTTGCTGGCTTGAGACTGGGGCAGTGCGTTTGCTTTGGGGATAGTTTGCAAACGGCAGCCCATAATATGTCCACCCAATGTCAAAATTAACCAGCTTGGAGCAAAACTCCTTAAATTATTAAGCCAAAAAGGGTCTCAAAGGGTGATCTCTCTGGTCACCTCTAGTGCTTGAATGATTTTGAACACTGTGTGGTTACTGGGAGCCATACTGATGTTTTCCATTGAAGCAATGATAAGTGTGTCATTAGTGTAACTTGCTGGATGTTACCCGTGGTATGACCTCTCACTCTCCTCTCACTAAGACAGAAAATTATGTAACGAAAAAATTAAGAGGGGTTGAAATGGAGAGATCTGCTCTCTCCCAAAGCCCAAGAGAGATTGGCTATAATCATTGGTCCTGGCAGGTATTTATCTAACCCACTGCAGAGACCATGAGTGATGGAAACTCCAGTCACCTGAGACAGTGTCCTCTGGTACTTTGGTGTTCTTTATCATTATTAGTGTTACCTAACTGCTAACCTAAACCTACGCTGATGTGATGCACATCCATTATTCCATCATGGACAAGACCGCTCTTTTCTGTGGGGGCATTTTTAGGTACTCAAGGAGCTTTAGCTTGTGTTCTCACACGCCACCTGCAATGCTTTCTCCTTTTTAGACTAGCAGGCCCTAATTTCATGAGTATTTCCTCCTAGTAAGTCACACTTTCTACGCTGGTAGTCACGTCAGTACTCTGTTCCAACTGTGCAGTTTTGCTGCTGAGACCTTCCCAGCCGTACGTGAAGCTACCGAGATACTTCACACACCTGGTAGGCTTTGTCCTTCTTGACGCACCCTGGGACAGTGACCCCCTTTTCCCCCCAACAGCCAGACTTTATTGACAGAAATTATTTCACTACAAACCCTGCATCTCTTCCGGAAGATTTGCCCCCTAGCCAACCCTATCTACGTGTGATTTTCCTTCTGTAGTACTATGCACTTGTCCTTGCTGAACTGTATCCTAATTTTTAGACAATGTTTTTTAGATTTTTGCCAAGGCGATTTTAGATGCTAATCCTGTTCTCCAGTATGCCTGCAGTCACTCCCAGCTTCATGTAATCTGCAGATTTAATGTGTGCTCTCTTTCACCGTCCAGGTCGCTAATGAATGTGCCGAACAGAACTAGACTATATAGATCCAGCAGAGCTCTGCTCACAGTGTCCTTCTGTTTTCACAGAATATCATTAATAACTACTCCCTGGGTATGGCTTTATAGTAGTCTCATTTAATCATGTTTCCCTAGTTTATTTATGAGAAAGTTGTTTGAGATGGTGTCAAAAGCTATAATAAAGCCCAGAAAAATGACATCTAACAGCTTCTCCATTATGAAAAGAAATTAAATTTATTTGATATGATTTTTTTCTTGTCTCTTCTGTATCTGCTGCTGCTTATATTTTTGTTGTCTTCCACATACATGCAAACTGTTTGTTTGTTTTAGAGTTTTTCAGAGGGTTGAAGCTAGACTGACTGATGTAGCATCCTTTTGCTGCCCTTGAAGACGGGCACTGCACTTGCCTTTGTCCTGACTCCTGGCACCTTACCTGACTGAGCTCTCACAGTCTACCAGGAGGGAGGTATCTGAGATAGATTCAGCTGGTCTTGTAGGGAATTTAAAAGGTGGTTTGTCCCGCCCTCCTGGTCTGGAAATACCTGACTTGGACAGGGGACTGATCTCACCCTGGAACGGGCAGAGAAGAGGATAGCATGGCTTTGTAGTGATAATGTGTTTTAGTATAACTGTACTAATCCCCTGTGCATAGTAGGCAATTTTAACAAGGACTAAAGCAAAAATCAAACCAACATTGCCTCTTTGGGTGTCATTTTTCAATAACTTTCCCTCTATTTGAGCAAGACTTTTCCAGACTGTCTTCTTGGTATTAATATATATATAAAGGGTAACAATGTTTTTTTATCTTCTGCAAGTTTCATTTCATTTTTATGCACCGATGTTTCTAATATTTCTGCCTGTGTGTTCACACTATTTTTTTTAACTCCTGCTCAGTAACCTTTTAGTGTTCTTTCTTCTTGTCTTTGAGGTAAATGAAAAGCTCGTGATGCTGCCAAGTCTTCTGATCCTTCTTCTGCATTGAGATGTTATTGTGCCTGTGCTTTTAAGCACAAAATATTGTTTCTTCGAGAAACTACAGCTCACCTTGATTTATTTTTCCTTTAAACTTCTCTCCATGAATTCTTGCCAGCAGTTTTTTTTAATGTACTGAAGCCAGGCATTTCTGTTTTGCTGTCCCCAATCCCTTGCGTATGACAGATTTCATCATTTCACAGGCACACTTACATGAGTTTCCTTCCACCTTCTTACCCCCAACACATCCCTCTCTGGAGGCACCTCCCTGCTGATTACTTGACCTATCAGTTATGCGAGAATATTGCTCCAAAGGCACCAAGACTCTCAGTCTCCTGCTGCTTTCCTTTCCTAGCAGATATCTCATGCTTGTACTCTCCCATTACCATTGAGTCAGTTATTATCAGGTAGCCTGATCCACTTAATCTTCTTGGTTGGGCGTTTGTTGGGCTCTCCCCTATGTTTTTATATCTTTTTTCCCCTTTTATTATTAACCAGCGGATTTGACAATTCTTCCTTCCTCTGCGTTCTGGACCTCAGAGCAAGTATATGCATCATCTTTGGTATAGCAAGAGATGCTGCCTAGATTCTTTGCCAGTCCATATATAAGCTATGCATCTTTATATCAGTATTCCAGATGTATGTCTGCCTATATACTATAAGTTCCAGTTATGACAGTTAAATGATCACTTTTGACTTAAATGAAATCTGAGATCTTAAATAAGACCTAAGCTCTGTGCTAAAAGCAATATATTCACCAGTGTTGCATTAGATAACTGATATTCAGAGAATTTAACCCTATTTCCTGGTTCATCCGTGACTGTATTATCACCCCTTCTTTTTAGACCTGTGCCCAGGTTGCTTCTGTCTTCATTCTTTCCTCTGGTTTTGTCCCCTATGTCTCCTACCCTGAGCCTAACTCAGAGTCCCTCTCACTAAGCAATGGGCCAGTTCCTCCTTTCCTGAGCTGTTGTCCATCCCTGTCCAGCTGTTGGTGTAACATCATCTTCTTGGTGAAGATGCTGGGTTCCTTCTAGTAGCATCACCTGTGGCCCTGATGTGTTGTCCCTGTCCCTGCCTGACCACTCCTGTCCGTCTAAGTAGTGCCACACAGCCAGGGAGGTGGCAGAACACTTCACATCCAGCTTCTGGGCAGCAGCATTTTGCAAGAGTCTCCCTTTCCACTTCTGTTCTTGGCGTCTTGGGCTCTTGCTACAGGCTCTTCTGCCTTATCCAAGCCCTACATCCATGTCTGCAGGGGCAGACACGCAAGCTGCAAGCTCGAAGCTGTTGCCTTCTTCTACCTTACCGGTGCACTGCTCACTGAGCAGCATCCTCTGCTGGCAAATGACTCCCGGAAGGCAAATGGTCAACCAGACTTGACTTGCATCAGGCTTTTTCCTTGTTTCTCAGATCCTAGTAATCCTAGAAAGAACCCTTTCTCACCCTCTTCCTTGCTAACCCCCAACTCTTGCTGCCTCCTGGCTGCCTGTGTGCCTCCCTCTCTGAATTGCAGGAAACTGGGGAATTCACCCACACAACTCTTGTCCCGGGAAGCTGAGTAGCCACCTCCCTTACTTAAATGCTTTATCTGCAGAGTAGGTTTAGCCCACTGTAAGCCAGTTCTGCTAGTAAGGGAGAGGACCCCATCGCCTGTCCTCACCCTTTGTGTTTGCTGCTACAGCTTAGTGGGGAGCTAAATCAGAGAAGTGACTGGCCTATCCTAGCCCAAAACCATTGCCGTGGAGGATGGCAGATCTGCCTTCGGTAGCAGCATCAACCAGCTTCAGTTGCTGCTGAGACCAGTGTCACGCCGTGCTCCCTTTAGTGGTCCTCGGGGTGGATTTGGTTGGTGCCTCTCCCTTGCTTCGGTGACAGCTCTGGAGCTGTAGCAGGAGCATCTCCAGAGCTCATCAATTCCCCGTTTTATCGGGGAGGTCAGGAGCTAATCGTGACCTTTTATTCCCTTGCTGAGAAGAGCAGCTGGTGCCCTCAAGTGGTAAATCGCAGAAGGAGAGCGGCTCGGGCCGTGCAAGCCCGGATTCGGGCTCCTGTCTTGGGGGGGGATGCTGGGCTGGGGCTGTTGGACGGCTGCTGTGTTTTTGACACTTCTAACCATGCTGTTTCCCCCTTGCAGGGCAAGACGGTGTGGTGACCGTGGTGGGAAGGAGACATCGTTCCCAGCGGAGTGGGGACACTGACAGGCACATACGCTCCCCACCGCTTCATCCACCGACCTTTCTGTGGGGCTGGCTGCGGCGTGTTCACGCCAGACACCCTGCCTTGACTGTGCTTTTGGTCAGCTGGAGCCCCAAAAACGTCCACGTGAGATTAGATGGGGCTTGCTTTGGATCAGCATCCCCACTCCAGCACGGCCCCAGGGGCTGCAGGGGGCTGCGACGGGCGGTGGAGCCGAGGTCCAGGGAGCCGGTCAGGGCCAGGACTGCTGCTGTGAGGGGATGCACAAGGACGGCGATGCCCATCACGCAGGACAACGCGGGGGTCTTCCTCCCCCTCCTGTGCCAGTGGCTGCAGAACAGCCGTCGGGAGGGGGCCGAGGGGGCCGAGCAGCAGCTCTGCCGCTCGGCCGTCCAGAAGCTGAGCGAGTACATCCAGCTCAACTTCTCTGTGGACGAGAGCAAACTGCAGCCAGGGAGCTGCGGGACTTCGGATACGGAGATCTGCACCATGTACCTGGCCCAGGAGATGCGAAAAACTGAGGTTCTCGGGTTGAGCTTTGGGAACATCCCTGCTCTGGGGGACTATGGGGAGAAGCGTCGGGGCGGGAAGAAGAGGAAGGGGCATAAGGGGCCGGTGCTCGACGTCGGGTGCATCTGGGTGACGGACTTGAAGAAAAACAGCCCAGCCGGGAAGTGCGGGAGAGTGCGCCTTAAGGACGAGATCCTTTCTCTGAACGGCCAGCTGATGGTTGGCGTGGACGTCACCGGTGCCAGGTAAGGGTGGAGGAGCAGCCTCTTGCAGCACATGGTGCAGGTCGCAGTCGGTACTGAGTTATGTGCAAGAGCAGAGGTTTTGACCTCTGCTTTCCAGCCCCTCAGGAGAGCTGTGGGTTCCTTCTTAAGTTCTGTAGGAAATACTTTAAAAAGCAAATCAATAATTAGCCCACATCAGCTGTTCGCACATCCCCTGGAAAATTTTGAGGGGTCATTGTCCATTGACTGATGGACAGTCAAAAAATAGTATGTCGTAAGCATCGTAGCATCTCCACTAAAACAGGAGTCTTCCGGGGTTTGGATAAAACTCTTTTCTTAAGTAAAAATGAACACAAACTCAGCAACACTGGAAGATTTTTTTACAGGTGCATCTTATTTTTGTTGAATCATTTGAGTTGAGGGAAGCTTTTCTGACAGCTAAATGTTGTCTGAGATTTTTTCAAAGCAAGACATTTTTGTGTTTTCCAGATTGGAACAACTTCATTTTAATAAATTCCCTTTGATTTTATTTCATTTGCTCTCTTTTGGTGTCTCCTCTCCCAGAAAACTTGAGACCTTCAGGAGTTCAAATCAGAAGTGAAGGTTCTTGCAATGATATAGATTCTTCTTGCTTTTTTTACTTCAGCTGCTGCACGGTGCAAAATCAGTTATTGGCCCAGCTTTGCTCTTTGTGGGCTGGCAGACTTGCTCACATTTCCCTTTTTGAGGGCAAAGCCCTTTCTCTGCTAAAGATGAGGATGCAAATGTTCATTCATATCTGAGGCTGCAACGTACCGGAGGGCATGAAATCCTCCTCCTCTTGCCAAAGGGGGTTCACCTTGAGGATGGACAGTTTTGGAAACAAAATGCTAGTGAAGCGGCCCTTCTTTAGAAGGAAACTCTGTTGATCTGCAGCCTGGGTAATCCAGCACATTTTATGGGCCTTGGGAGTAATATGACATTTTAGACCAGGTGAGAAAGTGCTCCAGCAAGTGAGATTTTCAACAGGGGCAAATAACAAGTTTTAAGTGAAATAAGTGATATACTAAAAAAAAAAAAAAAGTTGACTCTTTACAGATTCATCCAGTGAGAACATAAGATTGATGGGAAGACTCATTGGTTATTTATCTGCTGCTTTGGTTATCAGGCTTGCAAAGCTGCAACAGCCTCGGGGTGGGGGGAACACTTGCAAGTTACAGTCCTGCAAAGTGGACGGATTGGCCTTTGCTCCCAACAGGCAGCGAATGCGGCAGCGCTTTGGGGTGACCGTGGCTCCTCATCCTGCCGCGTGGCAGAATAAAAGCAGCGACTCCTCCGTCTGTGGGTGCCGGGCAGGTGAACCTGGCTGTGGTTTGCAAGGGTTGGTAACAACCCTCGGTAAATTCAAGCCTGTAATTCAATGAGTGTATAAATATCGGTACTGTGGAAGTATCAGTTAGTGGCACCCCCAGATTTGAGAGGTTATGTAGCAAAAAGCAGTTAGTTTGCTGTTTCCACTTTGCCAGATGTCACTATACCTAAAATCCAAGGGAATTACTTGCAGTGGCCAGCGATAATGTTATCTCATTATTAGTGCAAAATGAAAGATGATACTTAATGGAATCCAAACTGTTTGGGTATTTGTTCTTTTTATCCGATTCCTGAAGGCTTCATTTTGGGGTTGTTCCTTTTGGAAAGTTCTGTTACTAGATCAGCAAGCTGTCACTGCTGCTAATGAGAATTAAGTGCTCCATTTTCTTTAGTTGAGATTTGGTTTTGGCGGTTATAAAGGCAGAGTTTTGGTGGTACATGGCCAGTAGTGGTGTTGATAAGATCCCGTTTTAGAGTATTCTACATCCAATTTAGGCCAAAATTTAGGACATCTCTTAGTCAAAACCTGATTTATTTTCAGCATCCAAAGCAACCTTGCCTAACTTACTGTCAATTGCTATTTGGCATTGATGGATGACAGCTTGAGACCTTGGGGATGCTCTCAGTTTGGAGTGCGTGATTTTGCCTCTCAGGGAGCTGTCTGGTAGCTCCAACCCCATGTTACCACCTTGTTCACCTGATGTGTTTCAGGTTGCTTTGAGAGTCATTTGGTAGGTTTCTCTGTTGGGGTGCTCAGAAGGGAGATAATTCTGCGTAGTTTTATAATAGGCTGAAAGGCAACCTCAGTTTGCCTTTTGGGAAGCCTGCTTCAAAGAAGCAGCTTTCCTAGAATATTTGCTATGAGCGGAGCCCATTCCCTATGGTTCTTCAAGGTGTTGGGGCAGGCCAGCACACTGAATAGTAGTCCTGGCTCCATTTCTGTCTGCCTAATTATTCTCTCGCTGGGTGAGAAACTCTGCCAGGTTGATGTGAAGGGGATGTGTAAGTGCTGTGATTTGAAGTGTGATGTGCTTTGTGTAGCCTATGCATGATCAGGGAAATTAAGATTCTGCCTGTAGCTTCTGTAGCACCAGCCTGGATTGGGCAAGCAAGACCACTTTTCCTTGCCAGCCAAGTGTGCCAGGGGAGCCCCATCTTGCCTGCTGAGCATGTTGCAGTCCACACTAATGTTTTAGGGAATCTCCTGATTTATTTCCGTAACAGTGGGGAATTTGGCAGGTACCTGGGGACTCTGGACTCTGAGCAGACGGCCTCACAACTCTGCCACTTTTCTTGGGGGGTTGCCCACCCCTGCAGCAGGGTTGGCAGAAATGTGCCTATGTACCCAGGCCTCGGGTCATCTCCAGCTCCATCCCACCATGCAGACCCTCCCTGTGCCAAGGGGCTAAGCCAATATACTGGACAATGGGAGAGCAGAGGAAGGGGCATGCCGTCCCTTCTGTGGGTTGTCCTATGGATATGGTCAGTCCCTAGAGGACGCAGATGCAGATGGCTAGAGCCATAAAAGATAGGGCATCCCTGGACAGATTGGCTTAAATGGGGCAGCCCTGGATAGATTGCAGTCTTTCAGCACCTTCCTGGTGTAGGTCGTTGTGCCTAAAGGTCCCCAGGTCCCAGAGCAGTGATGGGGTCGGACACCACACAGAAGAGGAGCACACTGCTTCTCAGAGGAACCGGTGGCTGGTATCACTCATCTGTCTCTCTCTGCTAAGGAAGTTGAATCTGTTTTGACTTCTTTAAAGAAAGTTTATTTATTTAAATTCCATCTGATTGCCATGCGAACAGCAGAGACAGGTTGATTATTGATGAGCTTGTTTCTTTTTTCCCCCCTTCTTTTCATTTAGAGAAACATCATGCAGTAATATAATTGTCAACTCTCTTCGCTTAACAAGGTATTATTACATTAGAGAGGAATGATGTAGGTGGTGGCATTTTTGGTGATGTTAGTGACTGAGGGAAAATTATTGCTCTCTTCAGAGTTAGCAAATTGTGTGTGTCTATCAAACACAATTGCAGGGAAATGAGCTTTATTGGAGTACTGAATAAAGGTTAGTCAAAACTCTGCATATTTATTTATCTTCTGTCTATACAACTGTAGCTCCAAAACACATGGGTTATGTTCCCCCAGACAACAACTTTCTATGTGTTTTGGAACTACTCCTCTCATTTTGGGCTATTACTCATTTACTGGAGGGAGGCTGTTAGTATTCCTGCAGATGACAGATGAATCCTTCATTTCTTGAGCATGACTGAATGGGGCTTCATTGAGTAAGTCCTGGGAGGATTGCAAAAGAATTATTTTGTCATGAATATTATTCAGTTTGAAATATTTGATTACGAATTTCATCAAGCATAGCTGCAGTGCTTGGACACAGCTACCATATACATCTAATCTTTAAAATCAGTGCTGAATAGATTTCCAAATTCAAACTGTTTTTGAAGAAAGCAGAGTAAGATACATTACAAGTGATGACAGTGTGGTATAAACAGGAGATATGACTATAATTTTGTCATTGAGGAAACCCAACCACTGCTTCAAAATTCCATGTTCCTTATCTTCAAAAATGACCAAACATTGCCATGTGTGGGGAGATAGTCAGAGAACTGGCTGGCTTCTTTTTAATCCGCAACCTGGAGCAGCTTCCAAAAAACGAACAGAGAAGCACCCTGACAGCCATATCTTTGCACAGCATTTTCTTAGTCTCTCCTCTTCAGCCGGTGTCCTGGGGGAGTTGCTAGGACTCCTCCCCCGCACAAGATTCGGCACACTGAATGTCAGGAAAATCAGTTTATTTTCAAAGATGCTGAGAAGGACCTTCAAAAATCAGGTGTGCAGTGGAGAGTGATCCTTTGCTGAAGGCAAAGCTTTGACCTTTCCCGAAGTTGGGGGTTTCCAGCAGAGCCAAGGTCTTTCCTGAATGCTTGCTGCTACTGCGCATTGCTTCTACATGCTCCAGGGTATCTGGAAGCATGAAGGTAACGTCCTGGTCCTCCTAACAGGTCAATGCTATTAGGAGCTGCTTGATACATGGACATCCTAAACATAGTCCTGCTTCTCTGTAAGTGCTAGCAGCTGATTACAGAGCACAATACCGAACGTCTAAATAAATTACAGGTCTCAAAATGTGTGAAGCACTTTGTGCTGCTTGCCTGCGGCAGTCAATAACAGTCCTGGGCTCAGCTGGATGAAATCTTGAGGTTCTGTGTCAAGAACAGTCCTTGCTGGTGCTGGAAAGGCAATTTGCAGTGTCTGTCTTCAGAGACAAATTCTGCCCTGAACAGTGGTCGTCAGGAGAGTGCTCTTCTTCTCTTCCCCCTTGTTGAGAGCTCTACATGCAAGGAGATGCAGAGCAGTACATCTGCAGAGGGGATGGGAATGGAGAACAGGGACCTTCGCTGTGTCTTGAGTAGAGCTGCTCAAAAATCTAACAGTGTGATTTAAAAAAGCACACCCTTCAGGGCACTTTTTATTAAGCTCCCCCTTCCTCAGAAGTTTGAACCGAACTATTTTTTAATCATAAACTTCTTTGCCCCTGCAATAGAAAGATTTTCTCGTTGGGAAGCAAATTTCCCCCTGGACGCAGTGACTCTTGATATCAAAGCGCAGTGCCCCAGTTTTGCATTTGCTGTGGGTCGCTGCTTCCTGCCACGCTGTGGCGGGACACTGCCACGGCAGGAGGCTGGTGGCTGTCCTCACCGTGGCCACTTTGTCCCTGCGCTGGTGGCTCCAGCTGTCTCTGGAGCATCTGCAGGATTCTGTAGCAGCGTGTGACTCAGCAGCGTGTCCAGGACACTTCCAGGTGCTCTGGCTGGTGTGTCAGGATGGGGAGCAAGGGCTGTGCTCCCTCTGCTCATCAGCTGGGGCCCTCAGTTTAACTTTTTGGTAACAAGTCCATTCTCTAGTAGGGTCAGGCATTAGGGCGTATGAATGCCTGAATTATGGTGGGAAGGGGAGGTTTTCAGTGCGTTTCTCTGGAAGTGATTGTGGATTTACTTTCTGCTTGGCAGAGCAATCTCCTTTATACATCCTTTTTTCTTAGGGAAAAAATCACCCCCAAGAAAACTATGCCTGGTCATCACAGAAAACTTTGTCTCACCACACCCCCTCCTCCCGGGCACGTCAGGTTGCGTGGATCGATTGCTGTATTTTACTGTGTTTCCTCACCTCCTTCGTAAAGCAAAAGTGCTGCCAACACAAAGTGCTGCTCAGTATAAGCAGCTGCTTTGCCTGGTGTTAGCAGGGCCTTCTCTTGGTTATGTTCATAAGAAAATATTTTTGTTTTAATAGGAAAACAAATGGAAATGTATCCTGGCCCTTTGCCCTTGGCCAAGGGGCAAACATTTCTGTGGGAGCTCCTTGTTAAAATATTAACAGCACTGACTACACACAGAAAAACAAGCACAGTGGTCCTGGAGACTGCAGCCTCCAAATAGCCTCACCTCTCAGGGAATAGACTTCTCGTAACTGACCTGAAAAATACCCCCAACCTAATGTGGAGTTGCATTCGTTGCCTTTTTTATATTGCATTACCAACATTCATGCTGCTAAGTGATGGATCAGGGCACAGAGGCTGAGACCTGGGGCTCGTTATCAGGGGCACGGATGGGAAGCGTGCGCTGATGTGCCCCCCCGAGCTGCCCGGCACGCGAGCCCCCAGGATGGAAAATAAGCAGCACGTGGGGATCTTGGCTGAGGGTTTTCTCCCCAAATTGAGCTGCTGTGAGCGGGGAGAGAGTGAATGTGTGCTCAACCTGTGCAAAACAAGAGGAAGCCTATGGATGTCTGACATCTCTCAGACATGGCGTAAGTCTCCCTGTGCTCCTAAAGCCTTGTACGCTGTAGTGTGGAGCCCCCTCTGAAGCACAGCTGCTGTATTTTACACTGATAGTGGATATTAATTTCCCCCTTAAAATATAACAGGACTAAGAAACAAGGAGAGAGATGTTTTTCTTCCCTTCTTTTATGGAGTCAGGAAAGGTATGAGCAGACTTAGCCACACGTGTTGAGAAATAAATTGCTCTGCAGAAATGAGCTTTATCCCAAATCCTCTCTCAAGAGCTGAAGACTTAAGCAGAAGGTCACTAATCCCCAAACTCAGCAGAGATCATTTAGCTTGTTTGTCCTTTTTGCTTTATTAATCTGAGGATGGGTTCACTCCGTTTCCCCTCGTGCCCTCTGGTTCCTATCTTCCCTCTCAACCTCCCCATCCTGATCCCAGCCTCTGCAGAGTCAAAGCCCCTTCCCACATAGCGATGGTGGTTTGCTGCATCCTACTGCTACAACTGCCTCCTCAACTGGCTTTCCTCGACTTTGCATCTTATTGATCTTCTTGCTCAGCTCAGTTTGATCTAAAACCCATAAAAGATGATGGAAAAGCTCCCACTGATTTAAATGGCCCTTGTCCTGTAGGCGTTTGTATGTTTGTCCCAAAATTTTGGGAGCTTGTTTCTGTCTTCTGCACACTGTTGTCACTGAAAAACCGAGCTGTCCTCTCTCAGTAGAAAAGCATGATCCCCAGAGGGCATAGATGTATAATTAGGCAGCATCCCCAGGGTCACCTGCAGCAAACACTCCCCAGCCCTGGCTCTGCATACTTTCTTTTCAGAGGGATTGCATCAGGCTTGAAAAGACTTGGACAGAGGTTGGTGGTGTTGCCTTAGGAAGTGGGAAAGCTTCAGAGGTTACAGGGTGGGTTGTCCTGAACTTTTTTGAGGCGTGCTTTTGTTTTGTTCCACTGAGCTATGACATGTCTGCTTAGAAGGCTGTACTTTGTTGCCAGATGTACGGCTGTTCATCTCCATTTAATTTGCTGTTCCCACCACGCTGTAATTACAGGAGAACAAGCCCACCGTTTGGGAGGGAGCTCTGCCCTCCCCACTCACCTGCTGTGGGAATAAGCCCAGTTTGGTGAATCACTCTCCTGCCTCCTCGTTTATCCCTGACGTCAAAGCACCAGCACGAGCCCCTTCTCCATCCTGAGTGGGATTTTCAGCCTCGCGCGCAGCAAGCGTCCCTTGCTCTTAGGTCATCTGGAAGCATAGTCAGGATGCAGCAGGACTTAACTAATTGGCAAACTGCTGGAATGCGGAAAATAAGGTCACTTTTTTCCACCGCCCAGCCAAGGAGCAGGTGAGGCCTTCAACCACAGCAGCAGTTATTTTCACAGCCTCTCCAGCAGTGCATTTGCTAGCACAGAGCAGTGTTTTAGCCATCAATAATTAAAAATAGAGATGTTCAAAAACACGAGCGAGGAACATTTTGTGCCCATTATTCTTGCTCTTTCTGTAATGCTTGTGCCCTTACACACCAATTTGCAATGTGCAGTCATTCACTGTGTCTCTTCTAATCTGTAAATGTGAATTTCTCTTCATATTCTGGGAGTCCAAAGTTTTGCACAAAGCAGGCTGTGGGCTCTGATTTCCATGAGACGGGAGCACCAAGCTGCTGCAGGAGGAGGAGG
>KZ505955.1:434451-448832 GCA_002844005.1 Limosa lapponica baueri | reverse complement strand
AGTTGTAGAGGGCAATGAGGTCTCCCCTCAGCCTCCTCTTCTCCAAACTAAACAGCTTCTCCAGTCTTCATTGAAGTGTTTTTTTCCTCATAGCATTGGGCTAAGCGAGCAGTGTTCCCATTCTCAGAAGGGTTTTGGGGCTGCTCTGCAAGGAGACAATGATCATGTCTTCTTGTCAAACTCATGTACCATTGGGTGTGATGGTTTGCTGTCCTGGAAGATGCACTAGGACTGAGCTGTGACCCTCCAGAGGTAACAGCATTAATGGTGGCAGCAGCTTAAAACCTGCTTATCTCCTGTCACTGGGAATCAGGCCTGGCTTGGAAAGGACAGGCTTAGGGAGGGCTGAAAAATGATGAACAGGAGACGGTTCCACAGGCAGAGGCTGTGCTCGACATCAGCCTCAGAGAGACAGCTTGTCAGCATGAACCTGCCATCTACGGACATAAGTGAGAGGATAAATATAAGAAACGTAGGTTTGATCAGCAGAGAGGCAGGTATATAACTCCAGAGACAGCTGCTGTGGTGAATGGCTTTGGGGATGGGCTTTTTTTCCCTGTGGAAAACTCATTGCTTTTCTGATCTGATGTGACACTCGCCTCCAGCTCCGAGCAGTATCACATGCTCCTTGAAACTTATTTCTCTGTCTTGTTTCTATCAGATGTAGGCTAAGATGGGGAGGGTGTATGTATCAACTGCAGGCTCTGCAGCATCACTCACCGTTCTTGCTGCTTTCTCTGGATGAAATGTGTGACACTCAGCAAGATCATCTGGGCTTCCAAAGGGAAACACTTTTAACAGATCGGTACCAGTAAAAATCTCAGTTGGCAGGCGCTGCCAGAAGGTTTGGGGCAGCTCTGGAAGACTTGTACCTACCAAGACAGGATAAGAGTAGGGCAAATGTGATGATTAGCAGCAAACTTCACCCTAGAGCATCCAAGACTCAGGAAGCCCAGCCAGACTGAAGGCTTTTTAACAAGACTGCAAGAAACTAAAGGTAGATGGAAAAGGAATTCAAGCTTTTTCAAAATGCAACAGAACTGTTGAAATGTGACTGAAGAAGATTGTCGTTTCTGCTGATGCCTAAGACTCTTTTCTATTGTTCAAAAAGGTGGCAAGCTCTGTTTTTTCCCTTCTCCATAGTAGGTATTATAGATAACTGGATGATCTTCTAAAAAATACCTGGCAAAAGAGGTATTTTATTTTAGCAAAATAGAACAATTTCTTTGACTGTGTTTTCATAGTCTGTTACTTGATCATTGGAATGGGTTCAGGCTAGCAGAGTAACCATTCAATGAAACAAAAGTCAGTGGTGTCTTCCTTCTCATCCTCATACACACTGACCAGTGGCTCTTTTTGCCATGATAACTGAAGAATTATTAAGTGCTTGCTGATTTTTCATAGCCTGGGCTATTTTTGTTCTGGTACTGAAAAGAAAAACATGGACATGTGGTAACCAGTGAACTTTCTGGTACCATCTATCTGAACACGGAGCCCAGATGAGGAAAATGGGCTTGAGGTTGGGGAATTGCTTCTTGAAAACTCACAGGTGATAAATGGAGCCAAACTGGTGTGTGACTTTCTCACTGAAAATGGTTTCTAGCAAACACACTAATTGTTCTGCTGAAAACGACATTTCACATTTTCATCTGTAGAAAAGTTCTACTAAAGCACAGATTTTTCTCGGTTTCCTCTAGAGGGCAATGTCATATAAATATTTTAAACAATTTTGGGCTATGTCAACCGGGGGTTTAGCCTGTCTTACCTAAGAACTCGTAAGACAGCAGTGAAAAGTATTTCTTTACATGCTTTTTAGGATGTATATATATACTTAATATAATTACTCTAATTGTTCCTTGGGCTTGTTCAGTGCAGTAGCTAATCTCTTTAAGGAGCGCAGGAATATGTTGTGCATTTTGGGCAGATTTGTCTATGGCAGGCATGCAGAGAGGGAACTGCTCATGAAGACCTGACTCTCTCTTATAGCTGTTCAGCTTCAAGGCCCTTCAGCAGCTACTCCTTATTTAAACTATTGTAAAAGAGATTATAATCCAGTCCTCTGAGAATGAAGTTACCAGTTGCTGTATTTTATGTTGGTAGCTGTTGGTGCAGAGGACAAACCTACATACCAAGTCTAAGTGGTCCATAGGACCTAGGAAACAGAAGGGTTTTGTGTTACTATTTATTTCCCTAAGAATTTAGGTATTCCCAAATTTATTAACTGTATTGCTTGTTTGATGGATACTGGTAACAGCACAATTTTCAAATGAATTCCTCACATAAACAGCTGCTAAAATGAGTATGAATCAAAGGTGGCCACTCTGGACCCTAGTAATTGAAGTTAAGGGATATTGTCTCCTATTTTTAGTCACTGTAGTGTAAAAAATGGCAAATATGGATACAAGCTATTTTGTTTTCCTTAAAGCTCGGGTGTATAATTTGAAACACGCTTACATGGGCACAAACTTTTTTGCTGTCTCTGTCATTATCTTCCTCCCTTCCCCCAAACCTACAATACTGAAAGGGAAATTTGCTCTTGACTTCCCAACATGAAAATGGCTTTAGGGAAATCCTTTTAGAATTAGTCTCTTTTCCCCTCCTGATGGTGACTAGTCCTCTGGAGCATCACCATAATGGCCTTATTGGATTAACTTGCAAATCCCATATGTTTACTGAATTTGTGGGTTAACATTCTTTGTAAAATATCTCTTCCAAAAAAGTAATGGGCAATCTGCAGTTGCCAAGTTCTCTAAATGAATAAACCTGTTTGTTTGTTTTTCCCCAATCAAGAAAAGCAATTAATTCAAGTGAGCCCGTATTCCCAAAAGGGCCTGTGAATAAAAAGAGCAATGGTTGCATTGGCTTCAAAGCCAGCAGGCATTAGGTAGCAAACCAGGATTTGCCCTCTACTTTTGAGTAATAGGAGCTCTAAGAAAAATCTTAGAACATAGCTCTTCTGTAGCCTTTGCAAGTTAAATAGGTGATAACTGCTTTTTAATTACTGTTGCTGGCAAGGCAGGACTTTTAGACCATGTCTTAAAAGAAGTATGATAACGAGTTTGTACAGTTTTTAAGTTGCTGGGAAATTTTTTTAGAGACACTAGTGGCAACTAAATATTCTTAGTTTCATTTCTTATGCTGCATAGATCTCATTAATAGCTTCGTGTTTGAACCATATATTCATCACCACCTTGGTTTAGGGCTCATGTTTGGGTCTCGCTGGCTCCAAGGTATCCGACAGCTTAATGCTTGATCACAGGGGATTATTCTTTGCTTTCAGCTGCAAGGAGTTGTGTTTGGGGCTGTAGGTGCACGGGGAGGTCGATTGACCCTGAGCTGGGATCGCCCTACATGGGTAGCCCTGGGAATGTCACACTTGCGCGGCGGCACGTACTGAAGGAACCACCAAGGGTTCATGGCTTCATCTCCAGCTGCTCGCTGTCTCTGCCCTCCTTGCTGGCCAGTGGTCTGAAGCACAGCTTTCTTGCACAGAAGAACAAAGCTGTGCCTGAGGTCTCTGACAACACCACAAGACTGTAGCCTTTGGTGGAATCGCTTCCCCTTTGCCACAGTGGAAATGGGGAAACTCTGCCTTCCAAATTTCCTCCCGCCACTCCGTATCTGACCCAGCAATACACAAAATTGTCTCCTCTCTGATCTGTTTTTCGATCACTGCCTGAATCTGGAAAGTAAGCGGTATGTACAGCAGAGCAGAAAATTATTTAGTAAACTAGCCAATTTCATCAGGATGAACTATGTGGTTAAAATAAATCGGATTTCAATAATTCACCAGTTATGCTGTGGAGAAAGATATAATAATAGTTAAAAAAAAGCGTACCAGTGCCAAATGGATCAGAAGTTAATGGCTGGTGTGTGGAATTCAAAGTCAACCAGGGTTTACTGCAGGGCTCTGCCTTTAAATGGACTCTGTTTTAAATAGCCTATGAGAAAGGCAGAATCTCAGCGCTTTATTAGAATTATTTTGTGACTCAAAGGCTTTCTCTGGTGGCCAAAGAATCAAATTATAAACTGTGGAAATGAGTTTAAGGGGCATCATCATTAAAAAAAAATAATCATGCAAGTTAGAAGAGAAGTAAACATCTGTCTTGAGAGAGGAGGATTTTGGAAAAGCTTGAAAACGAGGTAAAAGACAAGAGGGTAGAAAAAATTTAGGATGGAAAAAGGACTTAGAAATTCATTAATTCTGGCTGGCTGAATAATAATCAGAAGTGTTTTGTCTAATAGGTAATTAAATTAGATATCATTATCTGTTAAAACAGTTCAGCCAAGGAAATAATAACCAAGGAAACCTATCCTGAGTCCAGGTGTCAGCTCCCATACTCCCTGAGGTTTTCCCAGCCTTGAGGATATTCTCTCATTTAATGATAGTATCAATAATAGTATTAAAGAGTACGAGGAGGCATATTCTCACTTTTTATATAATCTTCAACACTTGGGACCCACTGGCCATGTCCTGCATTAGAGGAGTCATGCGTGACTTGGGGAAGCCGAGTGAAGATCTCCTTTAGATTAAAAAATGTCATACTACCTTGCTACATACCGAATCATAAGCTGGTGTAAGAATCCAGCATGAACCCGATATAAAGAACCAGTTTAAGTTCCATGTAAAGTTTTGCCTTCTTAATATATTAGTGGCTTTTGTGACTTGCTTGTAGTTCATGTTGCTTTCTGGAGTGAGCCCGTGCTGGTTGCCTGCTTCACCTTCCATGTCTCTTCTGCATGCTTCTCTTTTAAATCATTTAATGGTTAAGTTATGTTTGCATAAACTGTATATGACTTGGAGCTATGTATCTGACTCCTGTCAGGGTCTTACAGCCTAATGGATAGCACGTGTGGACTTAAGAAGTGTTGGGTCCCGGTCAAGCCTTTTCCCCCTGCCGCGAACAAGTCACGGCACCGGTGACAGGGAGGTGATGACAGCAGCTCGCTTTCTGCAGGTGCTTGAGATCTCCAGGGGAAAAGCACTTTATTAAATGCGGGGTTTTACTGCGAAGCATTTCTTTCCAGGTACCTGCCTGTCTGTTGGAGGGTTATAAAGTCAGAGCAGCTTCATAAGGGCTAAAATTCTTTGAAATACCTCTTTCTGCAGAAGTGTATTTGAGCACTACGAATAAGCCTTAGTTTATGAGATACCTGCCTGGTTATGAATTTAGTCACTATCAAGTCTTCCCAAGTGTCTCCAAGAGGCGTCAGTGCAAACAAGTGAGACTTATTTACCTGTAGGGTTTTGCTAGAATAATGACAGAATGGAAAAACTGAATTCTGTTTTTCCGAGGCCTTGAAGCCAAAACACTGTCCTTTTCTGTGCCTAGTGCAGACTTTTAGAGAAAAAAAACAAAACAAAACAAAACAAAACACCCAACCTTGTTTTTGTCGTGGTGCTCCAGCCAATATGCAGCTGAAGTTTGATTTCCAGATACAGTATTTGAGGTTTGTTGTGAAGTGAGAAGGTCCAAAGCCAAGCCTGCTGGAGCTGCCAGTACTCTAGTTGGAGTGATGGCTCCAGTTTATAAAACTTTGCATATTATACCCTCACCGGGTTATCTTTCAGAGCTAAAAGCACAAAAGTCTAGCAGGGCAGCTCTGGATGTGGGATGTGTGTTTATTGAGGAAAAAGGAGCCACTTTGGGGCGTTCTTGGGGAAAATGTGTTGAAATAGTTTCCTGTTCAAAGCAGCTCTTATTTGGTGAGAACTTTCTTGCAAGTATAAACAGGCTCCTTGGGAAGCAACTGAGCTGAGGAGGAACCAGTATCAGTGTCAAAATAAGCATGCAAGAAAAAATAAAATAGGATTAAATATAACCATGTAATTAATCTCATGGCTGCATGGCCACTTAGTGGGAACAGTCTAGTAATGCTGGGAGCATCTCCCTACTCCAGCCCCCAAACATAATCCTCTCTCATGGTCACCTCACACATGTTCCCCTTGTTTTATGGTCCCCCGTTTGGTAGTGGGGGAGCCTGTGGGAGATGTTCAGAGGTGGTGTGGGAGTTTCAGGTGTGCACACAAGGAGAAGGTTTATGCTGCTGATCATGTTGTCCAGATTTCTCTTCTGAAGACTAACATTGTGCAGGGAATGGGACAAAAAAAGTGAATGTGAGGGGAGGCTGAGGATTTCCATCTTGCTCACATTTTGCTGCCTGCTCTTTTGGCACCATTCATCAAAGTAGCCTGAAAATTGTGTCCTGGAGAAATGGCTTGATTGAATATTTAAATTTTAAACTTACCGTCATTCTTATTTTTCCCCAGGTCAGCTGCATATTGGAACTTTTAACCTTTAGATTGTGCCAATTGATCAAAATGCTCCTGTATATTTACTGAGGCCTTTTTTTTTTTTTTTTTTCCCATTGATGGCAAAATCTGCTCCTGACTTGGGAGGAAGGTATGGGACCTTACCAAATGAAACTTACCGTCATTCTTATTTTTCCCCAGGTCAGCTGCATATTGGAACTTTTAACCTTTAGATTGTGCCAATTGATCAAAATGCTCCTGTATATTTACTGAGGCCTTTTTTTTTTTTTTTTTCCCAATTGATGGCAAAATCTGCTCCTGACTTGGGAGGAAGGTATGGGACCTTACCAAATGAAAGCTGAAACCACAGAAGAGCAGTTGTTGTTCATAATACCCCTTCTCTTTGGGTGCAATCAAAAGGCAAATTATTTTCACCCCTTATAAAATCTTTTTTTTGCCCATTTTACATAAACATTGTTGGGTAAGAGGATGAATCCCAAATATTAAGGGATACAGGAATGGCTCCTGATTTCCATATATGTAAGCATTACACCAGGGTAACTCGGTTAACTGGAGAGGGGACTCATGGTTTATGACCATGTAAAAAGAGAACTGGACCTGCAAGATGTGTTTTCCAGTATGGTCAGCTGCCACAGATTGGTGCATAAGAAGACATCACAGCTCCAAAAAACTAACGCAAAGCCAAGGACCGGTCATAAATCTCTGATCCAACAAGATGCAGGGATATCCTAGTGAAAAATCGAAACTGGATCAGAAATCCAAGAAAGATCCTGCCCATGGAGACCATAAGCACGATGCCTGAGATCTGCAATCAGGACCAGATGCTACTGATACACGGTGTGGAGCCTGTAACAAGGAGACGCTGGACCCATCCAGCCCAAGCGAGAAGCCTTACAGATTAAATTTGTATTAGTTGGAGCCTGTAGATTGCTTTAGCAAGCAAAATTGAGCCTGGGTGTTAAGATGATCTGGATCAAGAAATCCAAATTAGGTTTCCTCCTTAAAGAGAAACGAGCACATTTTGGCACTGGTTTTCGTAACGGCTTTAGAAAGAAAATATTTGGAAACAGATGCAGTATGTTTCTGTATATTAAATCCAGTCTGTGAAATAAAACTACTCTCTCTGACTGCACAGAATGGTCAGAAGACTCCTGCAACAAAATCCTCCCTAAATCTCATGTATGTTTTAAGGAAGACTCTTGAAACATTAATAAGTGGCGAGCGGATGGCACGTTCTGACACGCGCTGGGAAGTATGCGCAGATGAAATGCAGGATGGTTGGTGATGTTTAAAAAGCAAACAAGGCTTCCACTTTGAATATTGTAAGGTAGGGAGCACAGCGTATTGCATTAATGGAGGCTATTCTAGCATAAAATGAAAGCCACATTTGGAACAATCTCTCCAGCCCTGGTTTAGGACACCGGGGAGAGTAATACAAAACAACTCCAGGGTGGAGCACAGGTTGCTGGAGGGGGCAGCCTCTGCTGTAACCTACATTATGTTTGTAGTTAAAGAGAAGGTGAAAATGTTGCTTTGATAGGAAATCCTAGTGAGCAGGCACATATGGGCAGTGTGTTTGCCAGGGGGCAGTTAACCCCTGAACAGAGAGCTTGTGTAGCCCTATCTGCTCGGCCAGTCCACCCCAGTGAGGTGCCGGCAGTGCAGGTAGTGCCTGAGCATCCCGCTGGCTGTTTGCAGAGGGGTACAACGCTCCCTTCCCTTGGCTGCTCTGAAAAGGCACCGTGCCAGAGCTTGCCTTGCTCCCCACGGAGGTGTGTTTAAGTGTCGCTGTGCTCCTGGCAGCCTTCACCAGCAGAGGGGCTGGCCTTGCTTCTCTGTCCCAGCATCATCGTGCTGGGAGCCCCCACCAGCCCTCCTCTCCTCTGCCCTTTCCCTCTCTCGTCTTTACCTTATCCCCCTGGTGCTTTTTCTGGGATGTGTGCTCATGTCCCCTTCCTTGTCACGGCTAAATCACCTCCAAGGTGAAGGCAGGGAGAGCACCTGGAGGCAATGTCCTGGAGCTGGTTGCCATCAACATCCTGGTGGAGTAGTTGATCTTTTGGCCGAATTAATCTTCTACAGTAGATTTGGAAATCTCAGAATGGGGCATGGGCAGTATCACAGAATCACAGAATTGTAGGGGTTGGAAGGGACCTTTGGAGATCATCTAGTCCAACGCCCCTGCCAAAGCAGGGTCACCTACAGCAGGCCGGACAGGAATGCGTCCAGGCGTTTCTGAATACCTCCAGAGAAGGAGACTCCACAACCTCTCTGGGCAGCCTGTTCCAGTGCTCTGTCACCCTAAAAGTAAAGAACCTTTTCTTCATGTTGAGATGGAATTTCCCATGTTCCAGCTTGTGTCTGTTGCCCCTTGTCCTGTGACCGGGCACCACTGAGAAGAGTTTGACCCCATCCTCTTGACACCCCACCCTTTATATATCTATGAGAATTGATAAGATCCCCTCTCAGTCTTCTCTTCTCCAGGCTAAACAGGCCAAGGTCTCTCAGCCTTTCCTCTTAGGAGAGGTGCTCCAGTCTCTTGATCATCTTTGTAGCCGTTTGCTGTACCCTTTCCAGTAGTTCCCTGTCCTTCTTGAACTGGGGGGGGCCCAGAACTGGACACAGCACTCCAGATGTGGCCTCATCAGGGCAGTGCAGAGGGGGAGGATTATCTCCTTTGACCCGCTGGCCACGCTCTTTTGAATGCACCCCAGGAGACCATTGGCCTTCTTGGCCACAAGGGCACATTGCTGGCTCGTGGTCAACTTGCTGTCCACCAGGATTCCCAGGTCCCAGTAGCGGGTGCAGAGCCCTCCCCACCTGCAGCAGCGCCTGGCTATCTCTAGCTAGCGGCTGGCGGGTCTTAAGTACATTTTTTCCCCTATCTGTTGACCCTTTAGGTTTCTAATGAGATGTACATCGCGTTCTGTGTGCGCAGAGTCTTGCTGCTGGAAGATTCAGATCGCCGTTCTCGTGCAAAGGAAACCAGCCCCGTCGATAGCTGCGCTCCCCGAGGCTGCTGAGCACCCCGTGCAACGTTTTACACTCAGCAGAGCTCAGCGGAGTTAAAAATAGTTCTTGTTGTCAAAATATTTCTTAGTAGTAAAAATGTCCCGGGGATACTTTGTGAAATGGTAACCTTTGGACCAAACAGGGTAAGGAGAATTCAGAACATAGTCTTCAACACGGCGCAAAAGAACAAAAAAAGAAAAAAAAAAAAGTTTGTCTTAATTGTGCAATACGGGAGAAAGGTTAAGAGCAGAGAAAACTGGCATCACCTTGGGGAGGGAAAGAATGGAATTTAAATAGAGATCTAAGGGTGAGTACATAATGTAAGATATTATATCTTTGTGAAGTATTTTTCCCTTGGTGCCTGAAAGATTATCTGGGAGAAAATGTCTGGCTCTGTGTAGTGGATGGAGGTCTTGCTGGGAGTCTTTGAATTCAAGGCAGGATAAAACCTGGACTTTCACTTTTTTCTGTTTTTAAAGGGTAATGTAAATTCTAAATTTGGCCCCCAAGTCACAATTTCTAAAACCAAGCTTAGGTAAGTGTTTCCACCCTGGGAAAAAAACCCGAAAACTTAGTGGTAACAAATTGTTTTGAGCAAATGCATGTTCCCATGTAGAGTCTCAAGCCTGGTCCATACACTGTAAAGAAGTGAGTGTTATTAAGTGAACAGAAATGAAAATTAAACAGAGGACATTACCAAGAGAAAGGCAACAGTAAATAAGGATTGAGATGTGAAAGACAGCTTGATGATCTTTTCATTTTAATAACTGTAGCTGGTGTTAAATGTAGCAGACAAAGCAAATTGCTTTAAGACCATGTGTTTTCTAGGATATTGCTGGCTGATTTATTTCAGCAGACTAGTACATTTCCTTATATCTGTTTTCTGCTCTCCAATCTTGAGTTACTGCTTTGTATTTTGATGTTAAATACAGTATACTTAATGCTATGTAAATCCCCACTGCTGGGTACTAATTGATATTGTATTATTCTGGTAATACCTGAATTAGAGAACTGCTGGGTGAGAAGGTTTTATCCCCTATAGATTTGTAGTAACCTCTAAATAAATTCTATGAGCACATAAAGAAATTAAATAAAAAGTGAGCTCAAAACTATTAAATGTAGATATACTGCATCACAGTTTGGAGTTTTATGGTATATTCTCTAAAAGTGGGATTTTTTTCATATATAATTGCATTTTAAAATGATCAGCTTATAAATTAACTGTAAATGCATAAATCATCTCTAATATAGCTGCTTACTAAACATTATGACTGTTGCACAAACAGCTCCCTGCCCATAGAGCCAAACCTCTGGCTAATGGGGTATATTTGGAGGAATGTATTCCAGAAAAGGGCTTGTGGGGAGCAGTGGGAGAGGGTTATCAAAACAGTCTTACCTCATCCCCCTTCAAGAAAACAAAAACAAACCCACCCCAAACCAGCCCACTGGAGAGATTTTCTTAAAATTTCTGAAGACCAGTAAGCTTTCATATTTTAAACATTAGTTACCCTTAACGTAGGAAGTTACAGTGTAAGGTCTCTGGGACAAAGACCCCATGTCTGTATTTTCATTAGAAATGCTTGACAGTATTTTGAATGCTATAAAAATAATAATAATGAATAAATTAATAGAATAACGAAATTGAAAGGTTCGGTTTCCCAGAAGCTCTCAATACTGCTTCTTATGATTAGCTTTTCATATTCTGCCTAAGAAACCCTGCCTTCTGTAATAGAAGAAAACTTCTATTGTCCATGTAATTAAGGACCACAGCTGAAGAGCTTGTTGACACACAGGGACAAGACATCAGAACACCCCTCCCCACGAAAAAATCATTGAAAAACATCTCATTCCCTACTATTTGTATGGTGGGAGGAATAAGCGAGTGTTTACAAATAATTCCAGTGTAGCTCTTGCAAGGGCCTGTCTGCCTGCAATTTGCATATAAAACCCCACTAAAGATTAAGGGCTGGGGTGTTTCCAGCCAGACCCGGAGCTGTTTGGAATTTTTTTGGTCATTGGCATTTTTCTGTACGCCCCATGAGCTGGCGGCGGGTTTGCAGCCAGCAGGAAAGGACGAGGGTGTGACTCCCAGCCGAGCCCTGGGTGGCTCTGGGGGGATGCTGGCTGTGGGCTGTGGTATTCAGCTCTCCAGGGCTGTTTATAGTAGTTGTGTGTTGGAGCTATTAAACTTGCATTATTTATTTATTTATTTATTTTTAAAAAAGTGACTTTTGTTGGGCTTGCGTGGAGCAGGAATGGTAAGGGAAAAGTTTCCTCTGCGGCATTCGTCTCATAGTGTAATAGCGTGTGGTGCAGAAAGGGGGCTTTTCTGGAGGTGGTGTTTGCGGGGACTTGGGGAACGCGGTGGCCTGAACGCACTGAATTGCCCGAGCAAACCCTGGGGAGACCCACGGGGAGGTCAGGGAAGGGATTTTTGTATTTACACTGGCATGGCTGGGTGCAGAATGTGCCTTTTTTTTTTAGTCCTTGGCTTTGCCTTGGCACGCTGGACTCCTGTGCACTGTTAACCTTCTTTTGTGTCATTTTTGTGGTTTCTGGCGGAGTTCAGAAGTTTGCTGTTTTCTTTTAGGAAAAAATGGAACATCGTATTGTTGTTTTGGGTTATATGCGGTCCTGGATGTAGATGCTTACTGTGTTTTCAGAGGAATTCCATTTAAATCTGTATATTCATTTTGCTGCCCATCAGATCCACAAAAGTCTTGGATCCTGGGAACATGTACCATGTAATTGACTTGATCTGTGTGTGCTGTGTGTCAGGGGTGTCAGACATCTGGTGCCCAGGACGCAGCAGCGTTGGGAGAATGTAAATGGCTGTCTGCTGTAAAAGAACGAATGTTTCTGGTGCTTCCAGCTTCTGAAGGTAACGTTTGAGATAAGGCTTAGATGCGGTGCAGTTTTCGGTACTCAGGAAGAGACCCAGCACTTACGAACTCTCCTCAGTTGCTTCCTGGAAGTGTTAACGTCTAATACTAACGCATTAGCGGAGCTGATTTCAGTGACATTTAGTTTGTACAAGTGTGGCTCTGAGGTGATGCGTGTTTCTAAATGTGAATCAAGAATTTCCATCTGCAAAGAAGGTGATGAGTAAAGAACCAAAAATAACGGTAGTCCCAAAACCACCATGTAGCATTTTCCCTGTGCAGTGGCGTGGGGTGCCACTGCCACTGTATTAGCTAAGTACTAACCTGTTTTTTTCCACAGCCTTCTTTTGACTGCAACCTGAAATATTTTCACTAGTCCATGGTTTCTCCATCCTTAATTTTCTCCATCCTTAATTTTCTCCATCCTTGATTTTTTACTCCTGAAATTCAAGCTAGAAAGGAATTCGATGCCCTGTTCTGTGGGACAGTAGAAGGTGGTTTGGTCTAAGTAGTTCTCCTTGTTGTTTGTATATGTACGTGGTGTTTTCTTTTGGATAGACTTGCTCTACGTGTTTATAAATCAATGCTTTATCTGTGAAAACCATATGACTCAAATCCTGTTTTGGCTTATATCACCACAGATTACTTTGAAATGCACAGCTGCTGTGTGTATAAAATATCTGAATGCTATCAATATTCTCTAAAATAAGAGCTGAGAATATTTAGGGCCAAATCCCCCAAAATTTCAATGGGATGTTGGCTTCTAAATAGACCTAGAAAAGCCCTGCTCAGCTGTCACTGAGCCGGTTGGTGCCCAGCAGCTTTGGACATTCCCGAAGCCCAAGAGCCTGTTTCTGTGCTCTCATCCAGGGCACTTTGGGGTTGCCTGGGCCTGAGCAGCTCATCTGTCTCCTTGTCCCATGGGGACCCCCACGCCGTTTCCCTGCCCACCGTGCCTCCTCAGGCCAGCTGGGAGGAGAAACCACCTTCTCACACCCTTTGGCTGCTTCTGCTGAGATTTGACCAGGCAGGACTTTGCATTTTACTTTGCATTTGAATAGGAAGTGGGGTCATACTTTGTGGCCCGTAGGATAAACATTTCATGGAGCTTTCTGGACTTCCAGTATCTTAGGAGACTCTGCAGGATAACCCCCTGTGGTCTCTTTTCTGTTTACCACTGTAGCCTAAATAGTTAGGGAGACAAAAGGAGGCATCCCAGGGCGTGATTCCTGCTCCAAAACTCTTTTGTATTATTATAATAACCAGGTTGTGGACACAACGCAAACAGCTTTTAGGGCAGGGACTCAGGACAACCTCTCCTCCCATGTGAATTTTGGATTCTCTTTTGCACAGAGGACTATAGTTAAAAGAAGAGGTGACAGGGCTTAGGCAGGAGCGGTCTCAAGGCTACTTGTTTTCCTGGGAAAATAGTGCTAGGGAAATGCTGCCGGTGCACATTTCTTGTGCAGAGGGTTCTGAACTTGCTGTCCATATCCTGGATGAACTCTCCAGCCCCTGCTGCCGTCACACCCTCCTCTCACTGCGCTCAAAATCCCATCGCTGCTTTTTAAATGAAGGGGCTTATGAGTTTTTGTTCTTTTTTTTTTTTCCTTTTTCTTTTCTTTCTCAGGAGATGTCAGGCCATGAATCACAGTTGGAAGGGAGGCATTTCCTGGTTAGCAGCGTTGAGCCCCAGAAAGAGCCACATCCCAAGTAGTGAAAGCTTCCCTTTGGGTTCGCTCTAGCTATGTTAACTCTTGGCGTGCTCAGTTTTGGCACCTAATTAACTACCTGTGCTGGCTGGGAGCTGAGGCACGGACACCGGGCTGTGCATTTTGCTCCAAGGAGCAAAGCTCAGAGGCTTCTGTCTCCCTCTGAACTCCTCGAAGGCAGAAAATCATGCTGAAGATCCTGAAAAACGGGAGGGACGGCGGTTCTTCCTGGGTAGGGTAGTGCTATTCGTGAGAGCCAGGACTCCTGTGAGCAAAGCTAAGCTGTTAAGAGATTAAGAGACTGCCTGAATACAGCATGGGACTCAGTGGAAGAGTTTCATCCTTGTCTATCTTGATGACAGCCTGATCTGCTCACTCCTTGGGCAAATATAATAATTCTTTTTTAAAAAAAAAAAAAATAAAATATATATATATTTTTAATACAGTAACAGCAAGGGGTTTTTTTTCCCCAGGTGTAAGGCCAGAGCTTCTGTCATCAAA
>KZ505955.1:402392-417696 GCA_002844005.1 Limosa lapponica baueri | reverse complement strand
TTTTTTTTTTTTTATTTTTTAATTTTGTTCTAGCCCAAAGGAATTCAATTTTTTTTTTTTTCCTTCAGAAGATGATCATTTTATAGCATGTTGTACATTAAAGTTAATACAGGTATTCACAGTATATGAAAGGTTTTTTGTATATACATCTTTAAGACAAAAAATACCTTGCATGCCAACAATGCCATCAGCTCATTCTCTCCCATTACTTTGTTCTCAGATCATTTCAATTCTTTAATCTTTTACAGACGTACGTTCTTCAAAGCAGGATTTTAAGTCTATGGTTTATATTCTAGTTCTATTTTCTTGAACAAATCTTATCTCAGCACAAGTACATTAAATGTAAACTAGGCAAATGCAAAGTATAATAAGTAATTAACAAAAACTGTTTTAGTGTAGACATCATAGAAATAAGGTAAGTGTGTATTTTAGAATGTCTCCTAAAATTTGAACATGGGATAATTGCTGAAAGTACTGGAAGGATTTTAACATGAAGGAGAGAAACACTAAATATGCAGCTAAATTGGGGAAAATGCAGGGAAAATGTGTGGTCATTGCAATCTCTTAGCAGCGTACCTCCTCGAGGATTATCAGGGGCTTAATGCAGAAGTCACTGGATGAAATTTGTCATGTGGTATGCAAAAGGTCAGACTAGATAATTGCAGTTGTCTCTTCTGGCCTTAAAAGCTATGAACTGGGTAGCACCAGCCATGCATTTCCAGCAGTAGAGGACACAAAATGCAGAAAGTCCTTATTCTGAAGAGTTTGCAATCCAAACAAGATAGATATAGAATAAACAGGATGTGCCAGAGGACTCCAGAGAGGAAATGACTGGGATGTGGTTGTTTGTGAAGATGTAGTCTTTGAGAGAGCACTCCAGATTTATAACCTCTGGGCATCGTGTAAGAAATAAGCAGAGAGGAGGACTTTGAATGGGCAGAACAGCATGTAGAGGGAAAAACGATGGAAGACATTTTATACATTGAGAGAAGAGGGGAGTGGAAAACGACCACAAGGATGGGCCAGTTGGCGTCCTTGCTAGTGGAGGGGAGGAAGATGAGTAAAGGCTGCTTGGACTTTAAATGGGGCTGACTTGATCTGGGCTTTCAAGGCAGGGCTGTTGAGTGAGAGTTACTTGCATCTTGTACTGCATCCCCCTAAAGGTGTCTGTGGTCCCGTGGTCTCTAGCACCCAGGTTGCTGGTGGTGCTGAGCCTTGCTCTGCTCCTCCACTCAACCCAGCTGCTGTGGGCAGGCCTAAGGGTGGGTTCATACCCTGCAGGTACAGAAGTCCTCTTCTCTGTTAGCAAGGGGAAGAGGTGGAAGGGGTAACCGTGTGCCCTGGGAGTAGAAGTGGGTTAAGGGACTGGGTTTATTGATGCTTCAAGCCTGAGCATCTGAGGCTGTGGCCGCAAACCTAGGCTGTGGTAACCAACTCTAGGAGTCCCCGTTCAAAAACAATTACATCTCAGTCCCTTTTAATACTAAGGATGTAAACTGAGGAAAAAATGTGGCCTCTTCTGAGTGATTAAGGATCTATCACGACAGCCGCTGAGCGCGAGCAGTGCACGTGGTGGTGGCATGCCTTCTGCCTCTTGCCAGCACGTGCTGCCGCAGGTACGCGTGAGCGGTGACCTGCTTGGTAGATGCAGTCGTGGGCCCGTGTGCGAGGATCAGACCCATGTGCCCGGCCAGGTGGGAACTTAACAGGGATCACTCGCCTCGCTGGGACCTCTGGACAGAATTACCGTCTGCATAATAGACCATTACAGGCTATATTGTTCTGCTTAAAGTATGTTTTAAACAGCAGGGATTCCACATGATAGATTCTTTTTTCCATGTGCACTGAAAGCACTTTAAAACCAGTTTAAAAAAATCATCTGTATTAATCTAACCATATGGATGCATTTTAAAGAAGTATTGAGAGCAGAGAAAGGAGTCTTTGGGAGCATGCCATTTGCTGCCTCCCATCAAATGCCAAAATTTGTTAGCAGATGAGGCTTTTGGATATCTTCTCAGCGGGCAGTGGGTTCAGAGCAGTTTCTGCCTTACAGTGCAGGATGTGAGATTCCTCTGGGTGCTGTAAATCTTTTACAATTGCAGAGGGATGGACTGCTTTAGCTGGAAGAGGTGAGCAGTAATACAGGCATACCTCCTCCTTTCTGCCCCGGGTGCTGGGGACCTGCATGCTGTGGGTGACTCGCAGAGATGGAAGAAATTGCAGGGGTGGCCAGGAGCGGGTAGGCGTGAGCTCCCTGGCCGTGACATGAAAGCTCCATGTGGTGGTGGCCAGAAGATGATTTTTCAGGCAGCGTAGTAGCGAGAATGCTGGGCCACTTAGCAAATACTCATGAGAAACCACTCTGAAAAAGTACATGTGTGTGTACAGGCAGGGGAGGTTTAGGTAAATAGCTCCTGAGGGTGGTCTATGAAGTCTCTCTTGTGTCTCCAGTAACAGTCTCCTGCTGAGGTGAATCATTGAGATCAAAAATCATACGAGCTGTGCTATGATTTTTTTTGACTGCTCTCCTTTCTTGCTGCAAGTTGGACACCGTGAGAGGGACCTTATCTGCATAGGGTTTTTATTTGGTTTATCTGTTTATTTGTGTACCAAAACAGATTACATTCCAGCCATTATTGATCATCGTAAGTACTAAATTTTTTTCACCCAGTCAAAGAAATTAAATACTGCGTTATTAATGTTTTTCCCCTCATTGCCACGGAGAGTATGGTTATCTAGTATCTGCTGTTCTTTCAAAGTCGTGCACTCTGAAAGACCTAATGGTTGAAGTGCTGACTTGGTCTCGCCCCACAATTTTGGATCAGGGTCCCATTGCGTTGCTCCCTTGTGCAAGGGGGGAAACCTGTGTTTCTGTGGGACCTGGGATTGAGTACGCGGTGCGGATGCTGCTGACAGCAGGAGCAATGGGGCATCCCCTTCTCCTGGCTGCCGGCTGCTTGGCAGAAGAAGCAGAAGTCAAGGAATAAGCTAAAGCAGGGCCTAAATTGTCCTCAAAGCACTGGAAAAGACTGCTGGCCTGGTTATTGATCCTTAGCTAAAGGGAGAGCGTTGGGTTTTTTTGATAAGGTGGAAGTCCCATGAAACTGGTCAGATCAAACCGTCTGCTTTTTGCTAGAAAAGCAAAATTTAAATGAGACTCATTATCTGCGTGGTTTGTATATTTAGGAGTTGCGTTAATTATCCTCATTAGCTTCATTTCTTAAAAGAAATACTCTTGATCTTACCCCTTGTGCCAGAAATACAATCTGGAACGAGTCTGTAAAAATAAATAACACATTGATAAGGTTCAGGCAACGACTTCTAAGTACTCTGGTTCAGGAGCATCTGTCACCATGACTGTTCCTGTTTCGCCTGGTTGGGACCCTTCCGATGATCTTTCTTGGACTTCAGCTGGTAGGAGATACCATTTTGAAAATCAGTCCACATGATTAAGAGGCATTGCTCTCTCTGATAATATTCAGTGCAGCTTACACTTGTCAGACACTGGAATCTATTTACTGAATTCTTTTCAGACAAGTCGTTTTTGGCACTTTGCAAAGTTTCCTTCCATGTGTCCTCACTGGCTGAATGCTAATTTATTCAGAAAGGCTCAGCTCCAAATACACGAGACAGTATTTGCAGTGTTTCCTACTGTCTGGACAGCAGTGTGTTTGGAGAATTCATGCCTCCACTCTCCTTCATGTCTCCTTAATTTCCTTTGGTAAATGTGTGATGTTGTGACACAAATAGTCTATGTACTTACATTAAATGACATTGTATTGTAATGGGAAAATGGATCTCCATTGATAGCCTCTCCGTCGGGGAACACCCGATAAGCTCATTGTATCAATACAATAAATACAGTCAAAGTGCCTTTGACAAATGACATCTCTGAATTTTCTAGTCCTTAGTGATTCCTGTAGCCTGGAGGGTAGAATGAATTAGTTGATCTAAGCTGAATTGTCCTAAATATCCTGATTATTTCTAATGTCTGAACCAGTAGCAGAAACAGAGGAGAATTATAAGGAGAAAGGGACAGAAATTATAGGGTATGCAAAAAGAGAGATTATCAGGTCTGAAGGGCAGTTGTTTCCATTTAGTCTGACCTTGTGTATAAAAAGAAGCTGTAGACCTTCTTGAATGACGTTTAAAACGTGTAATCACTTAGTCCAAGCTTTGGGGTGGGATTTTGTTCTCCCTTAGCTGAAGCATCATAAGCCGCTCAGATATCCATCTGTGTGGCTCTCAGCAGCGCCGTACCTGATTGTTCATGGCAGATTAACGAGATGTAGACGTGAAACTAAGGAAGCGCTTGCGATCTCCTTTACAGTCTAGCAAATAAGGCGCAGTGTCCCCTGCTCCCCTGCCCATGGAAACTGCTTGGTTTGAGCGAGAGTGACATTAAAACATGTGTGAGCACCAAAAAAGCGCTTACGTGCTCTGCCATCCGCGGAGCTCTGTCCTGTCCTAGCACCAGGGATGCTTTCCCGTGTGGCTTAGCTGCATAGCCTGGATTCGGTCTGTGTTTTCCAGGGCACCTCGGCTGCTCTGCAGCACCTGCTGGATGCTGATGCCCTTGTGGTTGGGTCGGGAAGCTCGGTGCTGGTCTCATGCCCGGACCTGCCGTTGTAATTCACGAACAGCGTGTTCTTAGACCTGATTCTCCGCAGGTCTCATCGGTGAGGTGATCTCTGGGTGTGCCGACCAGCCGTGCACATATGCGCAACAGCGGCTGTGTGCAGGTGAGCGCTTGTGGCCACGTGTTAATTAAAATAAATAAATAAATAGAATGGTTGGGGGAGGTCACGCCTGGCTTTCTGTGTAGTAGCTCTGCGGTTGGGGGCCTGGCTCACGGAAAACTGCATGGGAGGATGTTGTTAAAGCCTGGATCCAAATGTTTTCTCTTTCATAGTGTAAATTTTGCTTTTTTACAAGAGTGAAGCTAGATGCATCCTGTTAATTAGCTGTTGATGTTCCTTTCTTGCATCTGATCTGACTCATACCTCCTCAGCCCACATTGAAACCTTTGGCAATAAAGGTTTTCTTGGTAAAGACAGGATCTTATTTCTTGGGAATTGGGTCATTCGGATCAGTTAGGAGAGGGAGCAAACCAAAGCTTTTGAATTTGAGGAACTCCTCCAAAGGTGTCTTGTTTTTCACTGGGTGATGTAGTACCCAGTTAATGTGTTACTAAATCTGTCTTTCGGGTTTGGTAATCCTTGTGAGATCCTGCTAGTCAACCAGGTTTGAGTTTGAAGACAAACAGGCAATTAAATGGGGAGGCACTGGTTTCACCTGCCTACCACAAAGAGCTGGTTGATGTCCTCCCAGTAAATTACAGCTTGCAGGAGGCAGTGATTCATCTTTGCAAGCACAACAAGTGAGAGAGCACTTCTTTAGCAAAAGCAGTGTTCAGGCCTGTTTGCACACTTACTATTTTCCTGTAGAAATGCAGGAACGGATTAGCACATAGTATGTTTCCTGAAGCCTCCAGAGAATCCTTTCAGAGGGAAACAGAAATGTCGTGTTTCTCTTCCCTTTTCCTTGGCTGTGGCCATGCTTGCTCACCCTACCCTTGTGCTGCCGCCGGTGTTAGTGTGGGCACATGGTCAAACAGGCCAAGGGCGCAATGCTGTTGAAAACAAATCCTTCACGCTACACTCCCAGGTTGTTTTTTCATAGAATAGCCCAGGCTGGAAGGGATCTCAAAAGGTCATAGAATGGTTTAGGTTGGAAGGGACCTCAAAGATCTAATTCCAACCCTCCTGCCATGGGCAGGGACACCTCCCACTAGACCAGGTTGCTCAAAGCCCCATCCATTACTCCTCATCCTATCGCTACACTCCCTGATCAAGAGTCCCTCGCCAGCTCTCCTGTAGGCCTCCCCTTTAGATACTGGAAGGCTGCTATAAGGTGTCCCTGGAGTCTTCTCTTCTCCAGGTTGAAATACCCTAGCTCTCTCAGGCTGTCTTCATAGGAGAGGTGTTCCAGCCCTCATCATCTTCATAGCTCTCCGCTGGACTCGTTCCAACAGGTCCATGTCCTTCTTGTGCTGAGGGCTCCAGAGCTGGATGCAGTACTTCAGGTGGGGTCTCACCAGAGTAGAGGGGGGGAATCACCTCCCTCAGCCTGCTGGCCATGCTTCTTTTGATGCAGCCCAGGATGCAGTTGGCTTTCTGACTTGCCAGCGCACATTACTGGCTCATGCTGAGCTTCTCGTCCACCAACACCCCCAAGTCCTTCTCCTCAGGGCTGCTTTCAATCCATTCTCCACCCAGCCTGTATTTGTGCTTGGGATTGCTGTGACTCAGGTGCAGGACCTTACACTTGTCTGGTTGAACTTCATGAGGTTCTCACATGCCCACCACTCAAGCCTGTGCAGGTCCCTCTGGATGGCATCCGTTCCCTCCAGCGTGTCGGCCACACCACACAGCTCAGTGTCATGGGCAGACTTGCTGAGGGTGCACTCAATCCCACTGTCCATGTCACCAACAAAGATGTTAAAAAGCACTGATCATCTGGTCTAACTTTTTGTAGGGAAAGGAGATTGTCTAGAACCCTGCCCAGTCACATATTGAAAACCTCCAGCGATGGGGACTTTGCCATGTCCCTAGGGAGGACGTAATTTTTAATTGCATCGCTTCCCTGGTGTGATGAAGCACACTTCCCTGGTGTGATGAAACAGCTGTGTGTGCCCTGGTCCTGGCACATGGGTGGGAGTGCAAAAGAACGTAGGCACAGCACTGTGGTGGCACTGATTGAGGTTCTCCTAACCTTGCTTCTGCTCTCAGCTTGTCTGTGGATTTGCTGTATGGCCCTGGGCAGGTACTTTATCCTATTACAGGTTTCTCCATGGCACAAGAGGGATAATGCTGGTGACCCGTGTGGAGCACGGGGATGCATCGAGCTTTAGGTAATCCAGTTTAGCATGTGGATTAATGAGGGATGTCAGCCGAGTTCAATTTGTTCGCAAAATACTTGTTTGTTTCTCATCTCCTTGTGGCTCCGGGGCCACCGGGCACGCTGTGTATGTGTGGGCTATGCACTCACGTCGCTTCCCAGTATGGGGACCGGTGAAACATGGAGCAGCCTGCGCTGTGAGTTATTTCCCTGTGTGGGACCTGAGGTGCAGGCTGGTTCGAATGGTGTGCACTGGTGAGAAGGACATCAGAGGAACCCTATGTGACCGTGAAAGTAAGTGCACCTGTTGTGAAAATAGCCACAACAAATTGGATTAAACTTGAGAGGAAACTGCACTAATTCACTGCTGACTGATGAGCAAGGCGAATTTTGGCCTATGAATATCGTGATGTGATTTATTAGTAATCACTTCCATAGTGTTTCTCATCTATAGATCTTAAGTGGCAATTAGTATGAAGGCGAGAAAGTATTATTCTTATTTTATTGAGGCACAAAGACATCAAATGACCTGCTGCAGGGCATTTCGTGAGTCAGTGGTAGGGTTGGGCATAATGCCTGCTTTGAGGAGGATAATTTTTGTACGATTGGTTTGTGTCTGCTGGTGCCAGTTGTGTATGTGATTTGGTTAATAATTGTGAACATGACTGGAAATTTTATGGAGTTGTTCACTGATGGTGGGTCGGAGTGTTGCCAGGACTTGCTGACGGCAGAGGCTAATTCATGCTAATCTGCAGACTTGGTATAGTTTAATCCAATTCATCTTGAGTGACTTTTTTTTTTTAAATTCCAGTGCCCGTTTCCATTGCTCTATTTAATAGATACCTGCACGTTATAATGGGAAATAGGAGAACCCCTCCAACGCTTAACAGCTCTGTATGTGTCCGAGCTGTTGCTAAAGTAGTCTGCTGCCTTCTCGAAGCACACGGCTTACAGTGGAGCTGGATTTCCTCCTTGTCCAATTAAGCTAGATAATTAAATCTCCTTTTTTTTCAGTCATAGCCTGCATTTTTAATCCCGTAACTGAGCTTGGCCTGCCAGAGGAAGTTCTCCGCATTTCTCAGCACAGCGGACCCCTAGTAAACACGGCATTAAATCCAATCCCATGCTGCTTCTCTGTATTCATCTGTCTTTTCTTGACCTGGTACCTTTATGCTGGGTGTTTCCTGTGCTAATGGTTATTTTATTTAAATGCCAGATTCACTGTGATTGTACTTTTAGCTCAAAGTATAGGGAGGGCTCTTTTAAGTGTTAGATTTAGTTACATGTACTTGATATTTAGAGTACAAGCACAAAGCATGTTTTGGCTGAAGCTGCCTAGACCCAATTTGACAATCAAATAAAAAGCGGGAGGTTTCAGGAGTGAAATGGCAACATCTCTTCAGCAATACTAATTGGCTCCTCGCTTCTGCATTCATTGCATGTCCTTCGTTTGGTGGTGGAAGCTTTTAAACCAGCCGACGTGTCTCACCTGAAGGGTGTTTTGCAGCTGCTGGGTGTAGGTGTTGGGGATGAGGTGGCAACCAGCTGAGCTGAAGAAGTTGCACCTCTGTGGGGCTTTTTATGGTGATGCTTGGTGACTTCGACACCAAAATTTGAAGGTGCTACAAATAATGCTTCACTGCAGGGGTAAAGAAATTACATATATCTTTTCCCATTTTAAAGTTTGCTTTGAACCTGATACAGAAATGGGGAAGAGTGAGGGCTTGTGGACTGTTTCCTTCTCCGTACCTGTAGCATCTCCTTCTGGAAGTAGCTTCTGGAAACTAGATTCAAATAGTTCTTTACTAGTTTCATTTTCAGCTGATTTTGCTGTGTGAGAGGGGCAAAGCTGTACACAAGAGACCACTTAAACGGAGACGTGCAAAAAAACCCCCATGCAATATTTGGATTGCTTTCTAACACTTGAAGACTCGGATTCCTTCGTTCTTACTCGAGCTCTTTGTTCAGGTCAAACCGAGGCCATGAATAAACGATGTTGGTAGGATTTTTCCATGTCTGTACAAAAGAGAGAGCATGTTGTCAGGAAAGCACGTTTCTGAGCAGTGGTGGTTCTTTGTCTTGCGTTGGGTTGTTAGGTGTAAATTCTGGCATTTCCGTCGCTCCTGGAGCATCTAGAGACCTTGCCTGGAGTTACTGTTAGTAGGGCTGCGAAAATGCTTTGGTAGACGTGTGAATCCTCACATTAAGGCTGTGGGAGACCTGCCTGTGGGGCAGGTACTGCTGATCAGTAACGCTGGATCTGCGCGTGCCTGGATCATCTCATGCTTCCAATTTGATGCAGGTCAGGTGAGGGCATTTGTTAGACCAGCCAGTCCATATCATTTATGCTGGATTCATACCGTATGCAAAAGGACAGATGATACCTGACATCGTGGCCTTATGTATCTCATCATATGTCTAACCCTTCAGCTTTTTTTTTTTTTTTAACCTGGAAGGAGCTTCAGTAGCTTGACCCTTTGCATCATGTGGTTGGCGCGATTTTAACCCCATTTTATGGGATCTGCCACTAGATTTCCTTTCTTGCTAAACTGTGACCTGAAGAGCCGAGTAAATTATGCTGTGGGCAAGTCCATACGCTTGCGGTTGGAGTGTACAAAGCCAGCTTGGACATTTCAGCCTGCAACGTAGGTGCATCTGTGGTCCCTGCATCATAGTGTTCCCGGCTCCTGTTTGTGTCGTCAGGAGCCCTTTTGCCATGCCAATATGACAACTGGCTGTGATGTATGGGGTTTGTGTATGTTTATTAGGTCTCATTGATTACTGTCTGTTCTGAAGACAGATTATTAATTAGCGTAACAAATCGCTGGAGAGGGGGTGTGTGTAGGGAGTGGTGCTGGTATCGTCTGCTATCACATCTGGAATAGATTCAAGAAGGGATGCAGCTGTCTGCCATATAGTTAAGAATGAGGTCGGGTCAACAGTACAGAGTGGGGCTTCTTGTCTAGTAAAGGGAAAAAAATGACGAGTTTAGAGTAAGGAGAGAAGTACAAATAAGAAAGCCAAAAAATCCCCCAGTTCTTAGGATGTTGTTCCAAATGGGCAGTGCTGTTAAACTAAGAGTTGGCTCCTGTGTCATGTGTATTGGGAGAGAGCTTTCAAACAACTGCATTGGTATCTCATGCTGTTCCTTTCCAGATTTTTTATTATTTTTTTTTTTTTAAGGAATGCTGTCGTCTCCCTCTCCACTTATTAACTGTTTTCTGTGAGGAGAAGCCTCAGTGCAAATCAGTACCTCAAAAAAAATCTTTGCCAAACCATAACTTGAAGGGATTGGATGCTGGGGATTAGTTTTTGCTTCCCACCTCTGGTGATTTCAGGGCTTTTGTGGGCTGTGGCTACAGCTTTGAGATACCATGGTCCTCCAGCTGAGGGAAGCCCTGATGCTGGGTTATTCAAAGATACAGGGAGGAGGGCACCTGGGAAAGCCTTGTCTGTATGTGGGCTGCTGCCGTCATGCATCACAGCTGTACCAGGCACTGCCTAGAAGTGACACTGCACCGGTGAGGGATTATTTGGGTTATAAAAATTAATATTTCTGGGCCTGGACTGTACCATGGGGGAGGGAGAAGACTGGGAACTCCAAAGGGGCATTTTTTTTTTTCCTGTATTTTCTGCAAGAAAAAGGCAAACCCGAAGCATAGCTGGGACTAACAGGATCCTGAGCTGAACTTTGCAGCTTTCCTCTACATCTGCAGCAGACTGACCAAAGCTCTGCTGTTGGATTTGCCTGAATTCAGGGTGTGTCATTGATTTGTTCTGGATGGTGGCAGTTTCTCTGACTTCACTGCAGTTTCTTAAAAAGGCGGGGGGGAGGATGTTTTTCATCCGTTGCAAAAATGTGTTGACTATATCATCACTGAATATTCTTCCCTGATTTTTGTTGAGAAGGCTAATCCGACTTCCCTTTCATTCAGGCACTGGTAACTTGCTTTCTTTTTATTCTTCCACAAAGAATTCTCGAGTTGTGATTTTTACGGAATTGGAGATAAAAATTAGTTCTAATTTTTAGAACTAAAATTCTACCATTTCAGTTATACAGCCATTGTTCGTGTCACACTACAAAGAAAACGCAAGGATTTGAGCCTGCCACTGTAGTTACTAAACGTTTGCCATTGTGGATAAAATTGAAGGGAGGAGGAAAAGCCAGACCGAGCCGGAGGATGATCAAAAGTCCAAAAGGTCTCAGAAGCCCATGTGCCTGGGAGAGTTTAAAAAATGGGACACCGATGTCAAAGTCACTTTGGTGCTTTCAGATGTGCCATCCCCAGAGTTCAAAGGACCCCGGCACAGCAGATGAAGCAGGCTGAACCTGGGAATGGCATGGGTTGGAAGCAGTTTATAACTGCAGATTGTCACTTGATTTTCTTTCTGTTATTGTCGTGCAATTAAAGTCACGGCCATTCAACTAAAAGATGAGGGTGTTTGATTGGATTTTGGGGTCTGTAATCGCTGCTGTGATGTTGCTGCCTGGAGGCAGGGACTTGCAAACGGATCTTTCCAATAGGAGGATTATAGCTGAGGAGGGAGTGCTGGGTTTAAAGAAAGAAAAGTTTAAAGCTGTCGTATAGTGGTTTCCACTCAGATGAAAAAGCGGAGGATTTATAAAGCTTTTGTAAAAAATAATAGTAAAAAAAAAAAAGACATTGTTAGAGGGCTGACAATGGAAAAGTTGCTCTCGGGGGGGGGAAAAAAAGCTCTTGGGACTTTTGCTGTGAAAAGCTGGTTCCCCACAAGTACGGGGTGAAGCAAGCTCCTGAAAGAGATGACAGGCAGCTCTCAGGGCTGTGCATTTCTGAAATTTTGCTCCCGGGAGAGGTTTTCTTGGCTGTCCCGGTGGCTGAGTTGCCATGGTGCGGGGCTGCTCTCAGGAGCCCGTGCCGCAGTGGAGCCCCTCTGGGCTCAGTCTGAGACCGGGGACTTTATACACTTCCTGGGTAAGGGGTTTTTGTGTCATTAGTTGTGTGTTGGACCCTCATGCTTTATGCAAAAAAGTCTCTCCTTCCATCCTTGATGAGGCTTAGAGGTAGTTTTTGCAGCTGGAAGCAGGGGGCAGGCTACCTGGCAGGGGCTGCTGGGGGCAGAGGACTCGTGGCTGGGGGGTAGAAGCAAGAAAATGAGACAGAGAATGTGGAAACTTGGAGGCATTTGAAAGATGAGGTGAAGTAACATCCTTCTCTCCGTATTCCCCCAATGCTGCCTTAATCCATCGGGTCAGGCAGGGACTGGGATGCTCATTTCAGACCCTTTCTGTGCTCCTGTGCGTTGAACTCAGTGTGCTGTAAGGTGCTGGCAGGGCACTCAGCCGAGACAGGGAAACCCAGATTTGTTTCCTTGCATTTTTTAGGCCTTTTTGTGTGATTTACCCAGCATCATTTGGGCCCTGACTTCCTAAAAATCAATGGTATTGAGGCATCTGAAGGTTTTTGACTGTTGTGCTCCTTTGGGTCTCTCTGGTCAAGTAGCCCATGTTTGACTTGGATCAAAACACGAAGCAGTGTCAGAGGCTCCAATACTCCCTGATAAGGGCTGCTGTATTTAGTTATGATAACTGTAAAACATCTCCATTTTGTGATTAAATTTTACTTCTGTTTGTGGTAGGATTTTAAAATACCAACTTTGTGAAAACAGCTTCTTTCAGGAGCGTGTGTGCCTCAGGACATAAGGATTTAAGGATGCCTGTAGAGCATTGTGAACTGGGAGGGTAATGGCTGTAAGTATTAACTGTAACAGAAGGAAATGTTTTTTCACTAATTGGCAGAAATGGGCTTAACGAGATAAAGCTGGGTCAGACTACTGAATAGCACGTGTGAGGCTGAGCGATAGCCTCTGGTGTAACACACACACACACACATGTGCACATCTGGTTTTGAGATGCAAAACTAGAAGTTGATGCTCTGTCAAATTTTTTCCCGATGCTAATTGAATTACTGGAGAGGATGGTGAAAACCTGTGGGAAGACTATGGAGGAGAAGTGAGAGCAGCCTGGCTCAATGACCGGAGCTGGCTGGCGTTGCCGGGCGTTGGTATTGCTGAAGAAGCCGGAGTTTCTGGGGGTTTGCGGAGGCTGCGCTGACCTGGCGAGCGTGGGAGTCCTGTTGGCCGATGGCCACGGGGACCCTCAGGAGGCTCTCTGAGTTCACAGGGACCAGGTTAAGGGCACAGGTTGCAAAAATCCTTGAGGATAGGGGAAGGGTTCAGTGGATACCTGCCTCCCTGCTGCTGGCGAGGGAGCAGCAGTGTTGACCTAAGCCAACCCAAACCCTGGGCTTTGCTTCAGCCCCGGGGTCACCGCTGCGGGGGCAGCCGGCTGTGGGGTTTTTCTTTGTATTCAGCTGTTAAAATTCAAATGCTTTGGACAGAGACGTTATAGTTTGAGTCTGTATCTCCGAGGACCTTAGTGTGTTGAGACGCTTGGCAGGAGCACAGAATATCTGAATGTGGAGTAACTTGCTTTTTCATTTTATAAACCCTTATGTAAACACATTGTTTGGATGGATTGTTTAACTTTTCTCTCTACAGTTTGCAAAACAACGACGACAAAAAAGCCCAAAAGGAAAAAGAAACTAAACACCACTTATTTTCCTCGTGTGTCCTGTAACACTTTCCAAATGTAAAAGCCTCTTAAGATACGGAAAAGCAGCAATACTATTTATACTGCCTTTATGAAAAGACTGATCAAAGGAGCACAACTGAGCTTGGCTTTATTTAGTGCCGATGACTGCATTAATGTCAGAGTGCTTATTATTTTATTGAATTCAAAAGTTGTGGGCTCTGCAAAGTATAAAGCCGGCTAAGGCTCTGATGTGTGCTCGATTTATATCGTATTATGTGCTGTGCTATCACAACACGTTTTGTACTCTGATGGCTGCATTTCTTTGTTGGTCATTTGGAAAGTCTACTTGGTGTTTGGGGCTTTATTTTTCTTCTTTTTTTTTTTTTTTTTCCTTTTTTAAAAAAAAAAAAAAATCCTGCTGGAGGGTGTTGGGAATTGGGAAGGTTTGACCTTGCTGGGAATGCCTGTGTTTTCCTCCACTGGGAAGAGCTAATCCCAGCTGCGTTCAGCTGAGCAGCCAATACTCCCGGCGCGCAGGTGGAGAGGGGTTAAAAGGCATTCATGTGCCCTGACTCATGGTGCCCAGCTGCCACAGTCAGGCGGCTTTCTTGGCCACTAACAGGGCTGTGAAGAGGCCAAGTGAAAACAGACCCATGAAAAAACCTCAACAGATGAGGCAAGGGCAGTTTCTGCTGATTCCTGTGCAGGCATGAGACCTTACACCAAAACTCCTTGACCTTGTGCGCACATGTGGGGCAGCCCCTCTGCCTGGGAGCGGGGGGAGAGGAGGATGCAGCAAGCGTGCTCGGATGGATAACTTAAAGGGTTACTACTAAAATGGTAGTATGCCAGCAAACTGCGCAGCTGGTTAAAGCCTGACTTTAAGGGGCTGATCAGATCAGATCCCAGACCAGAAATCTCTCTAAAAAGCTTTACAGGGGTTTTTATGAGCGCTGTTGTCTCTCTGTCCCCATACATGGTGGGGACACGGCTTTTGTTCTGTGCTGCGAGCAGCGGCTGTGGATGGGGACGGAAGCACGGTCCAGCTCCAGATAATGCTGGCGTGGGACAGTGGTCATTTGACACAGCATAGTTCAGCGTTTTGTTGTTGAGATTTCTCCTTTTGTAACTGCTGGTCATGTTGGTGGTGAAAGCAATGCTGCTTTTAAAGCAGAAAAAAGCAATTCTTATGTGCTAGGCAAGTTTGGAATAGCTGGGTTTTCCCACGCTCTCTGGGCTTTAGAGGTTGGCTATAATTTCCCTCCCCCCAGATGGTCACATTTCTCACTTTATGAATCAGGTATTTTTTTTACTACCTTTGTTTAGTTATCAGAGAGAGTGTCTGTCTTTTTTTTTTTTTCCTCTTTTTTTTGTCTTTTTCTCTGTCTTTCGCCTAGTCACAGTTTGACCTTACCACCCAGCCATGTCCTGAGCTCCATCAAAAGCAGCATGGCCAGCAGGTCGAGGGAGGTGATTCTGCCCCTCTATTCACCTCTTGTGAGACCCCACCTGGAGTACTGTGTCCAGCTCTGGAGCCCTCAGCACAAGAAAGACATGGACCTGTTGGAGTGGGTCCAGAGGAGGACCACAAAGGTGATCAGAGGGCTGGAGCACCTCTGCTCTGAGGACAGGCTGAGAGAGTTGGGATTGTTCAGCCTGGAGAAGAGAAGGCTTCAGGGAGACCTTATAGCGGTTTTCCAGTACCTGAAGGGTGCCTACAAGAAAGCTGGAGAGGGACTTTTTACAAGGGCATGTAGTGAAAGGATGAGGGCTAATGGCTTCAAACTGGAAGAAGGGAGATTTAGATTAGATATTAGGAAGAAATTCTTT
>KZ505955.1:374931-391516 GCA_002844005.1 Limosa lapponica baueri | reverse complement strand
TTTTTTTTTTATTTAATATATCATTGCTAAACTTTGCTGATGGAATAAAAGCTTTTTCAGTGAGATGTGTTCTTTAGCCTCTCTTTTGGGCATTTGTGATAATTCCTGCACAGGGGAAAATAGGAATTTTTGTGCCATGGGGGTGACCCCCAGCCCAGTTGGCCTGATAGCCCTGCAGCACATTGATGTGGCTCCCAGTCAGAGCCAACATGCCCTGTGGCTAGCGCTCCCTGGCACTGGGGCCACCATCCAGCCCCCGCGGGCTCACAAACCTCCCGATGGGCAGCTTTGCACCAGGGGGTCGTCGTGGTCACCCGTGGGCTTTTTCTGTGGCACCCTCCCTGGGTGCTGCGTCTGTGCAAAAATCCTGGATTATGATAACAAATATCTCCCACGCTGAGCTTCTCATTCAATTTTGAGTACAAACCATTTCTCTCAGGTTAAATCTGCTCCCGGCTGTCATTGCTGCCTGGTGCAATTGGAAAGCAGGGGCAGAATTAGATTTGCAGGGAGAAAGAGGGGAGGATGTGAGCTGGATGCTTGTAAATAAGTGGTTCTGGAGGAGTGATCCTAAAATAGCCTGGACTAAAGGTGAAGAGAGAAATAGGGTGGTGAGGTGTGAAACGCCGTGATAAGCTTTGGGCGCTCAGGGTGAAGTGGGAGAAGCGTTGCACACTTTATACATGGGCCACACGTGGATGGGTTTTGGCCCCTGCCTTGATCCTCCACGTGGGGCACGTGTGCTTTTTTTCCCCTGGGGTGATTTACTTCACGTTCTGCAAATGTGAACTTGTTTGGGCTTCCCGGTACGGAGTGAGTCTCACACCTCGGGAGGAACAGCGCAGAGAAGGAAAAGTCACTGCCATGCGGGACTGAAGATTTTCAAACAGAGAGCACTCAGTGCAAATCAACCTGCAATAAAGTAAATTTTTTTTTGTTTTGACGCTTTCTCTCAGTTTGGAAGTCAAAGTTCTGGCACCTCTTTGTTCACATTTCTGAGACTTGTTGTCTTATTCGGAAGTATTGCTTTAAAAAAAGCCATACATCTGAACTGATGATAACACGCTGCCTCTCTGCCATTAACAGCAGCAGTGAAAACATTTTGAATGCTGCCCTGTAACTTACAGCAACGACTGCAAAAAATAAATGGGAATTTATTTGTATTCCAGTGTGTGTGCTGGGCATGCTCTGCAAGCAAGTCTTGTCTGCTTGGGTCCTTGCCCTTCTTGTGAAGCAGAAAACTGTGCGTGGACCTAATTGATGACAGCCCTGATGTTTGCAGACTTCCTTTGGGTGAATACATTGGGAATACTCTCGTTAGGGGCGTGGAGTATGCCCCATGTCTGTGTTAGGCAGTAGGGTAGCCTGAAGGGGAGGGGGTCTGTAGGATGAAGCTGCTCAGACCTCACCTCCACATTATGGTTATTTCGGAGGTTACTTCGGATTAGCTTTGGTGAGGTCCCACGGACCAAACACTGATGGGCATTCATCTGGAGCACACCCAAACCAAGACACTTTGGAAAATATTTTTGGTAAAAGTGGAGCAAGGGGAAGGTTTCTCTGCTGTTGGCAGCGGTAGTGTTTGGGTATGGATGTGGATTTAGGGGGCTGACTGCACTCATTCACCCATGTTGCAGCTGCATTACCAAAAGGACTGAAGCAACCGAGTATGTCTACCTTGCCCTGTCCTCCCGGGGAGAGCGCGACCACCTCTGGGCTCCAAGAGGAAGATGAATTGACGCCTTCTTTGGCAAAAGTGTAGAGAAGGCGTAAAACTCGACCTCGCTCCAAGCTCTCGAGAAGAGAGCACTCGCAGAGAGAGCGATTGGGAATGAAGAGCAATTGCATAGGACACCAAACAAAAAGCTTGTGCTTGTGTCACCTGGAGCTTCAAGAGCCTGAATGTCTCCAGAAGGGCAGGAAATCGTCCTGGTGGGAGAAACTGCATCTGAACAGCAGTAACACAGCCTGTGTCACAGGGCAATTGCAGGTGCTAACGCTCAGTTGTAACTCGGTGTCATTTTTGGCCTGTTGCAGCAAAGGTAGAAAGCTGGTATTTATCTTTTTTTTTTTTCTTTTTTTTTAAACTGATAACTAGTCATTTTAAATTGCTCGGTTTTCTCGTAACTGGAAGTGCTATTTGTGAGCAAGGCCATGTATGTGGCAAGCTGTCTGCGTGCAGCAGAGCTAGGAACTAACAAATGGAACTAACACTCAGTGCCGTGATGGTTGGACTGGACTAGACCACTGCTGTTCGTACGCCCTGCTGCTAAACAAGGAACAAAGAGAATTTGTCTCCTTCATACCCATTAGTCTGTATCTAGGAACCTGAACCCCAAAAGCACCGTGCACATGTGTCTCTTGGGACTTTCAGATGCAGTTGTGGGACTTGCGTGTTTAGTAAGATGAGGTCCTTTGTAAAGTCCAAAATCTCTGCTGTCTTAAATGCAACATCACTCCTCTGTTCTGCTAACACAGCCAGTAAATCAGCAAATCCCAAAGGACTTTATGTCGTCCCTTGGGAGCGGATGGCCGCAGTTGCATGATCTGTTAGGCTTAGGATGTCTGTCAGAGCTTGGGGGGTTGCCTCGGCGTGGAGAAGCTATGCAGCTCCTCTAGTCATCCTCTTCAGATGTGTGTTCTGGCCAGGGGGGAGGCTCGGTGGGGCTGCTTGTCCACACGCTAGGTGTTTTGGAGATCCCTGCTCTGCTTGTCACTCTCACAAGGCCTCGGACTGGCTCCTGAGGCATCTCCACGACGTGCTGGGCAGAAATGCGTTTTTTTGTGCAGTGCCAGCATAACTGCAAGGATCTAGCCTGTCTTCTTCCCACGCCAGCGGTGGGGGTGCGATTCAGCAGGGCTTCATTGTCTGCAGCAAGGATGCCTGTCCTTTCAATCGTAGAATTTAGGTATGAATGCCCTTCAGCCGACGCCAGACGGTGCTTCCGTCTGCACCCTCCCTGCAGCTCCCTCCCCTGGGGCTGCCACGCACGCCCTGCTCAGCCCTACCCAGCAGAATCCTGGTCCCCTGCCACCACCAGTCTCCTCTTCTCCTGCCCCTGCGTCCACGCTGCTGTCAGGAGGGCGGAGCGCCAGGCTGGGTTTAAACTCCCCATCTTGAGGTCCGAGTTTTGGAAAGTTTGCTTTGGCTGGGTTAATTGAAAGCTGGATTGGTTCCCCTGTTGGGTTCGTTCGTGCTGTTGGCCAAATGACTCTTGTGGTGTTGGCCAAATGACTGTGCTAGCACCTGAGCAGGATATGGGGTGGGAGGAAAGCTGTGGTGCTGTTTGGTGTTGCCTGATCCCACATGTAAGGTGTTTGTGAAACTGTAATGCTTAAAGCCAGTGGCTTCACCCCCTCAGACCTTGCAGCAACTCTGTGGGATAAGACGTGTTGTTGGCCCTGTTTTCTTCGTGGAAAGACCTGCCTGGGGCACTGCGAGGGATCTGCAGCACAGCAAGGGAAAAGGAATTCAGTCCTCCAGAATTCAAAGCCGCATCGTTGTACCAATACCAGGTAGGATGAGGTGTCTCACCAGGCTTTAGTCATGGTCCTGTGTCGCAAGGCTGAGCTGAGTCCCATCTCCCAGGAAAAGCCGCAAGCAGACAGTGAGTCCACAAAAACACAGCAGCGATCCTTCCTCTGCTCCCTTTTCACCTTTCCTGAGAGTTCAGGATTTCACGGTGGGCAGAGGGGTCTTGCCTGGCGTCTCCTGCCAGCCCTGCCAGAGGGGTGTTCGCCCAGGGGCTCTGCCAGACTTCAGCGCTGTTCCTGTTGGTCTGAAATTCTTGCTGGTTTGGTTTCTCTGATGAACAGTGAGGACCAGACCTTCCCGCATCTGTTTGCTGCTACCATTGCTTCTCTGAGATGGTGGTGTGGTGTGGTGTGGTGTTGTTGTGTCGTACAGACTGACAGCAGACAGCCTGCAAGCAGCTCGAGCATCGCCGCGCCGAGCACCAGCATGGTGATGCTCAAAGCTACAGGCAGTTCTAATCCACAGGAGGATTAGGTCTAATCAACACGAAACATGGTTATACTGGCTTATAAAAGGCCACAGAAATACACCTTGAAATTTAACTTCCAAATTCGTTTTTCCTTCAGGATTTCAGTAGGTCTAGTTGCATTCCTTGCTATAAATTTAACAGTGAAAAACATGCCATAGGCAAAAAAAACTGCATTCAGAGTTTTGTTCTCCAGAAGGCCACCACTTCGTCAGTCCTGAGGAAGACCTGGTGTGAGGTAGAGAGCCACAGCCCCGGTGAGACTCACGGAGGTGCTGCTTAACCCTTGGCCACAAGCCGGGGGCTGCTCATCCTCGAGAGGGAGATGGGAGCCCTCTTGCCTACCCCAGGCCGTTCAAATGCGCTCCCTGGGCGTGATTAGTCTCTCGGCCCCATGACTGAGTTTTCCTTTGCCCTTTCTGCCTTCCCTCCTCCTGTTTATTAAGGCAGGCAGAGAACATCACGTCCCTTGCCCGTGCCATCGCCTGCAGAGCCCGGGGCAGGAAAGGGCTTGTCGGTGACGAGGCACTTGGATCGAGCACGTTCCTGGTGTGCTGTAGCTCTGTGCCCACAAGAGTACGTTGAAGCAGCAGCTGGGTTTATCAATGCCCTTGCTTTCTGCTGGGGTAAATTGTGGTTGGAGAGCTTGGTCCCGTGGGGAGGTGGAGGAGAGGGCTGGCCGTGGGGTGTCCCTGGAGCCCCAAGGAGGGGGAACCTCCTGAAAGCTCGGCTGCAGCAAGGTTTGCCCCAGACTTTGTAGCTCGGCGTTTTCCTTTGCCTTCACGCAATAAGATTTGACTACTGCCCAAAGACACGGCAATCTGTGAAAAGTACCCCCAGTGCTTGCCAAAATCTGTCCTCAGTGGGCTGGGTGTTCTCACATGGTGAGGGTTTCATGAGGAGCCGTGTGCCCTTCCATCAGTCACTATCTGTTAGTCATTAATTTGCCCTGCCTTACCTGAAAAGCAAGTTAGCTTGTTTGCTGGTGTCATGGAGAGATGGTTTGTTAAGTTTAGCTTTTAAGTCCCCCTTGGGGCTGGAGGTTTGTTCTGCGAGGATCCGCACTGCCCTTCATCTTTCCAGCCAAAAGAAGATTGAGTTTCAAGACATTTTACCATGCCAGAGTCTTTCAGAGAAGAGCATAAAAATTAGTGGTCTGTCTGTCCTGCTAAGGACATTACAGGTCCCAGGGAGGGGGGCCAGGTGGGGGCTCTGGAAGTGGTTGTCTCGGCTGTGGTTTCTCCTCCATGCCCCGGTGAGCTGCACGATGGGCTGGCTGGCGAGATGTCAGTGATGCTCTGCCTGTATCATTTCCAAAGCACTTTCTGATCTATCACGATGAAAGGTTCTGGAGAAATGCTAAATAGTAGTATTAGTGTAAAATAAACATACTTCTTTAAAATTTCTGATCCTAAAGTGGATCCAGATGCTTTCTTATGGCTGCTGGGTCTGCTTTTGTTTTTTTTCTGTAGCTCAGTGTGGCCGTCTGCATTTGTTCAAGTGAGATGGGATGTGACAGAGAGCTTGTCACAGCATGCTCTTGTCAAGTCCGTAAACCTTTATATTTATACGTGCACACACACAAATGTATATACATAAATGAAAAAATGACTGGCTTACTCCAAGACACTGTTTGCGAGTCTGACACTTCATATATGTGCCAAGGAATTTGGAATAAACTCAGGGAGTTTATCGTTTTTTATGATCACAGCAATCAGTTCAGCTGTGTAGGAGGGAGATGGGATTTGGCTGCGTAACTCAAAGTAGTCTCCGAAGGAAGTGGACATGTCCATCTCTTCATAGCTCTGATACAAAAAGAGTATTAAATGCCCCTTGATACCAGCCACCAGTTGCGTTTTCCCGCCTGTGGTTGAGCTTTGCAAGAGGTAACTCTCCCGCTCTTATTTCAAGTGTAAAATAGTTTCCCCCCTGGTTTTAAGGATTATTAACATTTTCACGGTTTCTCCCCCCCGGAGAAGAACAAGTCTTCCCCACAGCTTAAGGGTGGCGTTTCATACGGGCTGGGGTTTTACCAGAGCTGGTGCCAGGGTGAGATCAAAGCAGCAGGAGCAGCCGGGCGGTCGGTCCTTCTGAGCACACCGGTGGGAAAGGTTTCCATGCCGATGTTTCGGTGGTGTTTTAGACCCATCTTGGGGAGATGTCATGGCAGCATCTGGGGGGGCTCCAGGCTGTTCCGAGGAGCCCTAACACTACCTTGCAAAGACAGAAAGTGTGCATGGGTATTTTGCTGGTAAAACGTTTTCTTTTTGGTAACTAGTACTAATAGATGCATGATCAGGTGGTAGAATCTCTTGCATTCTTAAAATCTGTGATAATAGGATTGATAACCTGTTGTCATTTGCTGGCATTAGGAGTAGCTTCCCAAGGTTTCTTAGCTGGTGTACCAGGTCCAGGGCTCTCGCTGAATCCTACTCCAACCCTTGCCAACCAGAATGGGGAATAGGAAGTTTTATAGTCTCGGTTTTCAACAAATTTGCATCAGTCAAAGCTGCATTAGGAATATTTTTGCTCCATGCAAGCTGAAGACCGTGTTCAAACTAAGCAACAACTTGGGGGTTGCAGCTGATGTCCCCATGTTGGTGCTGAGAGCCGTGTAGGCACGTCAGCTCTGGTCCTGCCCTGCCTGAGACACCGTTGGTGTATTGGTTGCTAAAACCACTGAGAGTGCTCTACAGGGACCACATCTGAAAAGAAGCTTGTCTGTGTTGTGCACGCTAAACCCCCTGAGAAGTGGGATTTTGGGACCTGTCTAGCTTTTACACAGTTTTCTGCAGCCTAGAGGGTGTATAATTATATTTTATTGAATCCACCTCATTATTCCCTTCTGGCACGGGGTGCTCCTGGATTGATAGAAAGTAATTAAAAATCTGAAGGTTCTCACTCATTTAATACAACCTTTCCTGTCTTTTGTCCAGTGTTGGGAACTTGATGTGCTTCCACAGGGTTTTTTGATTTCTTACTTACATAGGGGAAGAAATGAAGAAATGGCAGAGGAAAAGGAAGCCAGCAAACTAGGCAATGTGTACTTGGCAGAACTTTAAAGTGGCTCAGGATCATTGGTTAACAGCAAATGACCGCAAATTCTTGGTATATTAGTTTCTTATCTTGTCATATGAGTTCGGTGTTACACCAGCGCTGTTTTTCCAACACACGGGGTGCCTGATCTTTGCTTTGAAACAAACTCTGAGATAACGATGCCACTTACTGCGTCACTGGTACCAGCTGGTTTCACCCCATCCAGAAATACCTGACATCATTTGGTGTATGCCATCACTCGCTGCCATGCAAAGGTAATTGCTCACTGACCCAGAGAAGACATTTCTGGTTGGTTTTGTGTTTTGTTGTTTTTTGTCTTTTTTTTTTTTTGTTTTCTTTTTCCCCCTGGAAACTTATTATGTGCTTTGAACTGCCGAGAAGTACTCAAGAAGACATAAACCCGTGAGTTACTACAGGCTGCACGCCTGGAACATGCAGGCCACCTCAACATATGGAGTAAATCAGCACGGCTCCGCTGACTTGGGCGCAGCTGCGGCTGTTGCTGCTAGCTGTAACCCTGCTCCAGACTGTAGGGGTGGTTGTCGATGGACAGTGGAGAATAAAAAAACCATCCCCTTCTTTATTCCCTTTTCGTAGCTTTTACACTTCCTGAACAGAATAAATGTGCTACAAGCGGAGGTGAAATGGTGAATTATTTTTGCCTCCGTAAGATTACTTTATTTGGACGTATGCTAAGTTCCCTCTCATTCCACTTGGTTCCTGAATCAAGTAGTTGATTAATGCACGCACTTTGTTACTGGCACTCAGAAATACATCAGTGATTAGTTCAGAGATTGAGATCGGTGGTTTGAAAAAAAAAAAAACAACCCACATACGTGCACCTGCACAAAAAACAAGTCAGGCAGAACTGACTGCCTGAAAACAGGGTGGGCAGCACCCCTGTAAGCCACAGGACTGTGGGAAGAGGAGCTGCTTTCCTGTTTTCCGTGTGCCAGGAGAAGCAGTGCTATCAGGCTTATGTATGATGGATCAGAGTGCAGTGGTATTGCTGCAAGCAAAAGTCATGAATTTTAATCAACTTTACTGGCTGCCTTGAAATTTGAGTTGAAAGATAAATGTGAAAAACAGGCAGCCCATATTGTTTCTGGAACAAAACTGCCCCTTTTCTGTTGATTAAAAGAATTTTTCTTTTAACGTGATAATCAAAAATACTTCCATCTTCGTTCTGGAATTTTTTTTAGGCTAACCCGTCAGGTCCTGCCAGCCCCATGTGCCTCCCTGAGCCAAGTGTCACCTCGTGGCCACCCAAATGGTGGCTGACCTTGGCTGCAGAGGCTTTCCAGCCAGCGGGGCTCACTGGCTGTCTGCTTTCAGCTGTTTCAAAAAAGATGGGTTTAGGGCTTTATTTAAATATTCTCAATGTTTAAAAGGAAAAATACTTGGCTGGTGAAAACTGCTGAGTGGACTGTCCAGGGAGTTGGAATCCAGTTTATATTCATTGGGGAAATTTGGCACAGCCAACATACTGGTCCTTCCCCTCTGTTGCTCCAGGGCTGCTTTTAAGGTTCTGTAGTTGCCATATTCATTTGGGTATGGGTCTTTCTAATTAAATATAAGTGATTTGAATGCCCACATTGTCTGGCGGGGATTGCATCTAAGCTTTGGAAAGAAGTGGACTGAAACTACCAGCTCATGTCCCTGGACAGAAACACACACCCATCGCCTTATTTCCAGCCACCGCCAGGCTGGTCTGGGGTCCTTTGAGTAATTGAGAGTGTTTTCCTCGCTCCTCTGTACAGAAGTTTCCTTCAGGGGTTATCATAGCTGCTTTTCCTGTTTTGCCATTAAGTCAGTTCTGTGCAGGAATAACTTTGAAGGGTTGTATTTAAGGCCAAACAACTTTTAAGAAAGGGAAGGGGAAAATAAGCCTGCAAGCACCGGGGAGGGGTAAAAAAAAAGGGTGGAAGACTCCTGAGTTGCTCCTCCTCTCTCAACCACAAGTGCTGTGTTATTTTCTCTTAGCATCTTCCATGGTTCACCTCCACACCTAGTTTCTCATCTCCTCTGATAGCTGTAGGTTCAGCGACTGCTTTGTGTTAGTGAATAGTTCATTGCAGCTGCAGCAGAGGCTTATTTGAAGCTCTGGGAAATTCTTGCCGCTTTCACTAGTGAGAAAGGCAATATATTTTGGGGGGCCTAAATTAGTGTGAAAGGGCACATACAAACCTGCTAAGTACAAATCCCAGCTTGTTTGTACTCTCAGTTGGTTACACCCTTGGCTCGGAACCCAAATATTTCAAGAATTTGGGTTGAGGTATATGCTTTCCCAAAAGAGGCATGAAGTTAGATTCCCCTTTTGCATCAGTGGGTGCAGTTTCTGTAAGGTCACCAAGTGTTTGCTTGAAGCAGAAATGTCAACTCCTTCAAGGCATGTCCAGAGACTTTGAGGAGGGGAGGCGATGCTCTGCTCTGCTACGGGAACCTGGTGGCTGCTCCTTGCACGGCTGAGGTGACTTGGATCTTGCTTTGGTTGGAATACGCTTGCTATAAAGGAGACCCACCTTACTTTCGTGTCCCTTATGGGAGCCAGGATGCCTTGTAGTGCCACACTTTGCTGTACTGAGGCCATTGGCACTACGCCTGCCTTTATCCCAGTGGCTGATTTTTATTTTTTTTCCCCTGGGGCTTTCAAAGCATGTATGTACGCCGAAGCAGAAGATTAGTTTCACTAAGGAGGATCATTTCAGATGCAAATGCTCTGTGGGCTGCTGCACAAATGAAGCCTGCCTGATTTTTAATTTTTTTTTAAATTCTATTTATTTATTTTAATGCCCCACTGGAAACACTCTCTGCTTTGCTTTGCTTGCTCCACCTTTCCGTGTTGCTGTGCTGTGGGTCCAGAGGTCGGGGTGGTAGGAACCTGTCTGGTGGCGTTTACCAGTTGTCGTATTACGCCACGGTGGGATCAGCCTGGATGGCTGGTGGGGGTGTTACGATGCCTGATGGTATTCCTGATGTGATTTCCCTCTTAATGCTGAAGGAAGGGAGCATTTGCCGATGCCTCGAGGTGTCCTAGTGCATCCAGGCAGCAGGTCCTCGGCTGCCTGAGCAGGTGGATGAAGGTCACGGGATGCAGCGCTGGGGTGATGGGGTGGGATGCGGGGGCGAGCAGCCGGTAATCCCTGCGCATCCCTTTCCTTGCAGTTACCTGGCCGAGCAGTGCTGGAATGGCGGCTTCGTCTACCTGATCATGTTGCGCCGCATCAAGCGCAAAGCCCCTCTTCCTCCCTCCAACGGCAACAACAGCAACAGCTGCGACCCCAAAGCCAAGCCCAGCCCCGAAGCCGGCGACAGAGCCGCTCAGAATGGGAAGAGGACCAGGAAGTTTGGGGTCATCACCAGAACGCCGGGGAGCAAGGAGAGCAAAGAAAAGCCGGGCTCGGAGCACGGGAACGGGCACTGCACCCCGATGGAGGTGGAGGTTGCTCAGCCGGAGACCTCCGAAGCAGAAAGCAACGGGGAAGAGCAGCTTCGGGGACCGGGGGGACAGTACCGGTGCCGGCTGTCGGACGGCGGGGTGCCGGACATCGGTGACCAGTCTGCCCAGGTATGTTTGCTTTGGGGTTTTTCTAGAGAAGCAAGCAGCAGGTGTGCAGGCGAGTTAAAGGAATGTCTCAAGCTATTTTCTTGGTTTTCGTGCACCATCCTTGGTGTCCATGGGATGGACAACACAAGCTGTTGGGGTGCTGGGACACAGGATGGGGTGCAGAACAGGGGGGCAGGATGGTTAGGGAGTTAAATAATAATTGTGAGGAACCTGTGTCATGCTCCATCTGTGATGAAGGGGAAGGTCCTTGTATCTCTCACCTGCCAGGGTTGGCCTCAGGGTTTATTCTGTTGAGACAACTGGTGACCTTACGACACCAGGGCAGGAGGTGTCAGTGAAAGACAGTCATTTTGTCCTTCGGGGCTTCATATTTAGCTCTCTCTGAGCTTGACGCACCAGACCGCAGTGCATTTATTTGTGTTACAAAACTTGTTTGGCCAGTGTTTGGGGACCACATGGAAGTTATTGTGAATTTTGCTCCAAGTTGATGAGATGGACGATTTGTTAATGTTTGGGACGACAGTGAGATAGGGGCTTTCATTGCTTCTCTCTTCATCCTAATGGAGATCTTGGGGTTTGTTGCCTGGCTAGAATTGCAGCGTTGCTGGATGGAGAAAAATAACCCAAGCCTTGGTCAGGTTTCAGTGTGCATCCATCACCAGATGAGCTGTTTGCCAATCTTTCCAGAGACACTGATAGTATAAACAGACGAATGCTGCAGCTGGTTTTGGTTTTAAGACTTCAAAGCTGGTGACAGAGCGGTATGAGTGGACGTCTCATCACTAAATTCTGTTGGGGAAAGCATGGGTTTAAATGTGGCCTCTGAATTCATGATCCTCAATACTACGGGAGGGTGGTGGTGACGGTGATCATGGTCGTTAACTCAAACTAATTTAACTTAAAATACATTGGAGGAGATAAAACCAATTTAAAAAAATGCTGGTCTTAAATGAGCATAATTGAGAAAACCTGCTCTTCCCATCAGTGAGACGTGTTGGATTTCATGGTGTAGCTGGAAGGGGAGGATGTTTGTGTACAAGCCTTGTAATTGCAGTCGTTCTGAAAGAAAACATTAAAGGTTTATAAATAAATAAATAAATCCTTCAGTATTTTGAAAGCTCTGGTCCATATAAAATCTTCTTGAATCTGTTCTGAAGATGTTTAATTAAACACATTGTAAATGAAGACAATCAGAGTTTGTTTTGAGGAAGTGGAAAGCCAAAGTGTGTATATATACATATACATATACGTATACGTATACATATACATATACATATACATAAATAAACTCTTGATCCAGAGCTATCTTGTGCTAGTGTTACCTTGAAGTTTTGAGTCATTTTAGTCCAAGAAGTAAATTGTTAAATTCAGAACATGTATGTATCAATGTGAGCAATAAATACATTTTTAATGCAAAGCATATACAAGGTGGCTTTGTAGTACATAGAAGCGTAGTTGAGTCACTGGAAATTTAAGAGCTATAATCTGTTTCAGTTGTGGTGTATCTGTCAAGAAGCCTGTTGGGAGGCACAGTCATTTAGTAAAATTGCTTCTCTCTCTTAATTTTTTTCCCCTGTTAATATTTTGCTTAGAGATATGACCTCTGTATGTGTCAGTATTAATTACATTTTCCTGACATCTGAATGAGGAGAAATGTGAATAGCTGGAGCCTGAATAGCGTGCCTTGCTTATCCTTTTCTTTTTAAAGATGAAGGGACATTATAGAAGCCCATCACTTTAGCATCCATGGGGTGGCTGCTATCAGAGTAATGAACTGCTTATTTCAGTTTCTTAATCAGTATTGAATACTGACCATGACTAAAATTTTAAAAATTATTTGAATCCTTAAAAAAAAAAAAAAAAAAAGAAAAAAAAGGCAAGGAGTAAAGACACTTGGGAGCCTCAAATCTCACTTTCAGCTCTGTTTTGAAAGCGTGACCTGGCACTCAGGCATGTGAGATCCAGTCGTGTCAGGAGCCTTTTGAAAACGGCATCCAGGACGTCGTGTCAGAAGTTGCAGCCTCCTTCCAGGCTTCAAAGCGCGAGCCAAACCTCTCGTAGCCGCAGGATGAGTTATCTCTCCTGAGCGGGGAACAGGGTGCATTGGCAGGGCACCTTCTCCACGGGGGAAGTGGCTCCATCCCTGCTGCCCTCCATCCCTCACCGTCTCCTCCACGCATTGACTAATTGCATATCCAGGGCTCTCAGCCCCATGCCTTCGGGGAGCACTATATTCACTTCAGGAGGACGAGAGCCGGCCCGCGGTGGGCTGGAGGTCGGCTGTGGGTGGGAGGAAAGGCTTCCAGAAGCCTCTTGGCAAGTTTGATGGTCTTCCCCACCGCCCTGGTCCTCCCCACTGCTCCTTCCCCCTCTTCTGCCCCAGGATGCAGGTTGGGGAATTCCAATTGAACTTGGAATATGGAGTCCAGGAAACATCTCTTTTTCTCCCTGTAGCAAGTTAGTTTGAAGTTGTCATAATGAAAACCGTGGAGAAGAGGTTGGGCAGAACCTGCGTGTCTTCAGCCTCTGCTGTGCTGAGCCCAGCGGCCAGCTCGCGGCCGATGCCTGGGGGATGTTGTGCTGGCAGTGCTTTTGAGGCATCCACGTGTCTTCGGTGTCGTTTGCTGTCAGGGTACCTCCTCTCCCAGGGGCGTGGGGTTGTCCTCCCATTTTCGTGCTGCTAATAACAGCAACGCTGAGTGATGAAACAAGAGGCCAGACAGGTACTGTTTGTCAAGAGAACCTGCCAGGAGATTCCTGTGTTACTGGTTGGCGTGCGTGTGCCAGTCCCCTCCTTCAGGCTTGCTTTCATCTCCCAGATCTTGGTCTGTCTCTCCTCTGCGCTTGGCATTGCTATTGCTGTGTATAAAGGTATCTGCCAGGCTGTTTGCTGGTATGTAACCCTCAGTAAATATTGTACCTGACAATTAGCAGGCAGCGTTTAATGTTTACAGGTGGTTAAGCTGTGCTGCAATATTTTTAGGATGAACCTAGACGCCCTTTAGAATGTGGGGATTCAAAGCAGTGAGGCTGTGCCTGCCTGGCAGGGAGATCTGGATGGTCTGGGAAGCAGACCTGACCTTGGAGAAGGACCCAGGCTGGCTGCAGTGGGAGTCGTGGGCAGTGATTTAAGACCAGGCAGTCTCTGAGCCGGAGTAATGATCCGTCACTTCCTGGGAAGATTGGGGAGCTTAAATGCAGAAATCAAAGTTTACTTCTTTTATTCAGTGGCCTGAGACAGAGGGGTGTTTTGTAGGGTGGTAATTACAAAGGCACAGAAGAAAGAGGAGTATGGGGAGGGGCTGCTGGGGTCAGCTGAAAAATGGTAAAGAGAAGGAAACTGTAAGCTTTCCTCACAATATACTGATTTTGTGGTTTCATTTTGTTTACTGGTAGGACAGAATTGCTCAGGTTTGTTCTCAGTTTCTCTATCGTGGTGTTTTTGGAAGAGCTGTGGACCTTTTCCTTGGCTGCTCAGCCCCTCAGGAGTGCCTGGAGGTGGCCAGGTACAGCTGGCACGGGCAGGGATCAGGAGCAGGACTGTGAGGGTTGCAAGGGCTGGGGTTCTGAGTGTGAGGGGTGGGAGTGTTGTTTTCAAAGGAGACTTAACCTGATCCAGGCCTGGCTGGTATGACTAGAGGCTTTCAGTGATGAAGCCAGAACAAGCTGGGCTGGAAATGAAGTGGACCATAGCAGACTGGCCCACCATTGCTTCCTCGGGCCCCAGCAGGATGCTCTGAAAAGTCTTTTAAACATCAACCTTTAAAACCGAAAATAAGGCATCTCCTTGAATCCTCTCGCTTCAGTATGAGCATCCGGATTAGTAAAGGATTGAAATCCAGATCCAGCCAGATCCAGCTGTCACCGGCGGAAACTGTGTAAAGAAGGTTGGGCAGAGTAAACGTGCTGTAATAGTGAAGGGAGGCAGGTGGAGAGGGGCTGGGGGGCAGCACGTGGGCATTTGCCCATGGGGAGAACTAGGTGGCGTGGGAGGAGTGCAGGGTGTGCACCAGGTCCCCCCGGCTGGTGGTGGCCCTGCAACTTGGGGCCCTGGTGGGACACCTTTCCAGGATGGAAACAAGCCAGCGTCTGGTGGCCCCCTAAGGTGTGTCTGGTGTTTTTCTGAAGTTGTTGTACCATCATCTTCTTTTGTTTGGGCCCGTTATTGCTTTCTTATTAAGATGCCTTGTCTCAGAAAAGGCTGAATGCTTTTGAATTGCATTTTGCTTTGTAGTTAGGAAGGGCCGACAACCTTTCTATAGCAATATTTGCCTATTAGCATTGGTAAATGCCAGCCTTACCTTGCCTTTTGGTTAATGGAAAACGTTCCTTATCTTGCCAAGCAGAAGAGGAAGGCTAATGGCACGTTACAGGAATCAAAAAACGAGGCTTGAAATAATGTACTGGCTTTAAGCGTTTTACTATTTATTTTTTTTTAAACGTGATGGAGAAAAAGATTCTCATCCACTTGCTGTACCAAAATGAAAACCTTGCTGTGAGCAAGGTAAAGACAAGGGTAAATACTCACAGCTCCACTGAAGCTAAGTTGCTTTACATCAAGTTTTTTTGGCAACCTCCTAAGCAGCAATTATTTTTTCATCAAGGCTTTTATGGGTCTGTCATATGATGCATGTTTTAGACATAAGTAACTCTGTTTTTAGTTTTTAATGTAGATACCTTTAGTCATGTAAAGGCCTTCCTCAGAATCTGTTTCTGTTCTTAACGTCTTTTTATCTGTTGTGTTTGCTTCCAACTTTCATTAACATGAATCCTGGGGCTATCTACTGTCTTGAAGTTTTAATGTGCACTGTGATAGCATGTCTTCCCTCTCTCTTGCCTGTTTTGGGTTGTAAACTCTCTTAGGGACAAGGGCTGTCTTTTAATTGTAGCTGTATCTCACTGACAAAGCTTGGCCTTGCTTTTGCTTGGGGTTTTAGGAAGTGCTTTGATGTAACTAGTACTGAAATTAAAGTTAATTTTTTTTGCTGCCAGTGATGTTCCACCTTGCCATAAAACAACTGCCATCGCAACTTTCTGGGGTTATGTCTCACCCGCTGCCAAATCTTTTCAACTGACTTAAGATTTTTGCCTTTCTTTGCTGTGATTTAAGCAATAGCTACAGCTGTGGTAGCTGTGGATAGCAATCTGTCCTCTTCGTCTGTTTTTGGATTGAGTTTTCCAGGGGTGCAGTGGAGCGTTGGGCATAGAGATAGTCTGGTAATGGGTAAGTTGTAATGAGTTAGTTCTAATGTGTCATCTTGACATGGGGTCCTCACACTTGGAAATGAGCTGCCACCAAAGGCAGCACGGATACTCACGAGGTTGTGTTACATACAGGAGGTCTCAGCCATGCCCAGCTATCACAAGCCTTAGGTGAGAGCACCAGTATGAAAGCATTTCCCACCTACACAGAAAGTGGTTGGTTTTTGGTTTTTTTTTCCCATTTTGCATATGGTATTAAAGATACAGCAGGCCCACAAATGGAATGCAAAGGACTGGCTTTAGCTGAAATGTAAGTTCACAGCATTTTATGTTTTAATCATTAAGTGCGAATGTTTGAAACCAAGTGGATGTGCCTAAAAATAGAGTATGCTGTTTGCTTAGGTGCTGTAATGTTCCAGGTGTTGGTTGGGATTATAAAGCTACATACACTTAATTTTTGAGGCAGGGCGCTGAAACCACTGAGCAAACCCAAAGGATTCATGACAGCGACAGATGTAGTACCAGTCCCCACGAGAGACCCCTCTTTCGCTGACACAGGAGCGCGGTGACTTACTCTAGGATGGGCTTTCATCTACTGCAGGCAGCAAGGGTGTTTTCGGAGGAGCTCCAAACTGACCAACCAGCCATTCCCAGTAGCCCAACAAGAGAACGAGACTGGGCAAGTTACCTCAGGGGGTGCAAACACCTTCAAGCCTTTAAAAGCCTGAGCTCCCCAGGGCCAATTGCTGGGCCAACC
>KZ505955.1:341426-374461 GCA_002844005.1 Limosa lapponica baueri | reverse complement strand
AGGATGCTTCTCTTTCCGTGGGGAAAGTACTAGCATTTCAGTGAAAGGACGCCAGGCGTCTGGCGGCCGTTTGTCCAAACAAGGGGACTTGTTAGATCAGCAGTGGACACTTGAATGCAATCGCAGTTGTGTCTGCGCTGCTGGTTCCTCCTTACTCTGAGGACACGGAAAGTTCACGTGGTCAGCGCTGTGTAATTCACATTAAGGGCTACTTGGGTTTGGAGGTTTTTTTTTTCCCCTCTTTCAAGTGCTGTAGGAGACACCCACTGCATGGCTTGCATCATCCAGAGGTAGAAGCCAAAGGCTTCAGTGGCTCGGTGCTAAGAAACTTTCATAGGCAGTAGGGTTGGACAAAGCACTCCTCTCTTAGAATAACTTCTTGATAAAGGCATTTAGATTTTTTTTTTCTCCTTCCTTTGATTTGTCTTGGAGTTGTTTATCTTGCTTGTACAACAATGAAAACAAAACCCAAGGTAGCAGATGAAAGCAGGAGTCCTGCTGTCAGATCACTCGTAAAAATAACCTGGTTAAGATCAGATGAAAAATATACTCATTATCCACTAATGAAATAATTGCTTTGTTAAGAATCTGCAAAAATCAGATTTTGGCATGGTTTTCTGGTACTGAGTCATTCACACTAAAATCTGCGATGTGAAGAGTGATGGCTTTTGACTGTATCTTGAGATTGACGGGTTTGAGCTGCTCGCCTGGTATGTGATCGTGCAAGTTAATTCTAACCCCAGCCACCGACCCGTCCCTCCCACCTGCCTGCTGGGGAACGGGGATAGTGGGAGGAGGCATGATTTGGCCCAAGGTGGGGCAGGCAGCTGGGAGCAGTGCTTTTAACTTATCCCACATCAGTGAAGGATGCTGGGGAGTGGTGTGCTGCTGTGGCCATCCCAGTAGACTCCCCGTCCCCGTAGAGGAGGATGCTCCACTGGTCATGTGCTTTTGTGCTGGTCTGAATGTGGTTCGTTGCTGTTTTTGGGGTTTTGTGCTGGTTTTGTGCTGCTTTTCAGCTGCATTTGATCAGCACATTGGCTGCCAGCTCCTATCTAGCCTATTGTGGTCATTTTTTTTGTTTTTTTAATGCGTTAAACTTATAACTTTCTCTTAAGCGTCATTTTTCCAAAGCAGCTTCGTGGCTGATGAGGAAGAGCTCGCTGTTTGCTTCTGCTGCTCCTATGGGGAAGCCTCTGAAGTTTGCAAGTGGGAACCAGTCCCTGTTGGCAGGCAGTAAAAATCCACGTTGAGATGCGGGGGGATGGAGACATCCCGCCGGCTGTGTTGGGGCCCGTGGCACCCAGTGTGTGTGTACAGACCTTGCACGGTTATTAGCGTTCTCATCAGAGCTTATCTCTGTTTTTATTTAAAAATTGTTACATATTTACACGGGGTTTGACTGAATTGCTGCTGTGACAGAAAGTGCTTCTTTTGTAGACCACTATTTTACGTTTTCCATTTTACTGTGTGGCTTTTCAACTACTTACTGCATTTCTGTTTTCCATTTGTTTACACCTTGCTCCTGCCACGCTTTTCTTTAATACAAAGATTTCAAAGCAATTTTTCCTTTGTATAGAGAGATTTGCAGCTTCTTGAGCACGGCACAGTCAAAATCAGTCAAACCCCTTTAAACTCCCCTGCAATTAGCTGGTGAAAGACAAGGAGGGAAGAACGGCTCCGGTGTCATTTATTTATTTATTTATTTATATATTTATTTTCCTCAGCACTCGGAGGAAAAATGTTCCTTTTTGTTTTATTAATGATGTGCTTATGAAATGGAGCGTTTGATGGTATGCACTTGGAGCAGGCAGAAGGCAAGCTTCCCCACGTCGCGCTGGCAGCGTGCTTCTTCCTTCTCTGATCCGCAGCACGCTAGTGTGTTCCAGATGTGGGCTCCCTCCGACCAGAGGCTGCCTGATGTACAATGGCTTCACGGTGGAGGAGGACGGCCTGCGGGGACCCACTGGAAGCTGCCAGCCGAATTCTCTGTTCTCGCTTGCGGTCTGTTACATAAGATGACCCATTTTTTTATAATTTTTTTGTTGTTGTTGTTTTTTGCTTGCGATTAATCCAAGTAGAATATTCATACTGTCTTTAAAAAAAAAATAAAATTAAATTATTTGTAGCTTAGGCACTTTGAAGTTGATCAGCTGCAAGTGGAAAAAATGTGGTCCAAAGATTCTGCCTGCTTGAGAGAGCCAAGTTTGGAGGAAAGTTGAGTCACCTAAGAATGATGTAACTGCAGAGAACAAAAATTAGCCATTATCCCAGCTGCAGCCCGACTTGACCACTTGTGTTTCTTCTTGCTATAGAAGTGTTCACAGAAGTGAGGGAAGCCAAAAAAAGTAGGTCTGGAAAGGGACTTCAAGAGATAACCCAGTCTTATCTCCTCCTTTGGAGAACAAATGTTGGTCCATTGTGTCCATGAAACCCTGCCATCAAGGGGGGAATCCACATCCCCTTTCCGTAGGCAGGTCTGCTGCTGCTCTGCATTTACAAGCAAAGTGCACGGGGTGGAACTGAGCAGAGTTAACGTTTGCTCCCAGGAGATGGGGAGCAAATCTCTAAATGGAAGTTTTGGCTTCTTATTCCTTTGACACTCTCCAAGCAAGCATGGATGTCTTTCTGAGTGTCCATCTTGGCCCACTTTCAGGTGAATTGCTTGACATTTTCTGGATTGTATCCAGGTAGTAAGCTCACAATATCTGGTGAGCTCTTGGCACTTGGGTTCTCAAGTGCTGAGCTTCATTACTGTGACCTGCCTTCGGTTAAGGAGTACGGGTTGGCCTCCTTGTTCTTAAGAGTGGCCTGAGCAGGGTATCACCTAGACCCTGGCTGTGACAGGAGCTGGTAGCACCTCCCTCTCTGTCCTTGCTGAGGATGCCTGGCGTTTGAGATACCTGCCTGGACCAGCACCAGCACATCTCTGTGCTTTAGGCATGAAATGCTTTTGCACGGAGAGCTCTGGGTGCGTGTGTGCAGATTTATTGTGTCACTTGTGAACGAAGCTGGGGGGGATTATTCTTGAGTCATTTATAAACGGAGCTATGAGAATTTATTCCGGGAGGATGGAAAAGTTCAGATGTTAATAGGAATATGAAACTGGCAGCGGCCAAGCAGCAGCCAGAACTGTGCAGCTGACCAGAGGAGACTGCTCAGCACTCAAACTCCTTGCCCTCCTCTGCACAGGGATTATGCAGGCTACAAGGACAGTGACATCAGACCTGCAAACTACCAAATCTAGCTACACTTGGAGTTTCCCTTGGGTATTGTAAGTCTCTGGAGCTGAGTGAACACACCAGAATCCTAGCTTTTATTTAAAGACTAAGTAAGCTTGTAGTTTTTTTTGTTTATGAAAGAGAGCTTGAAAATGTGATCCCTTAATTTTGAATTTTTTGAAAGATAGGCATCACTATACTTTTTTTTCCTTTTCTTTTTTAAAGTGTTTAGAATTTGTGTTGCTGAACCTCAGAATCTCCAATAACTCAAGAAAACTGGCTTTAAGTAAAATGTAAATGCATTTACAAATCCTTGGGATTGGCACAGAGCTTTACTATTAAGACTTTCCTGTGATGGAGTCACATGAGATGCACATTCAAAGGAGCAGAATTTCCTAGCTGGCTGTCAAATATCCCGTACTGCTCTGCACAAAAGAGAGAGCAACTTCATGGGGAGGTGAAGGAGGTTCTGCTGAACACCCCATTTCTCCAAGAGGTTTCAAGCAAAGCCTGGCAATCTGCTTCTTAATACTTAGCTTTTAAAATCTTGGAGCGACGTACCTTGGAGGTATGTGTGTATTGGTGGGGGGCGATTGCTTAGTAGCACGTGGTTAAATGTAGAGCTATGAATGTTTTATGAAGAAGAGAGAAAAGAACAGTGAGAGGATCTGATTTCCAGTTGACGCCGAACTGTTTATTCCCAGTGAAATGCACGCAGCTGACCAGCGGCGGCTCGAGGGACAGCCTTTTCTTACACAGGAGATGGTGACCGTGTCGTTTGAAAATGAGTGAAAGAAATAGGTGCTTGGGTATATGCCAAATGGTTTCGTTGTCTTTATCGTGGCTGCGTTCTGCCATCCATGTTCGGACTGAGCGATAACTCACTTTGCAAGGGCTTCTGATTTCAGTGGGAGTTCGAGGGGAATAAGATGGTGCTTGTGTTAAGAGCAGCAGAGTCCTGCCATTTGCTGCTATTAAGTGTTTTGCTATGTAAATGAGTATTTGAGAGTGGGTCACTTAAGAGTAAATTTGGGTTGCCTTTTTTCTTTTTAATTATTTTTTAATAAGATGTGTGATAGTGCGGAGTGCTGAGGAATGCACACTAGGCTTTGCGTAACTCACATTCCAAAACGCTTTTGCAGATCATTAAATGCAACTTTATGACTGCATTGTTAAACTTTATTGGAGAGTCTGCTTCTGAACTGGATTTAACAACGGGACACTCAGAGTGGCATCTTGTGAGGAGAATAGATGGACATCGTTTCAGCCTGGGCTTGGTTGGGGGAGGCAGAGAGAGACTGTATTTCTCTGTTATACCCTTTTCATTATGGATGCAAGGTACTTCATAGCAATAAAACCTCTCTGGAGCATTTTCATGCTGTAGCTCAGTTCTGTTTTTTAAGTAGATAAATATAGTTGACTCTTGCCCCTGCAGTTAACATGGCATCTCATGTATCACTCTAATTAATCTCGGAGTATTCTCTGTCCTGACACGTCCTGTTATGCAGCAGGAGTCTGGGCTTTTATCAATGCATTGAGGATCCCAGTTAAACCTGTTGGGATATTGCCCATGTGCATGACTTTCAAGTTAACAAATTACCCACAGGTGTATATGTTTTTAGGCTCAAACTTTTGGGTTACCTCTTAAGACATCTGGTTTGTTTTTCCTGTTTTTCTTACTTGTGGTCTAGGGGCTGTATAACATTAGTGTTATTTTTCACTTTGTTCTTAAGATACTGGTGTAGATACTGACCTCTTTGTTCCTCTATCTGAAAAACTCGTCTTACATTGCATTTACAAGTTTCAACATAGTGCCCCAGTGAACAGGTAAAAGAAGCACATTTTCTTAACTTAATAAAGGTTCTGATAAACAACGTTGGCCTGAAATCTGCAGGATGCTGCCACAACCCTCGGGTTTGCCGATATATTTAGCAGTTTCCCTTCTCAGAAACAAGCAGTGATTCGTACATGCTCTTCACAGTTTGGCATGAAATTTTAATCATCTTTGCTACTTGGGTGTTTGCGTCCTGCGAGAACGTTACTTGTGTGCAGAACAGACCCGGGCAGAAATAGCTGACCTGGTGCTCGGTGACTGCAACACATGGCCTAAAAATTGCCTCCAAATTGTGCATTTTGCTGTCTTGCAAGCTTGAAAACTTCCTGGGGCTCCTCATAGTTCTGTTATCCTGGATCTTCCCCTCTCGGAGAGAGAGTCCTGGAAATTGCCTTATGTGTGTGGCTTGCTTGCTTGCTTGTTTTCCTCTTTCCCTTTTTTTGCTCCACTGATTTCTGCCATGCTTGTGTTTCCTTGTGCCCAGTCGTGCTGGTAGGGCTCAAGGGGACTAGTTCTTGTTTTGCATTTTGTATTGCTCCAGAGTTTGTAAAGCACTTTTTGGATAAATATTTATAATCATTAAAAAAAAAAAAAAAGGTGTCCTAAGCATCGCTTATTACTTTACTTATACTGAAAAGTTACTCTCTGCAGTGGGTAAATTTATTATTTACAGTCTGTGCCACAGCTGTCCAATAAGAAATATTTGACTGACTGGCACCTGATAATTTGAAGCTGGTGTTTTCCTTCCTAATGTCTCAAATCCTGCAAACCCCTCCGGAGAGGGAAATGCTGCTGTGTGATGCCAGTCTGGTCCCTGCTGCAATAGCAGCTGCGCTGCCCGGTGTTCAGGGTCCCTCCTTGAACAACGTCTCGCTCCTCTGCAGCCCTGCACAGCTCTTCCTTGAGTTTTGGCGAAGGGGTTTGAGGCTGTTGGTTGCTTCGGGAAGGATCAGGGGGTTGAGAGCATCACCTCTGCGTGGCTCAGAGAAGCTGCAAACAGCCCTGCAAGGAAACCTCTACGTGCTGACCCTGCTCTGTGCTGCCTTCTCCTTTCTGCCTCCTTCGCTTGGACCACAGCTAACACGGCAAAGCTCAGCAAAAACACCCGTATAGCTTCAGCTATACAGATGTATGGTGATGGGCAAAGGTGCTACATAGCTTCCTCCTGTACCCTCCCAGCCCTCTCTCAGCTGTCCAAATCCAAATTCAAGGACTCTCTGCACCTTTTCTCTCAGCGAGAAGGTTGCCGCATATGGAAGATGCACATCCTGAAGGGGACAGACGGGCTGGGAATCCAGATAACAGGAGGCAGAGGGTCGAAGCGGTCCCCTCACAGCATCATCGTCACCCACGTGGAGGAAGGCGGCTCCGCACACAGGTGAGGTGATGGTGGTGCCTTGGCGGGAGTGGGTGTGATGGAGCATCCGTGGCCATCACTGTTAGCCAGGCTCATGAGACAGGTGTGGGGGTTTTGCCCTCCCATCGTGTGAGGGTGAGAATATGGCATTTTTGGCTGAAAAACTCATTTTTGTGATTGGTCGTGGAAGCTCCTTCCGCCATGTTTGGTCCAAACTATGGACAGATCAAACACTTGCTCTTGGAGCCTGATGGCTTGTGGGGCTTTTTTTGGAAGATGGTTCTTTCCCTTGGATTGGCAGTGCGTGAGTATGGGTCGTGCAACCCTGGGTGCTCACTGCCAGAGCAGGTCCTGCTCCCTGATGGTGGGCAGATGGGGCTCACTGCTGCACCCTGACCATCTCTGGTGGGACACGGAGAAGGTTTGAGGGGTCTCAGCCCTGCGAAGAGGATGAAGTGGCTCTGGTTATAACAATGATTTCCTGGGGGCACCTTTCTGAGCCACTTTTTTTGGCAAATAACACTGCACCGGTGGGTGCCAGCTTAGCATCAGCCAGGTCACATGTTGTCCATGCCTCCGTGTCGCACCGCGTGCCACCGGGGCCCGGCACCGGGCAAGGACCACCCTGCAGCTCCACGTTCCCGCTCTGTTTCCGCAGGGATGGCAGGCTGACGGCGGGCGACGAGCTCCTCATGATCAACGGGCAGTCGCTGGTTGGGCTCTCCCACCAGGATGCCGTGGCCCTCCTTCGCTCGGCCGCTGGCCTGGTGCAGCTGGTGGTCGCTAGCAAGGTACGGTCCTCTCCTTGGCAGTCTCCTGAACATACACCCACAGGAGTTTGTGCAAGTGCTGCGTGGAAAGGGCGTATTTTTGATAGAGAATCACATGTGCACATTTGCTCCCCTAAATTTAACACACAGCTATGGGAAATATATCAGTATCTGCCATAAATCTGTGGCAAATCAGTAGGCTATAGACCAACTTAATGATTTGCTTGTATTGTCACTGTTGTTCAGTGTGCAAATGAGTCTGTATTTATTCGAGCAGACGTTACTTAAATTTTGGCCAAAACCATTTTCTTAAAATATATGCTAAATAAAGCAGGCTGTTCTCAGCCTCTTCTGCTTCCTGCTTGCCTAGCCTCCGCAGCTCTCATCTCTCCTATCTGCGTGCCTGAGGTCTCTTGATGATGATCTCTTGGCTTGAGCTCCTTATTTTGTCCTTGTTAATAGTATGGAGTGGAGCTCTTGCAGATAAAGGAGCATGAAATTTCAGGGAAATGAGAGTGGAACTCATTTATCAGTCGGGCGCCTCATTCTGCTTTCGTCGCAGGAGATTGAGGGGATGTTACACAACATTTTTTCCTTTGTTTAAGACAGTCCTGCCCACCCCTGTTTCCTCTCCTCCCTGGACCACAGCCTGCTGCTCCCCAGCTTGGGTTGATGCAGGCACTTGGTGGGTGGCCGACCGGCTCCCGAAAGCACCTGGGGTCTCAAAGAAGGACCTGCCTGCAGGTGGGGTCCATCAGGGTCTTTGGGGTGGTGGCAGGAACATCTTGGGCCAAAGGGACTGCTCGTAAACCTGCGCTTCCAAGCAGAGCGTGCTGTGTCAGCAGGCCACTGCATCAGTATTTTTAAAATTTTTCTTAGCTTCATCTTCAGGCTGCCCCAGCCCACCTGGTGCAGGTTTCTTTGAGTTTAATGTCTGGATGCTCTTACGGCTTCCCAGGATGCTTTATGCTCGTGTTTTTCAAGACGGGGCTCTATCCCACCATATTAAAAGTGAAGAGCCTGTAACGTCTGTAATGTCTCAGTTAGACAGTGAAGTTCATTGAAGACCTTCTGTAGGCTCGCAGCCTGCTATTAAACCCACTGGTGTTTATTCTGGAAACAACACGCTTTGACCTGAAGTAGGTACATTTTGCATTTCCTTTAGACAATTGGGACTTTCTGCCAAAACGCAAAGCAGTAGACTGCATAAATGTCTCCCTGAAATTACGTGTTCACGTGATGACTGCATCAAAATAATCATGGCGAATAATCTCACAGCCTAAAACTTCACGTTCCTGATCAGGCTGTGGATCTGTTTGGCCCGCGCTCTGTGCACTTGGACAGTGTTCATGTCCCTGGGAGGAGGACTTGGAAAGGCAAGCGGTGAGGAATCTGGCCCGTGCCCTGTTCCAGGCAGTCTCAGAGAAGGTGTAAATAGGTGAAGTGTTCCCCAGCAGCTCCCTCTGGGCATTATTTGTTGGTACGGGAAAGCAGCCTTGCACTTTGGCTTGGTGAGCCTTCTTGAACGCAGGATTTGTTCTGGAATCCGTAAAGTCAGGGTCTGTCTGGCCGCTGCTTTCGGCTGATGCCCGTGTTTGCCGCCTGGAAGAGGTGCCAAAGACTGGAAACAGATCCTGAAGCATCGGGACTGAGCTGGTAGAGGATCAGTGGTGGGCCAGTATTCATTTTGTTCTCCTAGGTAGGGTGTATTATTCTTACAGGTGCAGATAGATAAACTTGTGAAGGGAACATCCGCACAGGAGCACAGAGTGGGATTCGGGATGCAATGAAATGAGTAATGAGGTCCGTAAACTTCGAGTCTGCTTGCAGTGACATTTAATAAACCCAAAGTGGGGAGGAGCAGGCTGCTGGGGAAGTGTTTATTTTAAATTCTCCTTTATGAAATCTAAATGATTTAGACGTGTATTGGCCTGTGTTTACTATATATGCACTTCAAAACCAGGTCTGCTTCTCGTAACTGGACCATTAAAGTTTGAGCACATGGAATGTGTGTAACAAGGGGAGGATTGCCGGGGAGCGCTCCCTGGGCAGGTGAAATGGAGTGGTTTCACCATGACTTCGGTGGGTTTCTGCACGCGATGTAACATGTTTTGTTGTCTCTTGGGTAGGAATCTGCTGAAGGGGATTTTCTGAAGTACCCATCTACCAGTTTGCCAGACTTGCTTAGCACTTGCTCAGTCCAAGACTCTGTCTCTTGCACTGACAATAAGGAAAACGAAGAGCCAGAAGACGACGACGTGAAAGGAGTGAATGTGTCTCCTGAAAAACTGGTCACTGTAAGTGTGGCTTTGGTGTGACATTTTTGCTCTCTCCCTTGACACCCATTTGCATCTGTCATGTTCTCCTACAGCCTGACATGGAGCAGGTCCACGGGACGGGGCAATCCCACCCAGCCCTTCTTTGCACGGGACGTGTGTGACAAGCTGAATTGGGGATGGCATCTACCACAGCATCTGCCATCTCTTGCTACTTGCAAAGCAGCAGCACAGGGAGCAGGAGCTCTCGTGTCCTCCAAGCTATGTGGCAATCGTGGTTTTGTTTTTCTCTCTGCTGTTGGATTGTTTTCCACCCACTTCCACTGCTTTTGTTGGACCTGATGCAAAGTCTCTCGCAGTGCTTACGCAGTAACACGCTCTTCTTTCCCCTCCTTTTGTAACTAAACTTCTTTAACAGTTTACGATCCAAGTCTTCAAGTTTTTATTTGTTCTTTTGATGCCAGCAGACACTTTTGGGGGGAGGGGTATGAATTTCTGGCTGTGAACCGTAGCTGAGGTTTTGCTGAATAAATGCTCCGGTTGATAATCTCAGTTGCATTCCCTTCAGGGCTGCATTAAGCAGAGATTAAGTGGATTATTGTTATTTATTTGTAATGTAGCAGCTCTCTGAAAGTTCATCGGTGTTCTGGGCCTCCGTTGTATTGTACAGACAAAGAATAAAATGATGTTTGTACTCTAAAGAGCTTGCAGGCTGGTTTCCCAGCAAGGGAAAGCAGGTGGATTCACTTGAAGCTTTTATCTTTTTATTTTATCTTCTTGTCTTCCCCCGTCCCCGCCCCCCCTCTTTTCTGTGGCAATTATAATAAATCTCTTAAACCTTTGGGTGGCTCAGACGTGATACTGGTTTGGTGATGTTCCGATTTTGTATTCTTACACTTTCCCTTTTCTGGGCAAAAGACGGCTCCCCAGGACAAGTCTCATGGTGTAGTCCAGCTGATGCTGGTGTTCGCTTCATACCTGCCTCTGCTTCATCTCTGACCTTCTTTGAGTCTGTGCTTATAACACTCCTCGCTGTCACGTGTCTCTTTACTGTGACAAGCTTTGTTACTTCTGCACTGTCTTCTCTTCTGTGTGCCAGGGTGCCTTTTTGCGGGGAGGAGGGGAAAAATAAATAAATCGGTGATGCTTTGCGTGCTGATGACAGTGTAGTGTTTGTGTGCTAACTTGAGTGGGCACCTAAGCATTCTTTCGGCTATCAAAATACTTTAAATTCTTCTATATACTATATTTCAAGTGCTGGTAATTTTTTATAAGGCTCAGTAACACTTAAAAATACATTTTATCAAAACTTAATTAATTATGTGTGGCTTCAGGATGCAGCACCCTGGACTTCCAGTGATTCCTCACATGCTAGGAGTTATTTCCCCACTTGGTTTGCTCCTGACTTTCCAGTGAGGAAAACTTTGCCTGGTTTTCAGCGTTCTGAAACCCCTGTTTTCAGGGCACTCTGAAGTCTGGGGTGGACAGGCTGTGGAGCGTAGACCCCTCAGCTCTACCCACAAGCCTGATCCATTCACATCACATCGGGGAGAGCTGAGCTGGGCTGTGGAAATCCTGCGTGCCACCAGGCAGGATGTAGGCAGGTAAATGTAAAATGGAAAAGATAGACTTTACACATGGCTTCTTTCTACCTGGCGAGATGGGGGGAACTTCTTATAGCAAAGCTTAGAGGTTGATTTCAAGGTCACTATGAACGTGAAGCATCATATGATTTTATTTTGTTATTCTATTTATTTTCATTTTTTTTAAATACATATATGTGTAGTCATAAATTATTGCAAAATTGCTTTGGAAATTACAGTTCTTTGCTACTCCTGCTGTCTTGATGATACTTACATGTCTTCTCTTTCTCATATATATTCTATTATATTGGCACTGTAGATAAGAGATGACAGTGTGACTGGTAATTAAAGCAGGAGCTAAGCTGGACGATTTTTAATCAGTACAAGTATAATTGTTTTAGTCTTCCAGGGTGGGTGGTACTCAGGATCTGGACCAGGTAACTGAGACTGTGGTCTTAAATTAAATGTCAGACCTCTTAGATTTGAAACCAGTTCTCAACCCAGCACTGGCCAGGAGTTACCTTTCTCACTGCCAGTTTCTAACCTCTGACAAGAGGTTAATGAATTTTCTTGTTTACTGTGCAGGGCTTTGTAGACAGGTAAAGGGATGCTGTTGGGTGCTGGGTGGTTAGGTAGCAACAAGTAACTCAGAATGATTTATCGTCAGCTGGTGGTTCACTGTCCCTTTGCTGACCAGCATAGAAGATACCACAAAACTTGCACGAGCTCTTAGTGTAAGGTCTTCTTTCATTAACTTTGCTATGAATGTAGTTCAGTGTTGAGTATTCAGAACCACAGTTTATAGATCTGATGGACTTGCTGTTAATGCCTTAGCACCCGATTGCTTAACGGCTGAACCAGGCACAGTCCTTGGGTGCAGATGGATCATTGTTATCTCCAGGAGCTCTGCAGAGCCCTGCTGAGAGGTGGAGACCCTCCTGCAGCTCACATAAGCGTAGTGAGGTGTCCAGTGAAGTCCTGTTTGAGTTAAAAGGAGCATTGCCAGGCAGAAAAGATAATCACTTGGAACTTAGGTATATATTCAAATTTTCAACCTTGTAGATATTCAGAACCAGTTGGATCCAGCCCTTAGCAACCTGGTCTAAGTTGTCACTGCTTTAAGAATCAGGGCTGGACCAGGGACCCCCAAAGGTCCCTTCCAACCTGGCTTACTCTAAATTCTGTGAATTTTTTTAAAAAAAAAAGAGATAGAAATAAATCTCTTTTCTACAGTCTGGATGTTAAAAGTTTTCCCTGTGAGCAAGTTCTTTAAAACTCTTTTAAGTTCTGCTTTAGTGTTTGCAGACAGGGAAATATAATCTGAGCTAATCAGCTTCCCCAGGACACAGCAGAAGAATTTAGTGACACTTGAAAACTGTAATTTAAGAGAAATATCACTTGTAAGTCTTACTCAAAAGTCCACTTGTGTTTCATTAATAAAAATTTCATAATACAATCTAATTGGAGCTCTGTTCTTACACAGTCTCCTTATGTAAAGCCCTATTTAACATGAAACATCCCTTAAAGTTCTAACTTTAATAAAACTTGTGCTGCCAGGCAGAAAAAGGATTACATTAATATCCTTAAAGTTAATTTCTTCTAGAGCTAGTTTGGCCAAAATGTTCCTTGCCTTCAGATACAGAGTACTGGGCCACAGAGTCATGTTGTGTTAAATAGTCCTGAGGCACTTTGGGGATTTGAAACTCTCCCTAAAATCCATATTTTGCCTCGTGCAGTTGATATTGCTATTTTAAAAGGTCGTTATTTATGTGTAAGTGAAATAGGATGATATGATAGTATTTGCCTTTGACAATTTATTTTTAATTCTGACTAACTTTTCCTAGTATTTCTGTTGCTTGAAATTGAATCTGTCACCGCACTGCTGGCTGGCGGAGCAACCTGGGAAATGAACTCTAAAGGGAAAGCAGGTCTACCAAGAATTTGCAAAGTGTCTGATGAATTTGGGGCATTTGGGATCCCCAGACAGAGGCATTTACCACTCTTAGTTGCTTCAAAGTTTTTTGCCTTTGTTTCTGCTGGTGCTATGTTGTTCAGTATAGGATGATCTGAGTATTTTTGAAGGGTTCAGCTTTAGTGACCCAGGTTCATATTAATGGGAGTCAAATTCCAAAAAGTTGCTAAATAACAGAAAAGGGGGTCTGCTTCGGTGGGTTTCATCTGGAGTTGCTGGAGGCAGGGAGAAAAGCCTGGGGACCATTCCTCTATACTTTGCTTAATCTTGCGCTCTCCCTCGGGTACCTGCTGCTCGTGATGCTGGAGGCAGGACCCCGAGCAAAGTCTATTCCGTGCAGAACATAGAATTATACGAAAGAGGAATTTCTTATCTGGGAAAGGAGGTCATCGCTATCCCCACCTGCTGGGGGCTTAGCTGGGGGGGGAGGCGATTTCCCTCCCCATGCCCAAGCAGGCCACACAGGCGAGCCCTAGGGAAGCAGCCTCTGGCAGCGTCCCTGGCTGCGTGACCCTCAGCCGAGGGATGGCGAAACCCTTTTGCTCATGTTTAATCGGCTTGAGTTGACTTGAAGTGCCTGATGTGTACCTTCACGCCGGCTGTGGGTGCGTTGCATGTGGAGCCGGCGGTGACCCAGCAAGGTCTCGATCCTCCTGCACGTAACAGAGACAGGATGTCTCCGCTTTAAGGTTTCTTGCACAAGCTGGGTTTCCTTGTCCCTGCCAAAACCTACTTGTGTTTTTTGCAAGGCATGCAGCTGAAAGTGGATAAATAAACCTTTTCTGTGAATATGCAGAAATGCATTTGTTTACCCCCCCCGCCTCCTTTCCCATTTTTATATTTTATCTGAGCTGTAGGACTGCTTAGTTATTTTCTTTCGTGAGCCTTTCTCTCTTACTGGGGAATCCATATGTAATTACCTGTAGCCATGCAAGCATAATAAGGAAGAGGATAACAATGCCGTAAGTTTAAAAACACTTTTGGGGTCAAAAGTTCTTCTGGAAACACTGGGAGCGAATTTCAGAGAAAGCATTAGCACTGAGAAGGAACAGGAAGCATAACTCAACAATTAAATGTGTGCAGAGCGCGGGGAGGGACCCTCATTACTTGGAGGACTTGAGCGTTTGTTCCCATTAGGGCACTGCAGTCTCCGAAGAGGTTGCTGAAACACGACTCACTCCTCAAGCAGCACTGCGTGGCTGGGGAAAAAAAAAAAAAGCAAGAAAGAGCTTTTGTTGGCAGAAATCTGCTTTGCAATGAAATGCTTTACTTGATCAGCGGGAGAGAAGATGAAGAACCTGGTGCGAGGCTCGGCTGTGGCCAGCCCTTGTCCCGGAGGAGGATTTAATAACTCCTTTCCTCTTCATGGTGAGGGCTGGCAGTGTTTGCCGATCCTGCCTCGTGCCAGATCGCCCGTGGAAGGGGCAGGCGAGGGCAGGGTCCGGCCTCGTCTTAGCGTGGCTTGGAGCTGTTGCTCAGCTGTAAATACTGCATTTGTTGAAAGTCTGGCAGCACTGTACCTTTCTGAAGGAACAGTCTTGTCCAGCAAATCCGTGGGTCTCTGCCTGTGCAGTGCCCTTCACTCCTGCTGTGGCTGAGCAGATGCACAGGGTCCTATGGTGACTCCAGAGGACTGGGGAAGTGCAAGTTTTTAGACCAAATGTGGTTAGGAATTTGGGCCAAGAGAAAATGACAAAATATTTGGGGACCAAATCTTGTTTCCCCAGTGTGGCTGTTCTTTTTGTGTCGTTTCCAGAAGCTGCATCACATTAAAATAAGCAATTGGAACTGGTCTTATTGCCAGGGGGATGTTCGGTGATGGGCTGATGATGGTGGTGCGGCACTGGGAAGGGCTTGGGGAAGGTGTGGGCACACATCCCATGAGTTTTTGCGGGGGAGGAAGAGTGGTGAAAGGCCCCCAGGCGGGCATGTCATTGGATCAGTGTTTTTCACACATCCTAAAATTCACCTGTCAAGGAGATGCTAATGTGAATGTCTTCTTCAGGTCAGGAGGGAGTTCCTCAGCAGCAGTCGCATTCTTGCCTGTGCCTGGCTCCCAGCCCTTCTGGGCCACTCGCTACTGGCTCCATGTTAAAGGCAAGCCCAGAGAACGCTGTTTCGCCCACAGGCCGGTACTCTGAAGGGTTCCTTGTAGACGTGATCCAGCCTACAAACTGTGAAATATCTCCTGTTGCTTGGGCTCGTGGTAGATAACCTTTTTGGCTTGACCATAAATATCAGTGCAGACAATGCCCAGAGTTACAATTTTTGCTCTTCCCATGTGATATGTTTGAAAGCCAAGTCAGCAGAGTAATAGAAACACAAGTTTATCTACAGTACAGGTTCTGCATGGTCTTTGTTTTTGTGAATGAGGATTTTTCTCATAAAGCAACAGATACAGTACAGGCTGTCTCTCCTTTGGCTGTTTGGATGACTGCCCGGGTTTGAAGGAGATGAACTGCCTTTAACAAGCTAAAAATAACCCCCTCATGGCACTGGAACAAGAGGGATGCTGTCACAGCCATGCGGTTCACATACATTAACAGAAGGATGATAAAGGCTGTAGGATTTGAGAGTTAGTGTGAATGTCCTATCATTACATCTGCAGTTTGTTTATCTGCAAATGCTTGAGCGTGTGCAGAGTCTGGTCTTGGTTGGGCTGGGTTGAAACTCATTCGAGATGTGCTGTGCTTGAAAAAATGCAGCCTAAATAATGTCTAATGGCCTAATGGCTTCAGATCCTTGATTCAGGTATGAATGGTACTTAGAGCTTACATATTCCACATCCTCTCGTGTGCTTAGGATGATATAAAACGTGGGTTTGGAGCTGAAATCCAAAGCTCTCCACCAGCTGTGTCATGGGAACGCTCTTTGCAGCTGTGGGTTGACTTTGGTATTAGGAACATCTTGCTTCATTCTCAGGAGAGTTGTTTATTTTAAGGACTGCTTATTGCTTGCTTTGTCCCTCATTGTGAGTAAAAAGGTTGTCATTTAAAAAAAAAAAAAAAGGCAGAATCAATTTATTGTTTTTCATGATGGAAAGGCTCTGGATTTGTGCTAAGCCATGAACTGAGCGTTTATTGAAGAAAATAATGGAGGAGCTGGACAAGCTTTCACACAGCTTGAGTTCCATGTTTGTCTCCTCCGTTTACCAGGAGGAATCTTCTGGGACCTCTCTGCAGCACATGGAGACATCTCGTGGGCAGTGACTAAACTGCATGCAAGCGTGTCATGCTTTTTGATGTTTGGAGGGAAAAAAAGGACTAGGCATAAAAAAAGAAAACAGCAGTGATCTGTTTGTGCACCATTTCAGAAATGTGTGCATTTGATTTCCTTTAGCTTCGAAGCTTTCTAGTGAAAATCATAATGTATTGCAGAAGAAGAGTAATGTGGTCCAGAAAGGATTGGGAAGTGTTTAACTGGGAGCATCTTACTGTTTCCAAGGCATGTGTTGTCTGTGATATCTGTTTCTTGGAGAGCTTAGCTGCATTAGCCATTTCCTGCATTTCTTCCTATTTAAAAGGATATTTTTAAAGTTTTGTCTCTTCAACACATTATTATTAATTTTAGCAACTGTTTGGAAGCCTGAAAATGAAGTCTGCTTTGCTTAACTGCAGCCCTGACCATAAATACAGCATTGCACCAGTGGGTCTCTGGAGCCGGCATGGCTGGGATCCTGCTACCTCGAGAACCTGCCGGCATCCTCTGGGCCACGGTCGGTGCGTTGGGGCTCCTGGTATCAAACACATTGAAGAAGGTTTTGGGGTGTCTTGTACAAAATAAATAGAGTGTTCTGGAGGATGAGAGGGACTCAGCTCTGCCACAGAGCGTTTCCAGCCTGTTTTCTGAGGGTGAACAGGCAGATGTTGCTGCTGGCTTTGTGCTGGGGAGTGCCAGGTTATATTCCATGGGCAGGTTTGTGTGTGACCACTCTGTAGGCTTGGTAAAGAGCCCTAGAAGTAACCATTGGGGTTTTGTACCTCCTGCAGATGACAGCAATGCCCTTTCTAGCAGGGCATCGGTCTCTTCTCCCAAGTCACAGGCGGTAGGACAAGAGGAAATGGCCTCAAGCTGCACCAGGGGAGGTTCAGATTGGATATTAGGAAGAATTTTTACACTGAAAGGGTTATTAAGCATCGGAAGCGGCTGCCCGGGGAAGTGGTTGAGGCACCATCCCTGGCAGTATTTAAAAGACGGGTAGACACAGTGCTTAGAGATACAGTTTAGTGATGGTTTGTCAGTGTTAGGTTGACAGTTGGACTAGATGATCTGAAAAGTCCCTTCCAACCCAGGCAACTCTATGATTCCATGATTCTAACTACTGCATTACAGCGAAGGCTTAGGGTGGCTTTCGAATGCAGGCATTTGGTAGAGTTGATAGACCAGGCGTTCTTAGAGACCACTTTAAAGGTTTTTGTTTTGTTTATTTGGCATTTCCACCTATTCAGAAAATTGGGCAGCTCCAGTTCTTGACTCTTTATCAGACTTCCTGATCTTCTTGCTGCACATGAACTGGGAGTTTTCCAACACTTTCTTTATAATTAGGTAACGGTGGCCTCAAGTTCCCATCCTCTTTGCCCGGGCAGGAGGAAGCAGGGGCTGCACCCGGTGGTACTGGCAGGAGTAATTCCCAGACGAGCTGCTGGGGAAGGCAGCCAGTGCTTTGTTTCTCCAGCACAGCCAAATACAGCCCAAATCTGAGCCCTCCTGGAGACATGCTGGTGAAGCCTGCCCTGGCCGACGTGCAGAGCCACTGTCTGCCCCAGCAGCTTCGAGCTCGGGGAGGAACCGGGGCACCAGGTTTTTCTAAGATGCCAGTTAAGGCACTGAATTAGCACCATCATGGAGGTGATGTTCCTTCTCTTTTCCTCCATCCCTGGCTCCGTTTGGATCTCTGTGTTTGTGCCATGACAGAAAGGAGCAGCATCGCAATACCCTTTAGAAGAGGAGAGTCCTAGAATCATGGAGTCCTGTAGCTTCCTTCAAAAGTCATTAACTCTGGGTTTAATTTGGTATTGGCTGGGGTTGCTGCATTTCAGGAAGGTGCCCCTGGGTGCTGCAGCCCCTGACGCTGTGCATGCTGGCTCATCCTGCTTTTTCCAGCATCTGGCCAGCTTTGTCCGTGCCCTAAAACAGAGCAGTAAGCCATGGGAAACTGAGTGCTGGCCAAGATTAGAAAATCCGTGTCCTTTGCATCGTTTGCAGTGTTAATTCTGGTAAATTACAGTGCTGCAGTTTGTAATTTATCTGGGAGACGGATTCAATTAAACTGAAAAAGAGCTAATTTAAACGGGAAGGTATTTTACTTTCTGTGTGAGGGAAAGGGGCCTGTGGAGCTCCCTGCCTACCTGATACATTTAAAGCTTAAAGCACGCTGTGCTACAGAAAGCAATAAATAATTGCACGAGTAACTGGAACAACTAGAATTATAATAGATCTTCGAAGAAAATCTCCAAAACTTTTGGAAAGGCTTTTGGAGAGACTTTGCACAGGGACCAGGTGAAGCCAGGTTTGTATTCGGGGTTGTTGCACCTTTCTCTGGAGTGGCTGGTGCCAGCCGGACCGGCTGGGTGCATCCTGCTGGCTGCCCCACGGACATCAGCCTCAGGGTGTTAAGTATGTTTGGGGTAGCGCTGCTTAAGGAAAAACTGTCCTGGCTGTGAAGAAGATCCTAGTATTGTCTAGGTTGGAAGGGGCCTTTTGGATCATTGAGCCCAAACATCAACCTAACACTGACAAAAAACACCACTAAACCGTGTCCCTCAGCACCACATCTACCTGTCTTTTGCATACCTCCAGGAATGGCGACTCCACCACTTCCCTGGGCAGCCCATTTCAATGCTCGATAACCCCTTTGGTGTGGAAATTTTTTACTAATATCCGATCTAAACCTCCCCTGGTGCAAACTTGAGGCCGTTTCCTGTTGTCCTAAAGATGAGGAATTATGCCATGGGGCTTGTGCAGGGGCACGGCCGTTCCTCTTTCACACTGCTGTTTTTAAGAAGGGCAGTGGGCTTGCTGGTGGGCTTGCTTTGCCAGTGCAGGTAGGGCTGAATTTGGTGTTCTGCAGAAGGCTTCGTCTAATTCCTGCTGTTTGGCTCCCTAAGTGCTGGACCGTGTCCAGAGGAGAGCCACCAAGCTGGTGCAGGGTCTAGAGAACAAGTCCTATGAGGAGAGGCTGAGGGAACTGGGCATGTTTAGTTTGGAGAAGAGGAGGCTGAGGGGGGACCTCATTGCCCTCTACAACTACCTGAAAGGAGGTTGTAGGGAGGTGGGTGTTGGCCTCTTCTCCCAAGTGAATAATGACAGGACAAGAGGAAATGGTCTGAAGTTGCAGCAGGAGAGGTTTAGATTAGGTATTAGGAAGAATTACTTTACTGAGAGACTGTTCAGGGGCTGGAACAGCCTGCCCAGGGAGGTGGTGGAGTCACCATCCCTGGAGGTATTTAAGAAACGTGTAGACATGACACTTCAGGGCATGCTCTAGTGCCTGAGATTGTTGGTTTGTGTCTGTTTGTGGTTTGTTTGTGTGGGTTTCTTTTTTTATTTCTTTTTTTTTTTTTTTTGTGGTTGGACTCGATGATCTCAAAGGTCCCTTCCAACCATGAAGATTCTGTGATTCTGTCATACCAGGCCGAACTTGCTTACATGCTGCTATGGCTCCTCAGTGCCGTCCGGTCATGCCGGGGGGAGTCAGGTGGGATCGTGGATGGGAAAGGCAGCAGCTTTGGAGCTCCACAACCCCAGCAGCGAAGCCTTAGTTTTGGGGTTTTTTTGCTTATTAAATTGTGTCATCCCCTGCGCGCCGCCTTGTTTCTGCAGATCGGCGGCGATTGCCAAGCTGTTTGCGGCTAAACGATGCAGACTCTCATAATCCCCCTCCTCATCTCGCCTAATTAAGGGCCTGGCCACGCTGGAGCTCTGCCCGAGCGAGGACTCTGGGGGCAGTCGTTCCTTCTGGTGCGGTGCCAGGACCGCGTGTCCCTGATAGCGCCGTCTCCTTTGAAATCAATTGAGATGTCACCATCGTTTGATCCCGGAGCTACTTAATGAACTGGCAAAAACAGGCTCTATTTTTAGATCTCCTTTCAAACTGTTGTGCGTGTTAAAGCTCCCCTTGTCCTTAAGGCCGGGAGCGGCGTTGGGCAGGATTTATTGGTTTAGTTTAATAGGAGACATACAGAACTGAAATAATAAGCTCTGTTTCCCTGAAAGTGAGGAAAATTAAAATGGCATGGTTAAATGCGGGCGGCCGCCTCGAGACAGTAAAGCGATACGTTCACGTGTGGCCAGAAGGATAAGGTGGAGCTGGGTTTTTCTTCTTGTCTGAGCTACAACAGAGCCAAAGATTGCAGACGCACGACTTGGGAGAGTTCTCGCAGGCTTTGTGGGTTGGATTTCTAAGTGTTTTCCGAGTAGGGCAGAACTGTTGGTGGTTTATTGGACAAACTCAACAACTTAAAGAGTATCTACTTCATTGTGAGTGATAAAGCGTCTTCCTCTACGTGTTTATAATTACTGTCAGAGAAGTGTTTTTGCTAACATGAGAAATAAACACAGACATAGGTAATTGAGATGTTTTTACTTCTTATTGTAGTCTGAAGCCAAGCTGGAAAAATGTAATTTCAGGAAGCCTCTGAGAACGCCTTGAGGCTTTCACTAGCGCTGGTGTTTGCGAACACATGACCTTCTGCTGATCACACGTGGGGTTTGGGGGTTTGCCGCTCTGCAGGCTCCCACCCCACAGGACTGCGCAGGGGTGAGGTGAAGGGACTGCTTTAATGCCGGTGGCGATGGTCTCCTGTTCTTCCTCGCGCCCCGCTAGATGGAAACGTGTGGGATTGCAGAATGTATCTGTACTTGCTTCTGTTGCACAGTCAAAATAAATAAAAGCCAAAAAAAAAAAAAGCTTCAACACAAACCCAAACGCCATGTAGTAGAAATGCAAGATGTACCACATGGGTCAGTCTTGAGCCCAGGCTCGGTGCAGAAACTGGCCATGGCAATTTCGGCATCTCTCCGTACCCTGGTGCAGAACTAACCTGTTTTTCCCCCTTGCTCTGAGCTGGAGGAAGCAAGCCAACTTTGGATGGGGAGTTGTGTGGTCTCATCAGGTATAACATGTCCATGTAGTCCACAGAAACAAAACAGCTCTGCAGCTCCGGACCTTCTGAGCTGGGTTGTGCTCAGCTCCAGAAAAGTGAGGTGGGACCCATCCCTGTCTGTTGGGATAGTTAAACAGCATAAACAGGCTGCCGACCACGCTGGCTGCTCTGCTTGGGCATCCCCCCTCGTTTTCCTCCATCCCTGTCCTTCAGCTCTTTCTCCACCACAGAGTTAACACTGCTCCTGAGTACTGGTTGTTTTTTACACCTTTGAAACCATAAGCTCTATCATTTTTGTGTGTTCGTGCATCTGATTTCTACCATCTACAAGGGGGGAATTCTCACTTACAAAAGGTATTTTTACTTATATGATAAAATCCAGCATAACTTTGTGTGATCCACGAAGTCCCAGCTCGCTCATAAACAGTTCTGCTGCCTTCTGGGTATGCTCTCAAGGGATCATAAGGGAGAGATGGTGATACTTTTGCTGTGGGTTCTGTTTGGTCTGTTTTTTGATTTGATTCCTTACAACTTTTCAGTAATGAGTCCCTCACTGGGATAGCCAGACTGTAAGCACTGGTTTTCTCAGACTTCTTTAGATGAATCCTATTACGTGGAGCTGTGACCTGCAAAGTATTTGATACTAGAAGTGGACTCTGAAGTAGTTGCTGCAATGCCTTGAAAAATCAACAAGAACTGGCTAGGATTTGCAAACTGTGTAAACGCTGTGTAGCTGTTCATGTTGAAGGGAGAGGAATAAAAAGCGGTTTCCATCCCCGCTTCCTGTTATCTGCCAGTTTTATCTTTTCCTGAAGTTTTTACCGTGTGAACTTGTCCTCGTTTCAGCTGCGATAGAGTTTATTTTCTTCCTAGTAGTTGCTGAGTTTTGGATTTAGTATGAGAATAATGTTGATAACACATACTGCTTTAGTTGTTGCTTGGTAATGTTTATATTGTCAAGGAATTTTTCAGCTTCCCATGGAAGCTGAGAGGGAGCATAGACAGGACAAGCTGGCCAAAGGAATATTCCATGCCATAGACGTCATGCTCAGTGTATAAACAGGGGTTGGTTAGGGGCAGGAATCCATGGTCGCTGCTCGGGACAGACTGGGCAATTGATCATCAGGTGGTGAGCAATTTTATTGCATCACTTTATTGTGTATATTCTTTTAGCATTGTTACTATTTTTTTTCTCTTCTGTAAATGTTCTATTAAACTGTCTTTATCTCAACCCATGAGACTTTTTCTCCTTTTTCTCCATTTTCTCCCTTTTCTCCCGATTCTACTGGGCGGGGAAGAGAAGTGAGTGACTGGCTGCGTGGTCCTTGTTGCCGACTGCGGTTAAACCACGACTGAACTGAAATCACAAAGTCTAGACTCTGTGTGGAAGATAAACTTTGACTTTCTTGGTTTGGGGATAAGAAGAACTTGGGGATGTAAGCCAGATTCTTAGGAAAATCCTGCTATTTTTAGGCTTGAATAGTGGAGTAGAAATTATTTTAACAATAAGAGTGTTTAGTCATTTGGGTGGGATTTTTTTTTAAACTGAATTCCAGCAGTTTGTGCAGTACATTAAAAGTATAATGCAACCAGTAAGCAGTGGTATTGGAAATTTTGTCATCCTTGCCATGAGCTGTCTGGATAATCATGCAGAAGATGAATTATGGGTGATGGGATGAAAATGCAAAAGAATTAGTGTGTGTACGGGGAGCGTGTCAAGAATCCCTGTGTAGCAGTGATTCTCTAGGAACGTAGGAGAATTACTGCTGTAGCCCAATAAAGGAAGCAGTGAGTGGAGAAGGGAGTCACCAAGGTCTTCCACACTGCATGGGTTGAGGAGAGTCTTTGTGTGTGTGTGGCCATACTGCTGTACACTGCCACCTTCTATTGTCACCTGCATCTAGGCAAACACGGTGGGTAAGCAGGCTCCTCCTGTCTCGGTGCACTTACTCAGGCTGGTGGGGTTGCAAGTCCACGTGTAAATTTGAGCATTTTCAGGCTTTTAAGTACTTAGCTGTGCAGTCTTCATAATTTTCTGCTAAATTAGCTTTCCGTCCATTAGGCGTCGGCATTCAGCTCTGGACACTAACAATAAAATAACACTTTTTAAAAGTGGTTTTCTCTATAAAGATGTGATGTCTCTGGAAGCTTGCTGAGCTGAACGAACTGCAATAAAAGCTAGGTTAAAAACTTGTTAAACTGCAGGTGGAAGCACCTGAACGAGGTGCTGTGGATGCTGGAGGCACTCTGGGGATATTAGTGTGGTACCCTCCAGAGGACCCCTGGCCATACTGAACTGTAGGTGTGCGTACCCGTCAGTAAGATTTGCAATGATGTCCCAAGGCATTGCTGAAAATTACTTACAGAAAGGTGTGCTGGCTTAATGCAATGACACGTTTTGGAAAAAAACAAAAAGATGATGTGCAGTGGAATTTTTGTCCCTTAGTAAAAATGAGAGGAATCCTACCAACTTCTCTGGTTTACAAATAAATAAGTTTGGGGATTTTTTTCTTAATTTTTTCAGGTAATGGAAACTGAGAAGTCTCAAGATCCAGCTTGTGCAGAAGCATCCAAAGGAAACAACCAGAGTCCAACTCTGGGAAGTGGCATACTGAAATACAGAAGTCGATCCCAAGGTAAAGCTGGGTTGATAAAAGATAGGAATAGTAAGATTTTTACGTTGTGTATTTATTTTCACTCTCTAAAAGTGAGATCGGTTTTCTTTCCTTTGGAGATGATATTAATTTAATTTGGAAGGAAAATCCCAGCTGTGAGATGTTTGCATTCAGCCTCCTGATTTCAACTATCATATGGACAGAAAGATGAAGCAAAATTTTGGAAGGTTCTTTCTTTTTTTTTTTTGTTTTGTTTTGTTTTGTTCTTTCACTTCTCTCTCATTCTTTTTTAACATTTACATTCCCTATACATTTCAGTGTGCTCTAATACTGAGGTGGGGGACATGTTTCAACATGCCATCACCAAAACATCCATTATGGTGAATAGTCCCCGAATTTTCTGTTGCTTTTACTCCAAGGCTTAACAGTCACCTGTGTGCAGACCTCAATCATGTTCTCATCCCCAAATACTCTGCGAGTCTCCCTCCTTCCCTCCTATGTTCACCCTAATTTCCATTTACTCAGGTATTTTTGGCATCCTCCAGGGAGCTCCTCTGCCTGTAGTCCCTGTGGCTGTGTGTTGGTGGCTCAGTGGGGATCCAGACCCAGGTTCCAGCTGGTGCTCTGGGCTGTGGGTGATGCTCAGGAGCTGGGCTGCTCCTGGAGCACCCCCACAGCCTGGTCCCAGGCCTGGGCTGCAGCGTGGGAAAGGAGGCGGCATTCAGAAATGGGCAGAAAACACAGTAGTGCAACTGTTCTCCTAGAAGAAGAGAGGGAGAGGTGACAGGACAGGATTAGTTGTAGGTGGTGCTAGGAGGGTTTGGGAGTGAAAGAAGTGCCAGGAAGCCGGGTCCTGCCAAGATACCTGTGTGCATCAGCAATGCCCTGCATGCCCAGGAGCTTTAAAACCCGAGGTAATTCCATGCCCAAAGCAGGGAGTGGGTGTAAATCGTGCTCTGGGCAGCGGGAACAAATTCTGCCTGTGGATGTGGCTCTGTGTTCCATCCCTCCCTGGTGCTGATGTTTGCACAGCCTCCAGGTGAGGAGGAGATGGCAGAAAAGGGCTTTGGGGCTCTCCTGGGGAAATTTACAGCGGTTCTTCCTCAGCCCATGGCTTGTGAGCCTCATCCCTAGTGTAAGGTCAGGGCAAGGAGGATGAAGGGAAAGCAAAACTGTCCCTTTCTGTGGCAGCTCCAACTTCATATTGGTTTAAAATAATCTTAAAACCACGTCATGAACTCCAACTTGCATGAATTTGGCCTGTCTGTGTCTTGGGTTTTCATCTGTAAGATAGGGGTTAATGGCCCTTCCCTGCCTGGTGGGGAAATGGCAAGGATAAATGTGCGGGAACTGCTGTGACTGGGCGTCCTGTGGGGACCTCAGAGAAAATGAGAGTTGGAGGAGCCCTGGTGAGAGGAGTGGGGTACTCTGCGGCTAATTACAGGATGTCCTTCAAGACAAATAATTCTGTTTCTTACATGAACTCTGCACTCTTCTCCTCTTTAAGGCAACTGGGATCGTTGCCAGAAGGAAAGAAAATAGCATTTATTTGGCACATTTTTCCTTTTTCCATTCCAGAAAATTTTCCCTCAAAGTGACATGACACCTCCAGAAATGAATACTGCTACAGTGTCAGGTCTTTTAATTTTAAATAAATGAAGCTTGAGAGCTTAGTGCACTGGCAAGTGCCATTGGGTGAGAACAGCTGAATTTCTTTTCTGTCCCTGAGCTACTGGCTCAATTACCTTCTGCTTTTTCTTACTACCACGAGCGACAGCGCTGAGGAGTTCAGTATCACTGAAAGATCGTAGAAAAACCTGTGACAGCAGGAAAAGTTTTTAGTTGAGGATGATCAAAACTAGCTTCTAGCTGCTCAGTTGGGAGCTGTGTAGCGTTGTTTTAAGGCACTGTTGAAGTTGGGATTTGCAGGAGGGGGTTCTGGCGAGGGGATAAAGCAGCTCTGAGATGTTTGTGGGATGTGTTTCTGTGTTATTTCCCTAGGTGCCGGATCCCGCTTGGAGTCCGTGGGAGAAGACGACGAGCTGACAGTGGAAAATGGTGAATCAAGCTACGAAATAGCGGTGAAATATTCCCGGGGTGGAAGAAAGCACTCTCTGCCCCAGCAGCTGGAGTCAGCGGGAGCCAGGCAGGTGAGTGGAAAGGCAGGGCTGGCACTGAGCTCCATCCTTCGAGGTCTGTCTGGAGCTCCTGGAAGCAAGGGTAATGAAACGAGGCCACAGAGGTACATCATGAGGATGGAAACCATGCCTGGACACCAAAATGGGAATTGTTGGCCACCTATGGAGAACTTCTTTACTCTGAGGATGGTGAAGGGTGTTACTTCTTGCTGTGGCCAGGAGGCCCTAAGTATGAGTTGTATGAGAGCTTGCAGTTCTAGAGATCTGAGAACTTAAACAAAAAAATCCTGCTTCTCTTTATTTTAATGACTTGATGATGTAGGCTTTTTCTTTTTTAGATAAGGACTACAGTCTATCGTGAGGCTACTCTTAATCTTTTTTAATTTAAATTGTGACTGGTACATTACAAAATGATCCTACTGTGCAAAGTGCGGCAAAATTACTGTGGCAAGATTCACTTTGACTGTAATGAGCTAGGATTTCATCCCTTGAACATTTTTCTGAATATAAGATTCCACCCCCCTCTCCCTTCCCTGACACACACAGTTTTCCCAGTATGACATCCCAGTGCCTGTGCCAAGCTATCAGAGCAACTTCCCTTGTTTGCTGATGTTTGTTAGGACTACCATATCGTGAAGAAATCCACCCGTTCCTTCAGTGCTGCCCAAGTGGAATCTCCATGGAGACTGACCCAGCCGTCCATCATTTCCAACATCGTTCTGATGAAAGGGCAAGGCAAGGTGAGGATTTTTGCATGTGGCTGGTTTTTCACATGTAGCAAGAGCTGGTGCCTAAGAGGTGTCTCCCACACCCAGGACTTCCAGCAGCTCCCAAGGTAGCCAATAATGAAAATAACAATAATGATAAACAAATCCCATTTTCAGATGTAAATGTCAAAGTTACACCTGCAAAATACGGGGGAAGCAATGTTCGTGTCGTGCACTTGATGTGGGGTGGCTCTCATTCTGATTTGGTGCATCTGGTCATTACTACGATATCAAATATTAATAATGGATCTATAAATATGTATGTTTATGCAAAGTTGGTGCAGCTACAGAAGAGTACCTGTTTGCATGCATATTTATGGAGAAGCATATTTTATCTCTGTGGAATCTGGATACATTAAAAAAAAATCACTGCAAATTAAGCGTTAAACCCAGAGAGGTTCCTGGTTGATTGCTTATCTGAGAGCACTGAATTCTCTGGGTCAGAGAGTCCTCTTTTCTCCCCCCAGTAATGTGTCTGTGCATTTGCTAGATACCAGCTGGCTGAATCCTAAGGGAAAATAGACGAGCATTAACCTAGGTATATATTGTTTTCCCTAATCCCATCCACACTAGTATTGGAGCTGTCATTTAAATATGTTAAAAATATGCATGTCTTTTCTGAAGTACTCTTTAAACTCATCAGATGGATGTGTTTTGGACTAAAAAGACTTGTTTTGACTTTCAAGCTCAAATACAGAACAAATTCTTTGTTGTGCTTTCAGTTTATGAAGTAGTAGTGTCTTCTCTGGGTAGATTGAATCATGGTTGCTACAACTTTCCTTGTTTCGGGAGCTTTAGGTCTTTCATGACATTTCCAAGTGAATATTTCTTCATTTTTCACTCACTTATTTTTTTGACCTCATTTTTCTCATAAGTATAGTTCTCCCTTGGGATAAGCCACCGTCTCCTGCCTTTCTGCAGTAAGCTCCAAGGCGTTAGGAAGCAGATGGGCGCATGCAGATTCTACTGATCAGGAACCCCCTCAAACAGCTGCTGGTTTAGGTGCCTTCCACCCACTTTTTGAGCGATCACCTCTGTTAGGAGTTGCGCTGCGTTCCATTTGTGTAGTAGCATTTGCTTTTTTAACGTTATGGGGACCTGAGACCTGAAAAGTGTTCCCGTGGAGTCTCAGTGTTGGTAGCTGGGACCCAAGTGCGTGGCCTTGGTTTTTCATCTGTAGGTAGATCTGTAGGTTTTCCGTTAGACGGTGGCAGCGCTTCTCTGGGAAGGTGGGCTAAGGTGGGAACCACCATGCTTTTGCAGCCGTATTTCTCCCAACCCACCCCACGGAGCCGTGGGGAGAACTGCTGTGTCTGTGCAAGGGAGTGCCAGGAGCCTCGTGTTTTCCATAGGCTGCTTTGTAGTTGGTAATTGCCCAGTAAAAAGTTGGTTATTTTGTGTTGCACGGGGGAGCCAGGATGCTTCCTTCCTAGAAATCGGTAATCTCTTATCAAATTACTAGGAGCTCATAACACCGGTGGTCTGCTTTATATTCATGGAGTAAAACAAAAGAGCTGGTTGTTGCTTTGGGTTGTAAACAGAGTGTCAGTGCCTGCCCTGGCAGCATCCCTCAGCTGGAGAGCACTGCCCCGGGTGATAATAACAACCGCGGCTTCAGATCACTGAAGCACAGCAGTTTTCCACTTCCCTTGTCCACCTGGTCAGTGACTTTTCTCTTTATTCTGTAAAATACACGTACAGCAGTGACAAGAGGAGAAACGTGTCGGGTGGGGTGGGGAATGGATCAAGGAAGTGATTTGGCTGGGAAATAACTGGTCAGAAGGTGGAGAGGTTCGTTCTGCCGTGCTCATCCGTTCCCTGATCAGCTTTGCGAGACAGTCCTGCAGCCAGCTGGGGCAGTGCTGGGGCAGGAGCGAACAGATGGAGCCCTGGGGAATGTATTGATCTAGATCTATTTAAATACAACGTGGTACATGTCTCCAGAATAATTAAAAATGTACATGTGCATGGCAGCCCCCCCACGCCAGCCGCCTTCCAGCTGAATTCCTGACATTACAGCACTGACCTTATGTCAGTGCTGTAAGTTCTTAAGCTTTTCTTTTTCCTGAGGAAATGCAGGATCTGTGACAGCAGAGAAAACTGCAGTTAATCCTGGATATAGATCTCAGGGGTGGGAGTCTACCGCCTTTCAATTTAAGAGCAACGCGTTACAGTTTTTAAAATTGGAATAGGATAACATAAAGCCATTGACCCAGTGTTTAAAAAAAACCCAACCTCTTGAAATAGCATTTTTGCCTTTTTAGCTTAAGGTGGCTGCTGCTGCTTTTTGACTGATCAGTGTGTTGATATTAGAGTGAAAGCAAATCAGGATATGCAAGCAGAGGTAAGATGGCAGCGTGATTCATCAGCAAGTATTAGGTTTTGATCTGTCCTTGGTCTTGTATGTTATCAGCGGGTTTTCTTACACAGGTGAGAATAAAGTAAGGTGCCAGCTGTGTGTCTTCTCCTCCCTTTTCTGTAGGGTCTTGGATTCAGCATTGTGGGAGGTCAGGATTCTGCTCGCGGACGCATGGGGATTTTCGTAAAGACTATATTCCCAAATGGAGCAGCGGCTGCTGATGGAAGACTTAAAGAAGGTACAGTAGAGAGAGTCCAACTGCATATAAAGGACTACAAAGGGGTATTATTTCGGTCCAGCAGAAAATTCAAGTGCAGCTTTATTTAGGCACCTGGCCATCAGCAGAAGCCTGTGGAGGATGTAACACACCCTGTTTTTTCATCCTGGGGAAGATCATTCATAGCAGTTAACTTGATTATATTGCATATTGAGAAGGGGAAACTACAGCATGATGTGTGGGTTTTTTTTCCCTTCCTCTTCAGTGAACTTTATTTGCTCAGGCCATAAGCTGCATTTCTTCAGTTGGAGAAGGTCATTGATAACAATGAAACGTATCTATCCAACCAACGTCTGGTCCAAGAAGGGGTTATACAGAGGGACATGCTTGGGAGAGGCTATTTTGGGCCCTTGTGCTCTCTGAGCCTCTTGGTGTGATTTTGACATGAATCAACAAGTAAGATTCATGAGCAGAAAAAGAGAAGAGGAAGGATGGGGTTGGCAGTAAGGTCACCCAGATGGTTAAAGAAGTAGATATATCCTGACTTTATTACTGCCTTTCCAGTCTTGATCTTTGAGATGGATGTATAGCCTGCTCTGTGTGTGTTTGCACCCTGGTCTGAGCACTCCTGCGCCAAACAGACAGGCTCTTATGCGCTGCTGAAAGTACAGGGTGACCACGAGTTCAGAGCCGTGGTTTACAGCTCTTCCGCAGGGGCTGGGTTACTTCTCATCCACAGGAAGCCGCTCCCGTGCTACTCCTCTCAAGCTGTTCCCGTGTTACTTCTCTCCATCTCATAGCGTCATTCCCCTTGTTACATCTCATCACACTTGTGGTGTTTGAGGCTGCTTTCGGTGCCAGCTCTGACACTTGCTGCCAGAGGGAAGCTCGCGTCCCTGCAGCATAGGTTGTGCACTCGCCATGGGAAGCCAAGAAGTAGCAGCTGTCCCATAAACCCAGCAAACCTTTGCAGGCTATTCAGAGCTCTCATATTCTTACTTTTCTTTTACTGGGGCAAGGAAAGGAGCAGAGGGGTAGACTTGGCTGATGGTGTCACCCCATCTGGTTTTGCACAGATGCAAGTAAAATTGCAGGAAGTTGATCTGGATCCTGCTCACTTTGCCCTCCTTTTAATAAAATGAAGGTAGGTCAACACAGCTGCATGTAAGTAGTAAGACCCAAAGCCTGGAAGCAGGTAGAAATGTGATGGAACGTGTTCTTTGGGGTGAGAAGGGCATTTGCTGTCACACATTTGCAGTGTGTGGGCTACTCACTTCTATGTCTGCAGGCATTTAATAAAAGGACATGTTTGCTTCCTGAAGCAAGGCCAGTTTTCTCTGAGCAGGCTTTGGGGTGACCTGCTGTAGTGTTTTACGTAGATTCTTGTTTCTACTGTTGTGCACACACAAAAAGGAGTTTTGTAGTACCTTTGGACTTTATGTTATGAGCATCTGTTTTCAGACTTTATTTAAAATCTGTAGTGTTTTCAGCTTGTTAGTATGAGAATGCCAAGCTAAGGATCTCTGCTGAAGAACAGTCTTTACTCTGCTAATTCATCACTATTAATTTGTAAAGGCATTAGTAAAAGTGAAAATAAACTGAGAACATTAAAAAGCTTTTTACTGAGCAGTTAATTGGAGCGGGTCGCCTTGTGTACAGGAAGGGTTTTTTACCTCTCTCTACTCTGTATATTGCTGACTTCATTTTTTGTATCTAATTACCAGGGGATGAAATCCTAGAAGTTAATGGAGAATCTCTACAAGGGCTGACCCACCAGGAGGCCATTCAGAGGTTCAAGGTAACACAGGTGCACTACAGGAGAGATTCACCCTTCTCTTCCTTCAGTGCCATTTAGCACCCTGGGCTTTATATTCTTTTGCTGCCACAAATCACCGCGCGCGGGTTTACTGGCAGATGTTGGCGTCACCGTGTCACCTCACGGGGTTTCTCTGGTGTCTCTCCAGCAACTCAAGAAAGGGGTGGTGACGCTGACGGTGCGGACGCGGCTGCGCAGCCCCAGCCTCACGCCCTGCGCGACTCCCACCTTGCTGAGCCGCTCCAGCTCCCCCAGCTCCAGCGCCAGCGGCGGCACGCCAGTCCCCGGCCCCGACGAGGCGGACGGTTCCTCCTCCAGCCGCAAAGGACCTGGCCCGAAGGACAGGATCGTCATGGATGTGACACTCAATAAAGGTTGAAAAGGGCTTGGAGAGCGAATCCGTGCTTCCTCAGGGAGTTTTTGGGAATAGGATAGAGGCTCTAATATCCAGGGCACCTGCCTGTGTCCATCTGATCTTGAACCACAGGATAGGTGAGGAAAAACATCCTCTAATGCAAAAACCTTTGACGAGTTCCCCCTTCCACATTTTGCTGCTCCACAGTCAGGAGACTCTTACAGGTGTCAGTCGGTGCCCACGCTGCTGAAAGAGGAAGGCTGGGAGACACCAGGCAAAATGTGAGTCGGCCTCTTGGCAGCCCAAATGGCCATGCCCTTCTTGTAAAGGGCAGCTCTGGGGAAGGAAAAACCACGCAGAGTGCTCAGAATTCCCCGGACGAGCTGTTTGAACTCCTTCCTGAGGGATGCTGTCATTGTCAATATTTGCACAAGCTAAACTTAGAGAATATGCTATATGGGGTGGTTCAAATACACCTATTTTAAAGGCTTTAACTATGCTGATTTTAACGGTTGGCTTAAATATTAGGAGAGAGAAGGTCCAGCAATTCCTGTTTCAGGAGCGCTGTTATCTAAGAATAGCAGAGGTGAAAGTGGACGGAGGTAATCACTGAACCAGAGATAACGCCTCACCTTTCTTCCTTCCTCTTTGCTGAGGGATGCCATGCAGATATTTAACAAAAGAGAGCAGCACAGATGACAGCATCTTCTGTGCTCACGTTTTCTGCAATAATTTTAAGTGACATCTTTATTGGATTGCTGCCCCCACTGCTTTGTGCTTCGGACCAGATCAGACCTTGTGTGACATTTCCAGGCGGTTCCCACGGCACACAGAAAATTTGCTGGGAGTGGAGCTAGTCCTCTCAGTGATGGATCTCAGAAAACAGTCAGGATCAGATATTTTCAATCCTGATTTCCAGTGTTGGTCTTGGCTTCCTGACTGACTGCACCTAAGGCCAGCCCTGAAACAATACAGGAGTCTTGGTCTCAGATGGGATGTGGGAACACAAACACTTGTGTGTCCTGTCTGATTACAATCTGTGGGGAATAACAGTACTTTTCTTTGTACTTTTTGTTTTTCACAGAGCCAGGGGTTGGGCTCGGCATTGGTGCCTGTTGTCTCACGCTGGAAAACAGTTCTCCAGGGATATACATTCACAGCCTGGCCCCAGGATCAGTGGCTAAAATGGATGGCAGATTAAGGTTAGTTAAAGTAGAAACACGCTGGAGTGGTTTTACAACAAAATTGATTCAGACTTTGTTTTCATCAGTTGGTTGGTGTAGCAGGGAGGGGATTTATAGTTAAGCATTCACCAAAAAGAAAACATTTAAATAAAGACATTCCAAAGTAGTATTAAATACCCAGGAAACATTATTCTGTGTGCTGGAAGCAGCATGATCATTAAGGTTTGGGGTTTTTTTAAATTCTTAATAGAGAAAACTGAGCCTAATAGCACCCTTTGAGAAAGGGGAGCAGGAAGAAGTGCAGCCTCATGTCTTTTTATCAGAGCTGTAGCCAGAGACCCCAGATTGGGAGGGAATTTGCAGAGCTCTGCTAAAAGCTCAGTCACCTGAAACTCTCTTAAAAAGAGCTGGGGGAGACGTTCTTGCAGCTGACTGTGCCCCTGGCCGCAGCAGCACTTTCCTGCCC
>KZ505955.1:259747-341291 GCA_002844005.1 Limosa lapponica baueri | reverse complement strand
TGGTCCTCCTCTCCTGGAGGCCTCGTTTTTCAAAAAACATTGGAGGAAATCTTCCACCTTTCTGCCTTCCCTGCGTGAATGCTGGTGAACGCTCGGGAGCGTCGCTCAGGAAGGGGGGCTGCGCTGAGGACCCGCTGGGGGTGCGTGATCCGCAGTGAGCCCGCGGCGTAGGCAGTGGTGCGGGGAGGCTGAGCAAACGCCGTGCTTTCACAAGGGTAGAGAGCGCCTTCTGTTCCCTTGCTCACCAGGAAAACTGTGATAGAGCAATTAGATTCTTTGGGATAAGGGAAGAAGATAATTTTATGGTGGCATCCCTGCCAAAACCCTTGAAAGTTCCTACCATGTAGAAATGCCTAAAGGAGACAGTATTTAATGCTAACTTGCTTTCTCGTAAGCCTCTTTGGAAAAGATTGCAGTGCTGGTTGTGGCTGTATGTAACAGCTGTATCGTTTATTAGGTTTAAGTGATTGATTATATCCAGGCATGCTTCCCAGATTTCTAGCTTGCTTCTTTGAGACATTGCTTCTGTTGTCCCATCAGTGGTTTATGGCTCCATAAGCCAAAACTTACAGGATGGTTTTGATTTTTGGAAAACTTTGTTAATCAAATACTGGCTTTGCAGTACCAGGAGGAGTTTGAATCCAGCTCCTCTGAGTCTGGAGCTCCCCCTCTCAGTCATGCGCCCACGTAAGTGACTCCGTTTGTGCAGTTTCAAATAGCTGTGTAGATCCAAAAGATGGGCAGAGCAGCAACCCACACGGCTGATGGGCCGCCCTGTGCTTTCACAAGCCCGTACCACAAGTACAGGTTACAGAAGGCTGCCACGAGCACTTGCCACTTTGCCTTTGGCCTGTGGACGCAGGGTGCAAACCCATTTCTGTTGTTGCAAGTAGCCCAGTGTAAATCCGCAGTAGTAGGTTGTTTCAGTGTGTCTATTTAAAGCAAATGCTTTAGTAATTATGGAGAATGCTTTAATGATATCCCTAGTTGATGATCTTTTCTTTTAAATGCTTCCAGATGTCTGAGCACCGTGAGCAAGAGTTAAGAAATTGGGAAAACTAAACTAAACAGTCTATGCTTTCCTCTCAGAAGAGGGTTGGGGTTTTTTTTTCTTTCTTCTTTTTAATGGGTTCTGTATGTTAATTTGAAGCAAATACAGGCTTATCGTGCTCAATTTTTTCCTGGAGTCATTTCATAAACTCGGATCTAAATCATGAATTTCTTATCAGTGTTTGTGTTAAGTAATTCAATATGATGGGAAGGAACAGCCCATCTGAATCTAATTTTTCCTCTTCTGTGCTCAACAAGTACGCGAATGCAGAAATGGAATTGCAGTTTGCTTTCACCCTGTTCCAAATGCAGCCAGTTTTCTCTGTTGATTTAATAGGGTTTGTAGCACTGCCGGTAAGCGCAGAAGGGATCTCTGGACCTCCCTCCTGAAGGCAACAGGACTTTAAAGCATTCACGTCACTGGGACCGAGAGCAAGACTGGCTTCTTTGCAAGTCAGATCTTTTCCAGACACTTGCGTCTTTGAAAAAGCTTGGCCATCAGTTGAAAGCACAAATGTTTCTGTAAAAGGCGGCTGTGATTAACTGGCTCTGTGTCTCTCTGCAGTCGAGGTGACCAGATCCTGGAGGCAGATTCGGTGAGTCTGCGTCACGCGGCTTTGAGCGAAGCCTACGCCATCCTGAGCGAATGTGGTCCAGGTCCCGTCAGCCTTATCATTAGTCGGCATCCGAACCCAAAGGTGAGGAGAAGACGTGGTAGTGTGTCTGGGCTGTTTTCATCCGGCCCCTGTAATTTGAGTCTTGCTGTCGGGAAAGCAGCAAATGAAGAATATTGGATTTTTCTCTCTATGGCTTGTGTTGTGCAAGAAATCAGGGTTCTAATGATGCCTTCCAGTTTCCTAAGTTGTAGCAATGCTGGACTGTCCCTGCTGCTCTTCACTTAGTCACCCACTGAACAAATGCAATTTTCCTGGAACTACTTGAGTGAAGTGTTCCCATCTTTCTTGGTACTTGGACCAAGTGGCAATGCAAATACGGCACAAATCCTGTTCCTCCTTAAAGTTACTTTGCAGTTAGTTTGTCTTTGAGTAGAATATAATTTAGAGCCAGGAATATAAATATCAACATACTGAACTGATCAACTATAATAAAGTAGCAGGAATTCTGTTTTTAAAAAAGTAAAATCTGTCTAAAGATCAAAGTTTTCCTTCAGGAATTAAAATGTGAGAGTCTGGAATGTACTGCTACTGTGAAATCTGTGCAAGGGCAATTTGGAAATAAGGCTGTGTTTACAACGTGCGTATTTTCAATCAATTTTTAAAAATTGGTGATAGAAGATAAAAGCCTTTTAACCAAGCTATAGGGAATAACAACTTCTTTTATTTCAATATTTCAAAGAATTTCATGAGTGTACAAAACCTTCCTGTTTAAACAGGAATGAAGCTGTAAAAATATTTGCATTAGTGGGTCCAGAGAGCTCTGACTTTTGAACTCATAACTACAAATGGAGGCCTTAATAAATCCGTATCTGGGAGAACTCAGGTTTCTCATTTTATAATTAATTGCGTATTTTCTGCTAAATCAAATATACAAACAATAAGCAAATAGGGGTCTAGTGCCCAGAGTTTATTATCGTTGCTGTGAGGCCTCGTGCTGCTAAAAAGAAAGGGGCTGTGGTTCAGTTAGCTAAGGTAAGCGTGGAGAGGGTAAGAGTTGGGCTTATAGCCTAAGATAACAGTATTTCTAGGGAGTCTGTATGCTGTGCTGAACCAGCACCATGGTTCAATTTGATTGCATTATTAAGGCATATAGAGTTTTGGGGGAGCCTGTAAGTAGCATGAATTAAAAACTCCGTGGAGTGGAGCCTGCTCTCTCTCCTCCGTCCTTCAGCTTTCTGTTCTGGTGGCTGGAAAGCCGCTGAGTGACCTAACCGAGTATCTGCTGAGAAGATGAACTGAGTTAAGCTAATTGCTTGCTATTTCTCAGTAACAGAGGGAAACTATTAAGTGGCTCCTATTACAGTTTTCCATAAGTGATATTTAAAATGACAACAAATCTTTTGCCAAGAAATGCTAAGAAAAGCTAAAAGTTGAGCTGGAGAGACCCTAAAGCATTTTTCCCCCCCAGGCAGTATTGAATCCACAGTCCCTCATAGTTGGGTCTCTGAAGAATGTCCATATGGGGACCCATATTTATCGTTATGTCACTGTCACCCTTTTTCTGACAGCACTGGGGGCTCTACAGAAGCATGTGTCAGGGTTATTTTATTTTATTGTATTTTATTTGCTCTTAATAATACCCCAGCCTGCAGATCGTAGTTAGGAATTAGCTTGTCCCTGTGCAGTTTGATCTGCCTGAGGCGTAGAGGATGCTAAGAAACAAAATTGGCAGGGCTTGCAGAAGTGTGGATTTTTGGTTAGCTTTAAACAAATACTGCAGTCCGCCCAGCACCTCGTTTTACTCCTGGGACATCTTGTACCCAGAGGTTTGTGTAGAATTCCTGGACCATGCTCTCAGGGCTTGGTCCGTGTCCTGAAGGAACTCCCTGTGCCCCATGAGCCTGGAGGCTTTTGGTTTGCCATAAGGTCATGCCACAGGCTGAAAACAGAGATGTATTTCTACAAAGACTCATGTTGTTTTGGACATTTTTATACTTACTATCTCGTTTTATGACACAAAAGGTCCACAGTACATTTTGTTGCTGAATATGTTCACTTTGGTGTTTTCATGTACTTCCAAGAGAAATACCACAAAATTTTCTTTCTTCTTGTTATTCTGAGTGAATGCGGCATTTAAACTATGTTTAAACTGCTGAGTTTGCTTAGGAATCTTTCAAATCTTCATGGTTCAGAAAGATTCAAGTTTCTAGTCTCTATTTATCTTGAATTTTAATTCATGTAAAGCAATGTGTATAGAAATTATTTTCGACAGAATTAACTTGCTTTCTGTTTTTAAATATATACTCCTGCAGACTAGTGGTTCCTGTTATAAAATTATATGGAATTTTCCAGTAATGAGAATTAAGTGCATGGCAGTAATTCAGGACAAAATTAGCAAATATGGTAAACCAGTATTTATTCTTAACCCAGAGAAACATTAATTACCAATTACTTATTTAGGTTTTCTTTTTAAAAGCAAGAAATTAAAATTAAAAAGACAGCTAATATCTTGGGAAGTCTGGTATTCTTCCGGTAGGTTAAATGTAGAATATCTTCTGATATATGCTTGTACAAGGCGGTCTTTGTCCATTTTAAGGTAATATTTTCTTGATAAATCAATGTACAGCATTTAATTGAGTTAAAATTGTGATGTAATGGCTTCATTTGATTTCTTTAAGTCTGGTGCTGTTTTATTTATTTGCGTAATGTGGCATTTGGATGTGTTCTTCATGAAGTCAGCAGGTTTCTGCCTCCTGGTTTCTGCAGGAGCCTGGCATGGAGGGAATCTGAATCAGGGGACCGGGACTTGGGAGCTCTCAACTAGGTCTTCTTTACTGCATCTTTAAAAATAGTACCATATCTGAAATTAATCATGTGTTTCTTGTGATAAGTGGTCAGACTTTCGTGTTCATTTCATCTACCTATTTTGATCTCTGTCTTCATCTGACTTTAGGTTTCTGAGCAGGAGATGGACGAAGCAATTGCACGTACTACCCACCGAGAGAGCAAGGATGCCAGCTCCTCTCACGTCACAGGTAGCAGCATGTTCTCTCCTAATATGTGTCCTTTCCTAGATGCAGGAAGGTTTAAAGACATGCTCTTGGGTTCCCCAACATCAATATTTTGAGGGCCCTCGAAAGAGCAGAACAGTTTAGGGGGTGTAATCGCTCTGTCCACTGCAGAAATTTTAGCAAGAACAGCTGGTTTAGATGGATCAACTCTATAGCTTATGTTACTTGATTTGGGTTTCACTGGGCTGCCATGATCTGAAGGTAGAGTTGCCAAGACGTGGTTGCTCTATCTTCTCTTCAAGATGAGTGGGAAGCACAGTGTCCTGGTAGGAAAAGAACAGGAGGAATCAACTCCATCTGCGTACACTTATCCATGTAGGTGGCCAAAAAAAAAATAAAAAAGAGAGAAAGTATTGTTGTGTCCATTTGAAAAAGTCCAGATATCACATACTGTATTATGTGTTTTAACTCTGTTTTAATCTTTGGGGTCATGTCAAAATGTATGTTCTGGCATTTGTCTGATGTTTTTGAACTCCAAATTTAGCACTTCCTAAAATCTCAGAGATGAAAGCAAGCTCTTGGCAATGGCAGAGTGACTTAGAAGGTAATTTTTAGACAGATATGTTAGATTTGCAATTATTCTCTTTATATCTGTGTCAGCTAGGACGTTTTTTGAAATAGGTCTTGCCAGTGACTGCTAATTTGTCTTTTGAGGTTGAACCTAGTTCAGCAGCATACTCCAGTGGGTGAAGGAGGACCATCTCCTGCTCATCTCTTGTTCATAGCTCTGTGCTGGGCCTGGCTGGCCTAAAGTGTCTCTGCAACCATGTTTCACCTGATCTGAGGGAGAGCTTGTGAAATGTTAAATAAATCTCACTTTAGGAAAGTAATTCAGATAATAAGTAAGTGAGATTAAATGCAGCCCCCAGCCCCCAGCTCAGAAGGTGAATGAGCAGCTTGTTGGGATATATGGACCAGAACTTTAATTTTTGGCATCTAACTAAGCTGTGTTTAACAGGAGCTGTACAAAAAACCCCGTCTCCTAATGTGAAGGCCAAACAAGGAGAGACCTCATCTCCCCTCAGCTGGACCATGAAGCGCTTCCTGGAGCCAGCAAGCCGGGTAAAAGGATTAAATGCAATAAAAACAGCCTCTGCTTTAAAGTCAGCTTTTACTGAAGCTCTTACTTGATCAAGGATTTCAAAACCAAAGCCCTGTGCTCCTTCCCTGCCATGTGGGCTCCATAAAGGGGGTTATTTCTTATGTCACAGGTTTAAATCATGACAGCAGCAAGCTCCTTTGTGTCTGTGTGGCTGTAGCCTTCGCACAGAGCATGGCAGAGCAAGCTGCAGGCTCCCACCTCCAGCCACCTCGAAGGGACACAGGGACGAAGTTAGCAGGAGAGACCCGAGCCTGTGAAGTCCCGGGTTCAACCTGAGAATGCTGAGTGCTTGGTCTCTCTCTCTCTGTAGCCATTGCAGTGGAAAAGTCTCTGGTTTTCCCAGGAGAGCCAAAGAAGCCATGCAAACTGTGTCCAGAGGTGCAAACCCTTCCCTTCTCTCAGTGCCGAAGGTGTATCAAGGGAATTACAGAAGTGAATGGTTTCATCCCTTGTTTCTGCATTGAACCACACCTGCAAAGTGGGAGTGGGATTTGGAATACTTTTTTATTTATGGCTAAAAATGTAGCGATGTGTGGCATTTCAGCTGTCTAAGTTTGTCCAAGTTTGACACTCTCAATATACTGACAAGTCATAAAATCATAGAATTGTCTAGGTTGGAAGGGACCTTTAAGATCATCTAGTCCAACCATCAACCTAACCCTGATAAAAAAACATCACCAAACCATGTCACTAAGCACTATGTCTACCAATCTTTTAAATACCTCCTGAGATGGTGCCTCAACCACTTCCCCGGGCAGCCCATTCCACTGCTTAATAACCCTTGCAGTGTAAAAACTTTTCCTAAAAAAAAGTCCTCTGTTTTAAAAGGTGGCTTTAAGCTTCTTCTATTGATAAGGCAACGCGAGTGGAGTTTGTGGTGCTTGCATGTAGGCAGGGGCTTTAGGCACCGATGACAGCTGGTCACCAAGCTCACATTTTCTTCAGCAGGGATCTGTCAGCTCTGAGGCAGAGCTTTCCCAGTACTTCTCCCACGACGGTACGAGCCAGCTCCCATTTCCTGACGCTGTAGCCGGCTCCTGTGACGAGGAGCAGCTCCGCCAGAAGAACAGGAACAGCCTGCTGGATGATGGCTCTCTTCTTCCTGGCAACCTGAGTAAGCGGCAGAAACGTGTCTGGTCATTTGGCTGGTGGGGGGAGAGTCACTGGGCGCTGGTTTGCTTTACAGGAGAGTGGTGGTGATTCCTGGGCTGGTGGGAAATACTGGGCAGCCTAGTGCCCATCGTATTAAATTCTGGAAAATGGAAGGGCTTTACAACTACGCACATAAATGCCCGTTTCCATGGTGTTTTGTCCAAGTTGCTGCTCTGATTATGTGAAATTGACTTTATTTGATTGATTTGGCCGAAACTAGATTGACAGCACTGCAGGTTGTTGGGTTTTTTTATACATGTATGATGATCATCTGGTTGATTACATTTAAATGAAAGTGTTCACAGCTATCTCAAAGACACAATTTCAAAATGTGAGATGTATCAGTGTAACAACAATCAAATGTTCAATTTGACATCAGATATTTTGCATATCTGTCTTTCTCCCCATAGTAATTGACTGAAAGAATCTTAGATTTCCTTACTGACATGCACCTGACCTCAAATTCAAAGGATCTTGCATTTTTTCTTCCTTTCCTATGCTTCTCAAGTAACGTCTTTGTCTACAGAGTATTTTTCTCTGGAAATTCATTATTTAATGCTTAAAGGCATTTTTACATTTTAAAATACCCACAAAACAAAGCAAAACATAAAAAAACCCCTACAAAATAAAGTGCAGCTCTTCCTAAGAAGGATGTGGAAGGAGTTCTTGGGTTTATTAGTCTTTAATTTGAAACTCATTGTCATGTTATTGTGCCTTTGTTCGTTCAGGAAAGCATTTTTCACTCTCTGTAAGTTGATGCAGGCCGTCCTGAGCATAGATTTAAGCAAAACATGAAAAAACTCTGTTGTTTAAAGTAAAATACACATGTGAATTTGTATCCCTTTCTTCTTCGGGTCATAGTCATAATTTAGAAATAAACTGAAAATAGAACCAGATGTGCCATGAATTGATTTTAGGAATTACCCATAAGCTGTAGAGCTATTTGCCATCCCTCTTGCTGTTTATTGTAGTTTGAGAGAGGGCATGAAAAACCCGTTTTGAGGAGAGGTTAAGCTTCCCCTGCAAACAGAGCCACATGTACTCTGCTGCAATCAGATGCATGGTATTAAAAATCATCTATAAATGCAATTAAATTATAACTTTTTTTTTAGCTGCTAGAGAAGCAGGAGTGGCAAAAGCAAATGGTCTGGCTTCTCCAACTAGTGGGAGATCGTCTGGCCTTCACAACAAGCACGTGGAGTCTGTCCGACCTGGCATCCTCAGCGACAGCCCCAAGTCTGCCCGCAGCCCCTTTCATCGACAGAGGAGGGTTGTTTTCTACGATGGTGATGTTAGTGATGACGACGAAAGTTCCCACTCGCAAAGAAGCCAGAGGGCCAAGAGCCAGGAGGACGCTGGCATTGTCATTACAACCTCGTCTGTAGAAATCGATGATGAAAGCCAGGACAGCGAGTCACCTAGATACAGTGGCACGGAGACATCTTCCCCTGTCTTCAGCAACTCCGTGGAGTCTGCAGACAGCACACTGGAGCAAACTGACTCTCCTTTCTTCCCCATCATAGCATTCGATTACTCAAGCGTGCCTGAAGTTCGTTTTGGTAGCCTGAGTTTGAAGGAGCTCCGGGAAGCACAACTTGAATCTAAGAGATCACCAAAACTTGAGCACAGAGCCGTCACAAGAGTGAAAAGCATGATGAGCACAGAGTGCCGAAGCCTTCAGAGACAGCGGATGGAGGAGCATGGCTCTTACAACAAGCCTGTTGCGAGGATGCTCCCCCACAGCAAGAAGTGTGAAGCACCCGACGGGGCCGGGCAGGGGCAGGGTGAAGTAGTCACCCTGGTTCGCAATGAGCACGAGTCATTCGGCCTGGATTTGGAAATCCAGGCCGTGCCCTTAAAGGTTGTTGTCACAGGGCTGCGGCCAGGTGGACCAGCGGAAATGGTAATTTTTTAATTTAGGTTGCCTTGTTGTGATTTGCTTTCGCTTTGCAGGGGTGATCATTATTAAGCAGGTGATCTGTTGAGAGTAAGTGCAAGGGAGATGTTTGTCTCTGCTGGGCAAAACGTCTCATCTCATATTATTCTAAAACTGCTGTTAAATGAAATGTTTCTGATTCAGAAGTGCACCCTTGGCTGATTCAAAACTAAGAAAGTCAAGAGACAGATCTGCTGAGGTGGACTCATCCCCACTCACACTCAGTTCTGAGAGAGTACTATTCGTTTCCTTTCTTTTTACCAGAGGCAAAGACAAAATAAGTAAATCCTGGTGGTAAGAATGTTTAGTGTTTTAGATGCACATATTCCTGTGTTACACAAATCTGGTACCAGGAGACCTGAAGTGCTGACCAGGTTTGCAAAGCACCTGGAAGTACCAGTAACATATTGCTCTTCTGCATCTCACACATGCACATACTAGTGTGGGTACTTGCTTCGTGCTGGATGTGGAATTGCTGAACTAGATGCAAAAGTGCAGAAAGAGGAAGGAGGATACTCTGGTGTACAAAGCTGGATGTGGCATTTTCAATCCAGGTAGCATCCAGGAGGGTGACAGGAGATGTTGTAGCACTTTGAGTTGGGCTGTGAGAGCTGGGAATTTGGGTTCTGTTCCTCCCATTTTCTCTGACTTCCTGTGCAGTGTTTAGAAACTTAGGCTTTTATTTTAAGAGCTCAGTCCCTGTCCAGTTTGGTTGTTAGGAGAGTGCAGTTGGCCCAGTTGTAATTCATACACGAAATGCAAAAATGATAGACAATCAGTCCTGAGGAAACTAGGACTGATCCATCTCAGTTCATTTAAATGAAGAATGCTGTGTTCTCCATCCTGATTCTCATCTCTCAGAGAACCCAGCAGCTCTTCTGACCTTCCTGTGTGAGATTGATCATTAATTCCTCTCCTGGCAAAAGCACAGCCTGCTCTTTATTTACATGTTTGCGAACTGACAGCAGAAGTACCTGTGTTTTGCAGTGATGTGAAATAGGGAATGTTGCTCATAAGCCACTAATTGCTTCCCTGCAATCTTTGCCCCTGTGGCAGGGCTTCTGAGGTGTATTTATAATTTCCTTGGATCTGTCATTGCATCAGGGATCAATGGGCAAGATGGCTGTAGGAGACGAGATTACCACCATCAACAGCATCCCGGTCAGTAAGATGACGTACGAGGAAATCTGCTTGCTTATGCAGTGTCTTCCCACATCTGTAACCCTGGAGATCCAGAAAGCAGCATCAGGTGAGAGAGTAGTTTTGCTTTTGTGTCATTTATTCTGGGTACCAGTGAAGAAAATACCCTTGGATCAGCTGGGTCTGATCTTCTGCTGCCCCAGCTTCTAACATTGATTCAGAGCAAAAGCAGGGAGTACATTGTGTCTGCATCGGTGAGCCAGGCAAAGCACTTCTTCACCAAACTGGGCTTTTGGGGTTCCCCCTAGCACCACCATGAGGGGAGCAAACCTACCCCTGGGTGAAGTGTTCAAAGCTCCCACTTATCCGGTGTCCCTCCTGCCAGCATTTGCAGAGGTCGGATTCATGTCACGCAGAGCTGGAGCTAACTCGGCAGCGACCCTGTCCTGACAACCCGTTTTACTGCTGTGCCTGTTCAGTAGATATATTGACCCTTTCTAATAACATCTGTCTCTCTTAAATCTGAAGTTTAAGTAATGTTTTTTATGAATGGGCAATAAGATAACAAAAGCCTCTCTTTCCCTCTCTTTCCCTCTCTTTCCCTCTCTTTCCCTCTCTTTCCCTCTCTTTCCCCTTCTTTTTTTTCCTCCTTTTTCCTTCTTTTTCCTTCTTTTCTCTTTCATCTGTCAGAATTCCCTAGTGTGCAGAAAGATGAAACACAAACCCCAAGAAAACTAGAATCTTATCAAAGTGTTTATTTGCATGTTTCTTACAAAAAGTTTTTTCGTTTGAATTGAAATATTTGATACCTCCTCAGCTTCTGCTCAGGGCTGATTTATGCTGCTACAGCAATATATGCTTCCCCACAGACTGTACAAATTACGTGGTGTGGAAATGAGTGTTTGAAAAAGAAAAGCATACTTTTCAAATTCAGGAAGAACATAATATTTTGCTTCATTTTAGGTTATGATCTTCTTCATGTACCTATTAATACCTGGGAGCCTAAAGTGCTTCCAGATGCTTCAGTTCCAGTTGTTCTTTAAGTAATTCCTGGCTTGGCAGAGAGTCCTGTTCTTGTTTCCTTAGGCTGCTGTGGCTTTTGCAAACCAATAGCACTGCGGTAGGGGCACACTGGCACTCCTTTATCAGGCAGGTCTTCTGCTCTCCCCTTCCCCTCTCCGTGCCCCGCTGGCAGAGAAGAGGGTCTCTTTGTTGTGTAATCCAGCACGCTGAAGCAGGGCAGCACTTCGAATCTTAACCTGGCTGCTTTGGATGGACTCTCCTGAGATGTCTTCCCCTTTGTTGTCTGCAGGAGGAGCCTGCACTGCTTAACATGGGTACCTAAGTAATCCCCCAGCTTTGTGCAAGGATTAGAGAGATGTGCTGGCACGTTTGAATGAGCAGGAAAGGATGCTGGCTCTGTGAATACACCCCTCCTTCTCCATGCGCTTTCTGGGCCTCATCTGGTAGTAACTGGGCTCTGGAAGGCAGGTGGGGTGGGAATGTGTGTCCCAGAAGCAGCATAGAAAGGTGCAAGCAGGTGCCTAGGGTGAAGTGCTGAAAATTGAAGAGTTGGAGAAATGGGTGAGCTGGACTGTTTTGGAGTGCAGCAGCGACAGGGAGCTCAGTGTGTTGCCCAGGAGTGGGTTAAACATGTATTGGAAGCAAGGACAGGTCTGTGCCAGAAATCCTGTAAAGCCCATATGCTCAGTGTGTGTATAACATCAGCCATGCGTGTCACATTAAACACCTGCAGAAGTGCCGGGAGGATCAGAGTCAAGTTGTTTATGCGCAGCTCGTCACTGTGTGTATCTCTTCACCTTTGTTGGTGGCGCCAGTGCTTTGTGTACCCTCTGCAATCTGTTGGAGACATCTTCCATCAAACAAGTAATGAGAACCTGTACTAATCAGCCTGCCTTACTGTACACCGACACTTAGGTAGTTGGCTGCCTGGCTGCTGGAATTTCAAAGACGAGAATTAAACAGATCGTGACTGCTCACCTTGGATAAGTGGGTTGCTCCCTCCTGTGTGCTACTCAAATTCGCAGGGTTATGATTAATTTGAGTTGTTGTAAACACAGTTACAGAAGAGAAGGGGTGCAGAGCAAAAGGGAAGCATATAGTCTGACTACGTAGGTGTCTATTTTTGTAATAAAACCTGGTGTTTTGTATATAATTTCCTATATCTGACAGGATTTTGCCTTCTTTTAAATTTTATTTTTATCCTAATGCAGCTGTCAGCAGATTTACAAACCTCATCCTGTCTCCGGGGGTGGACAGTCAAAATCAGGCCGATGTCAACAGCGTTCTCGCCGCTGAGGAAGCACCGAGCGCTGAGAAGAGAGAAGGAGCCGGTCTGCAAAATGCCGGTGGTGGCCGTGCGGTGGAGAGACCAACACTGCCACCTGATGCCACGAGCAGAGACGCGCAAAGAGGGACCACGAAAGGCAGCCGCCCCGAGGACTGCGCCACCGCCGTCCCCGTCACTGACATCGATGACTTGCTCAGCCAAATGGGTGCCCCCGAGAGCAGGGCTTCACGCACCCCGTCGCGAGCGGAGAGCCCCCTCCGAGAAGAGTACACCACCATGTGCTGCTGTGGGACGGACGAAGGCTGCCCCGGTTCTGAGCCACGGCCAGCCAAGGAGGAGCTGCTGGAGAAAACTGTGAATTGCGGGGCTAACGCTCAAGGGGTTTTGGGGCTGTCTGTGTTGGACTCCATTAACACAGGCAAACTTTTTACTGTGAATAAAAACTCTTTAAACAACTATTCTAGGAATTTTAGCAGTTTGAATGAGGATGAGATGCCTGCAGCAAACTCTCTGGAAGGGAAGAGAAGCGACCCTTTTCCAAAGTCTATGTATGGAGCTGCGGAGGATTCTCACTCGGACGCGGAGTCTGTCACCGAAACCTTTGATAGTGCTAATGAGGTGCTGCTTGGGCCGTGCACTGCTGCTGACGCCCCTGCAGTCTGTGCTGCAGCGGAGTCGGATGAGGAGCAAATTGAGATTTGTTGCATGAACAATGAGCCGCAAAAGCCTGCACAGGAGCAGCATCTCGCATCTGCAAGGAGCTCGTCCTCTCTACCCCCACTGCACCCTTACAACGGCAAAGTTTCACAAACTGAGGGCTGTGCAACGTGTGGGTCACTGGAGACAAGCATCAACAAACTGGGCTTGGAAGATCACAGTGGTCCCACTTCCTGCCCTGCACAGTGTTCAGATGTGTCCTCTGTGTCCTTGTGTTCTCCTTCCCCAGTTTTAATGCCAGAAAAGGACATCCTAAAGAATTCAGTCAGTGTCCCTGAGGTTTACTCTTTCTGTAACAGTGGTGCCTTAAGTACAGAACAACAGATGGGTTTGGGGAACAGTAATGGACATATAAAATGCTGCGAATCCATTGAAGAGGAAGGGTCTCTGCACTGCAAAAAGATAAGCTTTTGCTCTGCTGGAAATGTCAATGGCTTGGAGAACAACTTGCTTGAGAAAGAAGGATATTGTGATGAGCAGAGATCCAAATCTGAAAGCAAAACAGTTGTTGATGACTGTAATCATGCTGTTAGTTATTGCTTAGTGAAGAAAGAAACCGACAGTTTGTCCAACTTGTCTAAAACAGACAGCAGTCATGTGAATGCATCATCATCAAGAGCAATATCACTCAGGTCTCCCTTTCCCGCTAGATCTAAAGATCCAAAGGCTAACACAACTTACGACTTGCCAGGGAAAAATGAGAAAATTAACTCTGCAACTTCAGGAAGGACTTCAAATGGAAAAGTCCAAAGCTCAGGCACAAATCACTGCAAAGGAGCTGCAGTACCGCACAGCCCATCCTCACAGAAAAAATCCTGTCAGGATTCTAAGGGAATGGCACAAAAAAGTATAATGGACACCCTTTTAAATAACCAGAAGGCCAAAACAGGACCAAAGCTAAAAGGGTTCACCATCAAAAGCAAAGCAAAGGCAAATTCAGATTCTTCTGGCATTAATCCTACCAAAGTCAATGGGGCTGATCAGAAAAGGAATTCTGTTTCTCCACAGCAGTCCCCCAAACTCCTGGCGAAGAAAACACCATTGTCCCGTAATTCACCTACAAACCCAGATCCTGGCAAGAGCATTTCAGCAGCCTCAAGAACTCTGAAGTCAGAGATAGAAAATAAACCACCTCTGGTGATTTCTGAAGATTCACTTTCGCCTCTGCTGAATGGCACCAGCAGCTCAGTAGCAAGCAGTGAAATGAAATGTGGCTGTGAGGAGCTAACAGACCTGCAGCAGGCATGGGGAAAGCCAAAAGAAAAGCAAGTTTCCATGCAGCCTGTGGCGTGTCAGGGTAAGGGTGTTAAGGTGGACGATTTCAGAGCCAGAGACAGTCAGTCCAAAGTCACCTCATCTCCTCAGGGGATACCAAAAGTTGAATATGCGAAAGGGAGGACTGAGAAGCCTGGAACAGGCCTGAACACGATCAAAAGCATCTATAGTGCAGATGACCTTAGGCAATTAGATCTGCAAACCATAGAACCATCTGCTGGAGGCTCTTCTTCACTGAGGTCCCCCTCGGTTCAACAGCAGCAGCTGGAAGGGCAGGAGATCCAGCGTACTTTCATTGAGGTGAAGCTTTCCTCTTCATCATCCTCTTCCTCATCCTCCTCTGCCTCTTCCTCACCAGCATCGTTTTTGCAGCTGCCATTGCTGGAGAAAACAGAAGAGGCAAATGCAGAAGTGCCTCGGCTGACTGAGGAAATGGGGACCATGCAGTATTTCTCAAAAGTGGATACCACCGGAGACAGAAATCTCTATGGCTTCTCAAAACCTGTGACGAGGACTTACTCAATGCCAGCCCAGTTATCAGGTCACTTGAGGGAGGACTGCCATGTTGCAGAGGTGCAAAGCCCCCAGAGCCACGCTGCAGAGGAGAAATACCCCCAGGCGGCAACGGCGATGTTAAAGATGGTCCATCTCAACCTGGCGAATGGCCAGAGCGGGAAGGAACAGGCGTACACCTCCAAAAGCACCCAGAGGGTTCATGACACGTCCCCCTCCTCCAGCAACACTAGCTGCCCCACCGCCGATAAGCTGAGGAGCTTCAGGAGAAATTACTACTATTACGAGCTGAACTGGCCGCATGAACCTACCTCATCCTTCTCCGTGAAACAGAGGATCAAATCCTTTGAAAACCTGGCCAATTTCGACCGGCCCATTGTGAAGGCCATCGATATACACTCAGCGGCGAGGTCCCCCCTGGCCAGGAGGTCATGCGGTGGGATGGCCACCACCACCAGCCCTGCTGAGACCCCGCGGGCCTTGCGGCGCAGCTTGAGCTCCTACGGCGGCAGCCCAAGCCCGGCCCACCCCATGGCCAAGTCTCCCATCAGCGCAGAGCCCAGGCGTGTGGCGGAGGGTGGCAAGGGGGAAGGAAAGCCCCAGAGGAGGGAGGATGGCGGCATTGGGGCAGACCCGGCCATCTTTCCCCCCTCGGCCTCACAGGCACGCCGCAGCCGGGGCCTGGGGCGGCCGCCCCTGTCCCGCTCCCGGCTGCGGGAGCTGCGGGCCCTCAGCATGCCCGACCTGGACAAGCTGTGCGGAGAGGGCTTCTCAGGGCCACCACAGCCCGCCTGCTTCAAGACGGAGCTGGAGATCACACCCCGCAGAGCCCTCGGCATGTCGGCCCGGAGCAGCGCAGCCCTGCCGGCCCGCTGCGGCCCCACTGAGGCGGGCGCCATGGGGATGGGTGCCGGCAGCCCTCGGGACAGTGGCTCGGGGACACCGGGCTCTGCCTCAGACGACGACGCGCCTCACGGCAGCTCTCCGGATGGGGAGCGCTCAGGAAACAGCTGGTCCATCAGGTTGGTGTTGGCTTTGCTACCGCCGTTTCATTTTCATCCCCACAAGCTTCTCCATTGCCCCAGGTCCTCCCCAAAGCCCGTTTCAGCATTGGCCCCGGGCCCCCATTCCCCTCACGGCTGGGGGTGCCGTCCTTCATGCTCTTACGCTGTCTGGTAGCGGCCACAGCTCAGTGCAGGATGAAACACTTTATCCTGACTTTATCCTGGCTCCTTTTCTGTGTGCCCTCTGGCTGTTTTTGGTGAAGTTTTTGGCCATGTTACGGCACAGCAGCCGCTGTGGAGAGGAGCCTGCCGCAGTGCTGGCTGCCAGCACAGCCTGCAGTGACAAACGAGCTTGTTGTCCTGCCAGGAGCCGTCCTCAGATGTAGCTGTCTCCTTGTTTTTGTTAATGTCTGTTGCTAAAGCCATTGGGAATGGGGGAGGGGAACAGAACGGGGACTGATTTTAAGGCTTATTCTTAAATTGTCTTCTGTGCCCCTTCCCATTCTCGCAGGGTACGCCACTTCTTACCTGCATTCAAGATTTCTGTTTGTTAATGAGCTGGGCCTTCATAACTTACCCTAATGCAACCTACATTGTACACCCAAAATGTATCTCTACACAGTCTAGAAATATAAAGCTCTTTCACATTTTCCTGTTCATTTTAGCTTGGATCAGCTGCTCGTCTCAAGCCTGGACCAGCAAAAACTGCAATCTGTTTTGTCAGCAGTAGTGCCAAAATGTGATGTTGCTGCTATGCTCCAAGAAGTCAAAGCACAAGTAAAGGTAAAAAGCAGAAGATAAAAACTAGATTATTGGTGGCATTTTAAGGGTTTTCTTAATGGCAGATAAAATCTCTTCCAAACAATTTCAGAGCTCCTCCAGTAGTCCTGTGGTAGGTTACAGTTGATGGTCTTTTTTCCAATACTGGTTTTTGAATGCCTGCTATAAACCCATAATAAATTCCAATGACTTTTGTATAAGAATGGGTATTGTTTGTCAAGCGCAAAAGCAGTTTTGATCCACAATAAATAGACCTATTTTAAGTGGAGAAGTATGCCTTCATTTGAGTCTTTATTACAGCTGAGAAACTCCTGGGTTTGCCAATAACTGCACATCAGAATTTAAGTTTCCACCAACCGTCTGGGTCAGTCTCGCTTTCTCCCCTGTTCAGTGGAAGTTTTGTTACCCTCCGTGCCTGGACGTACCCGCCTTTTGCTAGAAGCTGCAATTAGACAAATTGAATTTATTTTGTTTAATGGTGAACTGATGGATTGTGACACCAGAAAGTGGCTGCTAGAGAGTTTGTGAGAGACTGCTATGCCCTTTTTGCTCTCTTCTGTGCAAACTGCTTTTTGCATTAAGATAACCTGCTTCATGATCTAGGTGTTTAAAGAAGGCCTCCAAAGGGAAATTATTGCCAGAACATTACTTCCCCATTTGCAGTGTTTGTGTTTGTGTTTTTGGGTTACATCCACATCCTTTTTAAATCAGAACAGAAGTTGATAAAACAATGACAGCACTGGAGGAGAAACTGCCATCTGGTCTGCACAACTGCTGGCTGAGCTGCATTTAGAGCGTTCCTGAGTCTTACTCACAAAGATTGCTATTTCAAACATAGAACAGGCTGGGGGAAACAGGACCTCCTGAAAATACCCGGCTTTACCTCCTTCCAGGGACAGTGTAGCTAAAGCTTGCAAGTCCCAAGAGCTTGATGAGCCAAGAGGGTTTGGTAGGTTTACTGATAAAGTTAGGATTGGATTGTACTTCTGGCCAGAGGTAATTAAGTGTTCTTTAAAGTATTTTGCATGGGGTCTTAGAGAGATTGTATATTTATGCCACTTTTCAAAGTCTGAGAACTCAAATATTTATAAAGCTGAATGCTTTTTTGGAATGCACTCCTTGTCTGCATAGTTTCTTATCCATGTTTAAGCCCAGTATGGCACGTACACTGGAAAATTTTATGCTAGTCAAATGCTGGATTTAAGTGTACAATAGGACAGTTCTTCATAGTTATGCAATTGCTGAAAGATGAGACGGACTGAGAGCTTCCCTGGGAAGAATTTGTCATCATCTTTTGCTCTGAACAACGCTGAATTTACTGCTAGCATTTAATAAGTGCTACTAAAATAAAAAAATAAAGATTTGGGCATTTTATTGTTTAAATCTTTTTGACCGATGATCTTTGGCTAACAGGCTAAACAGAGGTGATCACTGGAGGCCCTGTGTGTCCGCTGAGTGGCCACGTAAAGCAATAAGCATTCATAGGTGGTCTTTGTGCCCCGTAGTACACGTGCTGGCTGAGGACAGCACTGAGAGCTGGGGAGGGAGGAATCGCAATGGGAAGTCAGAGTTCAGACTGACCCAGGACGTGTGGTCCTCTCACAGCCCTCTAGCATCTGAACCTCTGATATTCTTATTCTTTTTCTTCCCCAGTGTAAGCAAATTTAGTTGTGGTAGCAAGGGTTGGGAAGAACCTGAGCTCTTAAACAAAAAGTGTTGCTATAGTACTTAACGGTCAAAGGTATGTGTTTATTTCCATTACCCTCACTGCACTTTAAGCTAGCCTAGATACTTAACCGATTTTATCATTTCTAGCCTAACATAAAGCTGTTCTCACTTGGGTACAGGTGAGAAGGGTCTTAACATCTACAAAGGACTGTGGGCTAAGATGTTCAGCCCTGACTGCTCCTCTGTCTTCGGGCGCAGATGGATCAGTGATGTGGAGGAGGATGGCACTGGTTTCTGACATTGGCTCTGTGCATCTCTAATGCAGAAAATCTTCCAGGGCCGCTATTTGGCAAAAAAAGCACACAGTGAGGCCAAGAATTTGACTGTTGTTTCTCCAAAAAAGATAATAATCTGTGATTCCCTGTGCCTTTTGAAACAAAATTAAAAGGCAAATGCTGAGTTAAAATACTGAGTTTAGTGAACTAAATATGTCATTTAATGCTAAATAGATTAAGAGGTTGGTTTCTAATGATGTGCCATTAATTTTAGTGTTGGCAGTTTCTGGAAATTACTGATGTTGGATGGGATCCTGGGGAAAAGCTGGGAGACCTGCTCTCTACTCCCCTCTTCTGATGCTGTGCCCCAGACAGTTACTGTCCCCTCGCTCCAACAGATGGCTGCTTGTAGTTCCCCTTACACCACAAAACGTGCTTTCTGTAACAGTGGCTGGTTTTGTCCTCACAACCGTTCAGAAGACAGCACCAGACTTGCTGGATGGGACTGCTTGTCTCTCATGGCAAATTCTGTATTCTGGCAGCGGGCCATCACTTCGAAGAAATCAGCTTGACACCTTTGTTCTGGTCCAGAGCCAAGTTCAGCCCCGGTGCAGACCCGCGCTAGTCACTTTCCTGTGCTGGATGCTCCAATTTACGCAACAGCACAGATTTAGTCCCATTTGAATCACTGTAACGGGCTCCTTACTTTCATTTCCCAAGTTAGAGGTTTCCTGCTGTGCCATCTAACCTTCCCAAGCTTCAATTTGTAGCCACTGCCCCATGCAAGATTGTCCAGCGCTGCTGAGAAGAGATGGATGAAACTGCCCTGCATTACATCTTTGTAACTGCCTTTAAAGAGGAAGGAGAAATGGGATAACAAAAGTGTTTGTAATTCCCTGGAAAGTACAGTGCCTGGTCCAGAAAGGTGTATGGGAACTATTGAGTTTTGACTGCAAAATGTTGAGCAATGCAAAGTTGATTACAGCGTGTGAAAATTAGGCTGCCCAAGGTTTAATGCCCTTCCACTGTCCTAATTTTGACTTTGCTTTGTAGCCTTGGACTGACTGAAGAAACCTCTGCTGTCATGTGACCTCTCTTCTACATCTGTAGCATGAACAGAAATACATTTAATGTCTCAGTTTTAATTCCTTGAGTTGACTTCTTTCACCTGCCATAATCTGAGGATACTGTTGATTTGTCATGTGTGTGGGAACTTGGTCTTGATCTTTGGTTTTGTTTTTCTTTTCCTTCCCCTTCCCTTCCACTTCCATTTTTCTGCTAGAGCAAAGAAGACACATACTTTGTAGTCTTGCACAAGGAAGAAGGAGCTGGCCTGGGATTTAGTGTGGCTGGAGGAATAGATCTGGAACAGAAATCAGTCACAGTAAGTGATGGCTGCAAGTCATGTTTTTTGCAAAGCTCACTTTAAAGCAGGCTGGTGATTAGATCAAGTGCTCGTTTATCAAGACTCACTGCGAGTCATTCACAGTCATAAAACAGTGTCTCTCAGAGGTGGCTGCATGCCATCTGCTACTGAGATGTCTAGGAAGCATAATTTTTATTATTGGAAATGGATGCCAGTTATGTTTTCAGTCTTTAGAAGTCTGTTACTGGATGAGATTGGCTAGATCTAAATCCTGTGCATGTAGATAAAATTCTGCATGCAATTGCAGTGCATGCCACCTTTCAGGGGAAATTTTCATTTCCAGCCCGTGAAGTGTTTGAAGTTTTTTGCAAATCCTGAGAGTGACTGTTTCAGACCTCAGCAAACATTCTGGATTTCACTTCACAAACTTGTTTTGGTGTTGTTAAGACCTGTCGGTTGTCAGTAAATAAGGGTTGGGTTTTTGGGTTTGTTTTTTAAAAAAAGCTATATATGGCATTTTGAACGAAGGATATTGTGTGTCATTGACTGATACTGGTATGTAAAAAGTGATACCAAGCAGTTGAAATAGTGTTGAAAAAAAGATGTGCATGGCAGAAAAATCCAAGACAAACAGTGTCCCATGTGACAATTTCTTTACACAAGATATGCATTTAAATTCTGCCCTGAGAGAGAGAGATCCATTAAGATCTCTGAGATTGGAAGTAGGATGTGTCCTCAGTCTTTGGTGCCTGCAGCAGCCCTTGCAGGAGTCTTCTGGTTTTTGCTCTTAAACAAGACCAATGTAAGAAAATATATTTTACATTAAGCAGTCACTGAGTTAGGACATGGTCACAGTCTAGGGAATGGACCCCACTTCTCTCGCTACAAAGGTTGTGTTCTCTGTCCCTGGCCCAAAGACTTGCAGTGTCAGCTGTGAGCAAGGGGAAGGCTCAACAGCAGTGTCCCACCCTAGAGAGGTCCTCACATAGAGACTGGGACACTACCTGAATATATGATTTTGAGTGCTCTCAGGCTGTGTGGCTGATGAAGTCTTTCTTCTGAATGCCATTAGCATGAGACCAAAAGAGCATCAGCTCCTGCTCTTTCCTGATCTTTATTCAGTGTGTGTAAAGCAGGCTTCTGATGTGGGAAACATTTTAACGTCCGTGACCTACTGGGATTCTGTGTCCTAGCTGGATTTAGGATTGCCGTTAGGTGCTGAGGTGCTTAGGTGGGCTGTTCTTCCCACACTTGGGTGCAGAAGTAGAAATGCCTGGTAAGCTTCAAGGTAGTAAGGAGCTGAGCATGTGAGAGAAGGCAGCAGATGTTTTGGACATGGCCCCTGTATTCCTCTTGCATTTGGGTGTCTACATCTGTCATTGAGGCTGTTATTCCAGCTTTGAATGCCTGCTTAGACTGGCTGGAGATTTATCTCCTTGGATCTGTAGGGTTGTGACAGCTGCCCATCTCAGCATGGCCCTGCAATGAGAGGAAGAGGAGCCAAAAGGCTTCTGATTCATCCTTGTTGGTCTGGGTATTAGGAGAAATTCCTGAGAAAATGCCATGCAGAGTTGTGTCCAGAGATTTGCTGCCTTGAAACTTTGCTCAGCAGATCTAGAACTGTGTGCATGGGAAACCATATTCTGGCTGCTAAAATTACAGTGCCTGATAGGCAAGGCTTTAAATATTGGGTCTCAACTCTTTTAGTCAGTTCCTTTCTGTAAATGGCACACATCTAGGTCTCAGCTGCACTTGCTGGAGTTTACTCAAAGTTTAATCCAGTGCTTGAAAATACATTTCAAGCCACTAAATACTCTGTGCATCTATTTGCATAGTATTTGACCAGCCAAATTGAGATGGACAGCTAAATACTTGCACAGTTGCAGCAAGTCGGAGCCTTTCTTTGCATAGATGCTGTGCGCTGCTTAAAAGCGTGCTCTTGGAAACAGCACAGGATGCATGTCCCAGGCAGTGAGAATTTGGGGAGCGGGTGTCGCACACCACAGTGTTGTTCTTGGTGTTTACTGTAGCGCGGATGTGGATTTAACCTGTGTGTCACTTGGAAGTATGTTAATTGAAGACCTTTGAGGAGTTCAGTGAAAGCGTGATTTGTGGTCTTACATTCTTTAGGTGATTTTTGGTTGTCTTTGGCTTAGAAATGACCATGCAATACCAGCATCTTTTCCTCTGCTTTCCCCCTATCCCTGGCTGCAGTTCTTGTCCAGTCACTCAGGCCTTAGTGTTTGAGGGTGCTCGTTGGAGCAAATGTTGCTTGCTTGATGTCCAGGCAGTGGGCAATGATTGCAAACTTTGGTAGGGACTCTGTGTTCACTTTGGCCTGTAGAGCACGATGTGTGGTCATGAGGTTAATATATCCTTAAGTTAAAATCTTTCTTGTAGGTCCACAGAGTGTTTTCAAAGGGAGTGGCATCTCAAGAAGGGACTATTCATCGAGGAGATCTTGTTCTATCAATCAATGGCAAGTCGCTTGCGAGCTCGCTCCATGGGGATGTCCTGAATGCTCTTCATCAGGCAAGACTATACATATACGCTGTCATTGTCATCCAGAAGGAAAAGGACAAAGCAAACAATTCCTCCAGACTTGAGATATCAGCTACTGGCAGAAAATGTGTGGGGTCTGGAAAGGATGTTTCCATGGAAATAGGAACAGGTATGATCTTTGTCCAAGAACAGTTGGAAGGATTCCCTCACAGAGCAGACTGAAGGGAAAAATGTCCATGTGTTTTAGATTAAAAGCGTCTGTGCTTTATGTGATTGAAGAGAGCAAATGAAATTACCTTTAAATTTTATTTGTTCTCTTTGGAGCCTTAACCCAGTTTGGGTTTTTTTATATTTTTAAATATCATAACTAGGCAGAAACTTAGAAGGACATTTAGGGCCTAATCCAATTTCTGCTAAAGTTAGTGATTCCACATATTCTTCCAATCCAGGATAAACTCCTTTTAAGTAATAGCAGTAGTCAGGGGCAAGAAAGCAAACAACCAAAAAAGAAAAAAACCACCCCAACCTCAAAGAAAATGCCAAGCCCTGCATTTTGTTACGCTTAGCGACTGAACTTGCTCTTCGTAATAGCAGATTTCATACTGTTTCTACTAAAAACATAGAAAAAAATATTTTGATATTACAGTAAATGGAGCTAAGCCAAATGCAAGGCAGCCATCCCATAGGAAACAATAGATAAATGGTTTAAGTGGGAATGTATCAGTGGAATGGTAAGTTCCTGTTTGGGAACAAGGCAGCATTTCAGTGTGAAGGCTGCACTTCAAGGGTGTTACAAACAGATCTTATTTTTTTTTGTAGAATCAAGACACAAAATCCTTTAGTACCTGTCTGATTGCCGCTGCTTCGGGAGCAGGGGGTGACCTGGTTCAGTCCGGCGCTGCTGCGGTGTCCCTGGGAGGGAGGGAGCTGTGGTTACAGCTTATTGCTGAGATTTGGTGATGAGGCTTCCAATACTGGGCACTTAGCTCAGACCACCCCAAAAGCAGGACGTGGAGCTGCCACTCACCCATTTTTAACCTGTTGGCTGTAATCACTACTGGTTTGGATGGGGTTTTTTTCTGTAGTACTTTTTATTGTTTTACGCTTTCACTGAGTTTTATAGTACAGCTTTGTAATACAGCTTAAAAGAAATAGGAAGCACTCTGTAAATGAATGGATCAGCCTTTCTGGAATTGCTCCCATGGATATAACATATATAATTACTTCAGAATCCCTTTCTACCATGAACTCCCTGCATCCTGCACATTGGCAAATGCGGAGTATCTGCTGGCTGCAGGCACTAGGGGGCAACATTATCTCATAAACAACGTAGTACGGGGTTATTAAGAACGTATTTCCCTCCTGCAAGTCAAGAACATCTTCAAATGTTTTAGATAACATTTAAAGTTGTTTGAGATAACGGTAGCAGTAATTTGTGATAATGCAGACTGCATAATTTTTACATGCACACAGGGCAAAGAGGGTCCTGTTTTCCAAAATTGTAGATTTATTTCTTCCTAAGCAAAATCGTATTTTATGTCAGCTACAGCAATATTGCATTCTAAAAATACCTTCTGTGTGGGAGGTGGGATGCATCTACAGGTAATTATGGTTATTTCCATAGATGTGAGACCAGAAACAATTATGCACACTAGTGAATGATTACAGATTTTTTCCTGAAGAGGATGGAACATGTTTGGTTAGCATAATGTTTCGTTCATTACTCTTATTTAAAAAGATATGGCTCATTGAATAAGCAAGTGATAACAAATGAAAGAAAAATAAATGCTCTCCACTCACTATCTTTCTAATTTTTCAGTTGTTTTATTGATATTTAGAATCTTATGCTAAGTTTGCTAAGCTTTAATTTTGCAAAAAAAAAAAAAAGGCATTTGCAGGTTTTTGTTGAACATGCAAAATGAAGAAGTCTCTGTGCATAAATGCATTTTGCACTGTCTCCCCTTCACAGCTGCAATAATGCACGTGCAGTTCTGAGAAACTGGGTGACAACATGTTCTAGTCTGAATATGAACTGAACTCTGTGTTGCTTTGTCACTGCAGCAAAACCAAAACCAACCAAACACAACTTGCAATTTACTGTTAACTGCATAACAAGATATTATGTGTATTCTGTCACAGATCCAAACCTGGATATGAATGATGTCATCTGCGTTGAATTATTGAAAACCTCTGCTGGCTTGGGATTCAGTCTTGATGGTGGAAAAGCTTCCATTGCTGGAGACAGGCCCTTGCTTGTAAAAAGAGTATTTAAAGGTACTACAAGCATGCAGTCGATATTATTCCAGTTTTCCTTTTGTGCATTGTACAGACATTTTAATTCTTGGACTCAATTTTTTTTTTTAAGCAAGGGTGGTTTTTGTGGCCCTCGTTTATTACCACTTACTAGCCAAAGCGGTCAGTAAAAAAACCTCTGCTGGGAATGGCTAGGGATTGCCTCTGCTAGTAAATCTTCGTGGGGCAGTCTGATTTACTAAATATGATGCATTTCCTTCCTGGGCTTGTCCACTATTCTAGACATTAAATTACAGGAGCAGTATCGTATGTAGCGGTTTGAGAAGTACATGCTTTATCCGATTCTCTTTTCTAAGAGAAGCATAGTGCAGATAATAGGTGTGGTTCCAAAGCACCATCCTGCATTATACCCAATTAATCATTTTATGGGTTTTTTTTGTCTTTGTGATATATTTTTTTTTGTTAGCTATGAGTATTAGCTTTTGCCAAGAATATGTGATGTTCATATTCAAAAACCGCCACTCTTGGATGCTTTGTTTGTCAGCAGGTAGTTAAACTTACATGAACTGTGTAGAGAAAGGAAACCAATCCCACAACTGCGCTGTGATTTTAGTATATCTTAGTTTGAGATTTACTTTAGTGAAAAATACAGTAGTTTCTAAAGGAAGCTGAAACTCTTAATGAAGCTTGTGGGTGTGCAGAATATTTACAGGATTACTTTTCAGTGGTTTATTCTCTCACCAAGGAAAAAAAGTCAAACTGATACTTCCTGAATTGCATATCGGTTTCTGTGTGTGTGTTTGTTTTCCCCTCTTTAGAAATTGATTCTGAGAGTAAAGAGCATGTTTAGTTTCTAAGCTCATTACTTTATATCCTTAAATACAGTCCTTTTCTCCTCCCCTCGCCATGATGACTGATGTTGGTTAAATTATCATTACAGAAAACATACTTTCATCAGCAGTGAAGGGTGTGTTCTTCTCTAGGAGCTGTTTCTATGTCTGGTGTGTTTGTCCTAAGTTTGCTACCTGTGTTTGGTTTGTTCACCCCTGTTATCTGCATCTTACAGTCTACTGCATTACCTGCTTATTACTGTGTTAAAATTCCATTTAAGAAGATACATCCATGCCACATACAACCTTTATGTTTATTTTATTGACCAGGTTTTCTTACAGCTACAGAGATAGTGTGCAGCGTATTTTATGCACTCATACTGCTTCCTTCAAAAACAGATATTTTTTCTGTGATTGAGGATTTATCTTGGTTAAATTAACATTTTCTGTGAGGTGCAGCACGGGGTAGCTTGCTAGAGCTGAGCTGAACGTAACTGACTTGTACTGAAATTGCCACTGTTGGAAAAATGGTTTATTTGCTGTTCATCACAGTGGAAAGCAAATTTTTGTTGGTTTACTTTTTTTTTTTTAACACTGACTTTTTTCCCCTTTTGCTCCTAGGTGGTGCTGCAGAGCAATCTGGAAATATCGAAACTGGAGATGAAATTCTTGCTGTTAGTGGAAAATCATTACTTGGCCTCATGCATTACGATGCCTGGAACATTATTAAATCTGTGCCAGAGGGCCCTGTTCAGTTGCTAATCAGAAAACACAGAACTTCAGCGTGATGGAAGCACTACATCTAATCACACTTGCTAAGACAAAACTTTTAAAACCGATTACAAGCTGTCTTTGTTTCTAAAGTCACACAGAAGTGTCTTAATGCTCTACAGAGAGGTGCTAAGAGCCTTGGAGAACCACTGAGTAAGCATGTGATGAGCATCATAAAATCTCACCTAATTTTTGGGGATGAAGGAAGCCAAATGTTAGAGACATTTTTGTATTATGTGCCCGTTTTAATGGAACTTCAAGACCTCTCCTGGGTTTGATTTAAAGTATTTTGACTGAGATAAATAACACTGTGCCTGTCCCTGATATTTTTAGTATCTGCAGAGCGTTGGGAGTATAATTTGTTGGTTGCCATCCTGTTGACAAGGATGGGTATTTAGACTGTACTGTATCACTTAGCTGTAATAAGACTTCAGGACACTTACTTAGGGTCTGGTCCTTTTTTTTGTTGTAATAAGAGAATGTCTGGAACAATCTCACTTTATTCTTCTAAGTGCAGTTTTGCTAAAAATGCATGACAAAAGAGTATAATTTTGCACAACTTTTATGCCTAAAACATGAGCATTTTATTGCAAAGCTGAAAAATCCTCTTAAAACTGATAAACTAACTCAGCAACCACCACAACTGAATCTACTCTTAGACGCAACTTGTATCTGAAAGCTCTTGGCATTAATGCAGTAGAAATCTGTCCAAATAATAGACCACCAAGGTGTAGACTTGAGTTGTTAGTTGTGATTAAAATGGGAGCGATAAAAATTGGGGTCTGGATTTTCAAATTTAGTCTTCGAATTTAGGCACCTTTAATATATATATATATTTTTAAAAGAAGGATGATTTCAGGTGCTGAGCACTTGCAGATCCCACAGGCTTCAGCAATCCCTAAGTATGTCTGAAGGTTGGGCTGCTTTTATTTGGCTGCAAGAAATTTAAGGCTGCCCGACTTGAAACACTCAAGCTGGAAAACGGTGGTCTAAAATGGGGATTATAACAGATTAAATCTGAACTGGCCATATTTGTGGTGGCTCTTAATCGCTCTTTCTTGTCTTCTCCTGTCCAGTATTTATTTTTTCCTTGTGTGAGAGTGGGTGAGGTTGTGTGTGGAAGATACAAGTGTGTCCGGCTGCGTGAGGAACGGGCTGGTGCTGAGGGTTCTGGGTGGTGAAACTGAAAACTGTTGGCGTAGACGGGAGAAACCATGGTGTTAGGTAGAGCAAAACTGAAAGGGGTTGCAGTGCCGCGGGAGCTTCGTTTGGGTTTTCTCACCTCTACTCACAGCAGAGGTATCGGTAGTGAGCCATGCTGCTGAGTGTTATTTATAGTCTGCTGTGCTGGGAGGAGAGCGTATGGGTGCGAGAGATTAGACTCTGTTATTTCTCTTCTTACATTGGGGATAGCTCAACAACATAAAAGAGATACAGGAGGAAATGGGCCAGTGTCCTTATCAGCTGAGAACAAGTTGTTTGTTCCAGAGTGCTCAGGTTGTTTGTCACGTTAAGGCTGGAGACTCCTCGCAGCCAACATGCCCAGGGTGAAGCCTCAGCCTGGAGCCGGTCCAAATCTGCAGCGCTGCCTGTGTTTGTAGCGAGCCAAGACACCGCACGGCGGCTACAAAAAGGTCTGGGCTTGTCGCTTGGCCCTACCCCAAGATCATACTGTAGTTCAGTTTATTTACATTTATTCAACAGAGCTTGGAGCAGTTGTCTCCAGGTTAGCGGAGCACTCGCTTTGGTTCATTTCTGTGACAGCTTCATTAGGCTGCAACTCGTGAAGTGCAGAGGAAAATTCAGTTCTGCGAGGCAACCCAAGACCAGGCGAGCAGAAGAGCTGTGCAATGTTTGCCTAAAAATGAATAGATTTAATTCTTTTTCAGTGGCGTATTAGCATGTGAATCCAGGGGGAGATGCAGCTTTTAGTTACAGGAAAGGCAATACTGTACGTAGTCCTACAGCTGCTTTGCCTGCAGGATTTCTGTTGCAATTAATTCAGGTTCAGTGCTGTGAAGTGGCTGTGGAGCGGGGTCCCCTGTGACCCTGAAGCTCAGCTGCTCTGTTGGGACTGGCCCTTGCCTCTGGTCACCTCCAAGGTGAGAGAGGCTTCAGGAGGATGCAGCACTTGGGTCGGAGGACCACGCTGAGGGTGAAGGCCTGTGCTGGGATAAAAGAGGTTATCCTTGCATTTTTGCTGAAAAACAGGGAGAAGACATTTGGCAACGACAATGAAATGGTGAGGCCTTGTTCGGGAATGACCAAAATCTGACTGTAATAGCGTGTATAATAGATACATAAAATGCATGTGGAATTTAACGCAGCATAGTGAATACATACCTGTATACGTATAATACGTACAAGTGCAGTACTGACTTCTCGCTACTTTAGTGTGGTAAATCACAATTGTGTTTTAGGAAATGGCATTTTTTTTCAGTCCACAGTTTAAAGTTTTGGAGGCTGCAATGCAGGGAGGCGTCTGTCTCCCTCATTCCTAAACTAGTGTGAGCTCAAAGGTAAAATCTTCATTTTGTAAATTAAAGTTGATTTGAGGTGTCTTAAGATGATATGTGGTGAATATTTTCAGACGCTTATTTGCAGGTACTGCTCATTGTGAGTGATTTAGAATGCTTTCATTTTTCAGTAATCGAATACAGTTCAGTATTTTATTTTACATGCACGTAGATGTGTGTTTGCTGAGTAACAGCAAAGAAAAGCGGGGATTTTTGTGCGTGATTCAGTAGTGGCTATAATTTAAAAGATAGGTTTAGTGTTTTAAGTCTGATAGTTACTATGAGTAGAATGATAACACTTCTCTACTAACATTACAGCAAGAAAAAGAATAGTTTCTGATTGTTTCTGTTCCTGAAAATACTTCTTTTTTTTTTGTTTGTTTGTTTTTATGAAAGAACAAGAAACATCTTTACTGATGCTACCAGTGTTGGTATGATTACAGCAGCATTTCCTGACGTTTCTGTGGGTGTGACATTCCCCATAAAAGCCCCAGGATTTATGCAAGTTGGGTCTGCTTTATCACAAACAGGATGGGCAGACCAAACAGATGTAGGGAACCTTTGGCTACGCACCTGGCAAAGTAAACGTTATTTTTCCAAGAGTCTGGTCGCACCAAAATGACCGAGGGCGTTGCATGAGTTCATCAGTGTTCAGTAAGTAGGTTCAGGAGTATTTTTGGCCTTGCTGTTTGCATGTCAGTCCCCACGGTGGTTCTTTGCCATGCCGGAGGGGTGGCCAAGCTCTAGGGGAGCGGCGACTCTCCAGAGACTCACAGCTGCATCTTGGAATACCAAAAAATCAGGGTGACAAAATTACAGACTTGGTCCAGAGCTCTTCACTGGGGACCTGTAGGCATTCCAGATGAGGTGAATTTGCTCCTGGATGGAGAAGGCCTGGTGGAGGGCTTTGCTGCTTCCAGGCCTGGGGCAGCTTAGGGTGCACGTCCTGAATTTGAGAGTGGGCTCTGGTGCGATATTGCCATTACATGTTCTGCAGCTTTTTGTACCCGGAAGCTCTTTCCAGCTTCTCTGGGGACTGCATCTGTATTAAAAACCCTGAAATCAGGCCTAAATTAAGGAGGGAGCAACACTGATCATTTTCTTGCTGAAAAAAAAATATATATGAGGGCAGATAAGTATTAATAAACTGTTGAATGATTCATATTTTCTAATGACCCTCACTTAAAATTAACCCTACTTAATGTTCTGCAGTGGTTCTTGTCAAAATCTGAAGGAACTATTCCTAGATGAGAATGTTTACCTGCTTCTACATTTAGGGTATGTAAATGTACACGTGGAAATATTGATAAGGAGTAGACTAGGTCATGTGAGAAATGGGGATCCCACTCTATGTAGCTTTTATGTGTTAAGCTGATACACTTATTGTATAATATTGTATATTTACACTTTTATTTATATAAATAAAACTTCTTTTAATGAAAAACTGTTTAATATGCCTTGTATATTATAAAAAAGTGAGTGCAATAACATGAAATAGATTGTACATTTTTTCAATTTGCTGTCTCTGTTATGTAAATCTGTATCGCCATAAACTGTTTTGTTTGGGTTTTTTTAGTGATTTTGAAAATAAATGGTATCCTTAGTACTCCTCTAGGTATTTATTTCTGTTATGCCAAAGTCTGCCTGATCCTGGAGAGCACCATCAAAGACTACGTGTTAATGCCGTCCATATGTGCATCTAAGAAGGGAGGTACTGCCCTCTAAGGACTGGCATTCGGCGTGAGGAGGATTAAAGCATGCAAGAAGTGTTAGGAGGTGTTTTAAGGGTATCCTGGAAGCCGTGCTTTGTTTTTTCCTGCCCCTGTGCAGGGAAAAGGCAGAGGGCAAAGGTGAAATGTGGAGTTTTCATCAAGAGCAGCAAAGCAGCCTCTGGAGCACATCCCCTGTAGACTGCACCTCCTGCCCAGCCCTTGGGCTATACTGGAATGAGTTGCATGCGTAGGGAATATGTATATTTGACTATTTAGTATGTCTTCCACCTACCCTGGGGGTAAACTCCCCTCCAAAACCCCAGAGAGCTGGAGGCAACCTCTGTGTGGATGGAGTGGAGCTCACAGCGGGAGCTGGAGGCCGTAACCTCCACACTGGAGAAGTTCGCATGAAGTGGTCCGCCTTTTTACGGGCACGTCACCGTCGCTGCACGGCAGCTCGGGGCCTCCTCCCAGCAAGACGAGGCAGCCGGGAAAGCTCTCCTCACAGCCGCTCCAACGTGGGGGATGCCAGCTCCCGAGCCGGGCGAAGGAGCTGGCGGGTGGAGGGGTGACATCCCCGTGGCCAGCCCGCGCGCGTCGCCCTGTGTTTTGAGCGCGGGGTTGGGTGCCCGCCGGCGTGGCTGGGAACTCCCACCCCGGCTCACGTCCCGCTCCTCGCCGCACGCCTGCGTCCCCCAGACCTCACCCTTCCCTCCGGTGCTGCCCAAGGGGGCTGGCTGGGTTTTTCTGCCGGGGGAGGAAGGGCGTCATGCCTTCCTGCGGAGGGTGTTTTCTTGGTGCCCCCCAAAAGGCGCCGCGTTTGCTTTCGGTTTCCCTTCCCGGGTGCGGTGCCAGGAGGGTGCCCATGAGCAAGAGTCACGTGAGGAGGGAAAAGCCCCGGCCCTTCTGCTGAATCACCTCAGGCTCCCGGCCTGCCTCCCGGCACCGGGGCCCTGTCCCGGGGCAAAAGGAGGACCTATGTGGCATCTCTGTTCCCCCCATCTGCATTGGGACCCCTTTCCCCCACGTCCCTCTCTCCCTTGCCAACAGCCGTGATGAGGGACACCATGGAGCATGTGTTGTTGCACAGATGAGATGGTGCATAAAACCAGTAACGTGGGAAAGGGGTGGGATGGGGAGGTGTGGGGCAGCCCCCTTGAGCTCGCTCTGGCATGTCTGTCCCTGGATGGAGCCTGACTTGTCCCCCAGGCCTCCATGGGGAAAAGCAAAGAGAGATGATGAGGGGCCTTGGAGCATCTCTCTTATGAGGAGAGGCTGAGGGACTTGGATCTTTTTAGCCTGGAAAAGAGAAGGCTGAGGGGGGCTCTGATCAATGCTTATAAATACTTAAAGGGTGGGTGTCAAGAGGATGGGGCTGGTCTTTTTTCACTGATGCCCAGGTATGGGACAAGATGAAATGGGCACAAACTTGAATATAAGAAGTTCCAGCTAAACATGAGGAGGAACTTCTTTACTTTGAGGATGGCAGAGCACTGGAACAGGCTGCCCAGAGAGGTGGTGGAGTCTCCTTCTCTGGAGACATTCAAAACCTGCCTGGGCATGCTCCTGTGCTCTGGGTGGACCTGCTTTGGCAGCAGGGTTGGACTAGATGATCTCCAGAGGTCCCTTGCAACCCAATCATTCTGAGATGCTGATTTTTAACCATGAAGATCTCTGCTTTCTCCTCTCCCCTGATGTCCTCAGTGCCGGGGCAGTCCAGCCCCGCTTTCAGGGACTCCCCTGTATCCATCCTCCTGTCTGTCCTCCTCCCACTTTCATCTAACACGTGGCGGAGCTGGGGCTCAACAGGGCTTAAGCCTCAGAGCAGCCTGGCTCTTGTAAAATCAATCTTGAACATCTTTAAAATCTTAATTGCCCCAGGCAGTGGCTAAGTGAAGAGGAATGCAAAAGAGAGAAGACACAATGGACTTAACCCATAAACCCATAAATTAGTTTGTACATGTGACTTCATTTATCCACTAAGACGTGTGAAGTGGTAGAAAATTACATTTAAGTTTTACCTGACTTGTTTGTCCTTTGGGGGGGCTGGGCTTTTTCCGAAGGCCTTGAGGCACCGGCAAATGGGGAACTTGGCACAAAAGGAAGAGAAGACTGCAGTTTCAGGCACGGGTTTTTTTATCCCCTTATCATTAGCATCCAGAGCTCAGCTCTAAATGAGATGAGTAGAAACACCTATTTTGTTATTTGCAATCAGGTTTGTCATTCTATCTGAAAGGTTTATTTCTCATTTTTTATTTCTTTGCTGCTCTCCTCTTCCCTGTTAGCATCACTCAGCACAACTTAATGCTCAAATAGGGTCCATGTGTCTCTGGTGCAGCAGTTTACGGCTCCAAAAACTCATCTATAATTCCTGGGATGTGTCAAAACTGCCATTTTTATCACATTTGGTGGAAGACTGGTGGTCACCCTCTGTGTCCCCATGCAGGGGTGGTGTGAAGGAGACCTCCCCGGGGCAGGACGGGGGGAAAGGTTCCCAGTGGCCCTCCCCAGAGCCAGTGACAGGTCAGGAGCAGGGTATGCGGTGGCTGGGCTCGATGCGTGTGACTGTGATGACAAGGGGAAGCAAAACCTCCCCAGGCCATGACCCTGAGCTGCACTTCCCGGTGCCCAGGGCCACGCAGGCTCAGCCCCAGAGCCAGCCATTGCTGCGAGGGGGCATGTCCACCCCCCTCGCCCTCCCTTTGCCCTGGCCTGGGAGATTCAAAGCTTTCATCCAGAAGTTTGGTGGTTTTGTGGGTTTGGTTTTTTTCCTTTCCTATGCAATATTGGGTCCTATAAACACTCTCACAGCACCTCCACCCTGCGTCCAGCACCCCCCTATCAATAAATGCCCGAAGAGCAAGCGATGGTGCCTTATCTAGGGCTAATCCCCACTCCCCCACTTCTGGTAAAGGAGATTGGGTCATTTCTCCTTTTATGGCTGAAACGAGACTCTCATCACTGGCCCTTAGCAAAAGCCCATTTCAGACTTTGCCTTTAAGGGAAAAAGGCAGCCACACTGTGCTCTTTCCATGTAGTTGTGCTCCTCAACGCACTTGACTCAGCTGAAAGACTTCACAAAGTAATGGTGACTGCAATAATTTATAAAGCTTTTTTTTTTTCCTTTTAAAAAATACAAAATCCCTCTCATTAAATGATCATAAAAAAGAACATTTGATGCAAATAAACATCCTTCCCCAAAACAAGGAGTTGCCCTTCCATCCCGCAGTGTGTAAAGCTGTGACTAGAAGGATGTTTTCCAGCAGCCAGGGTGTTTTCTGAAGTTAGCCAATACCAAAACCACGGCCTTTTTGCCTTCCCGTTGATAGTCCCGTATGCGCTGGCCTCACCTCGCTCTGCAGCTGAATCAGTCTGATATCGCTGCGCTGAGCAAACAAGCTACCTGAAGTTGTAGTCCTTTGGATTTTTCCCTGTCCAGCAAAGCCATTTCCTTGACGTGCTGCCGATGCCACGGCGGCACAGCCCGGCTGCTGTCATCAAAAATTACCTCCCTAATTCCGGATCCTGGGCAGGAGGGACCTGGATGTGGCCCGGTGCAATTGTCACAGCTTGGTCGCATCCCTTTTGGGAGTATGAAGGGGAAAGTGCAAACAGAAGTCTGCCCTTAATTGCTACCACACAGCAGGTGGCAAAGGTGGCTGCGATCTCGGCTCAGATCCCAGAGCTGGGGGAGGAGATGCAAACATGGTACCTTGACCCGGGCAGAGCATGATAATGCAGGCAAACCCCCAAAGGCACAAAAGCCCAGTGATGGGCACCATCCCAGAGCCATCCTCTGCTCTAAGCCCCCTGCCCGGTGGGTGTCATGGTGGTAACACAGGGGTGCCAGCATCCTGACACCAGCTCTAAGAATTCATCACCAGCCTTATTCAGTGCTGCTGAAAGTAACTTCTTTTTTTTTTTGAGGCTTGGAAGCTGTCCTGTCCCCTGCAGAATGTGCCTTGGCCCTTCAAGTGGTGGCAGTGTCAGGGAGGAACCGGGGGACCTGAGCCAAGCGGTGCTCCTGCTACCCTTTCATGGGGAGGGGGGAATGACACCAAAGCCCCTGTGGGCTAAAATAGCTTAAATGGTTTTATTTGAGGGCACTGCCATTTCATGGGACATCTCCTGTTGCTAAAGGAGTGACACCCTCCTGCACACTTTCGGAGGGCTTGCGGACTGGTGTGATTTGCATTGCAAAGAGACCGTGCGTGAGGAGGGAGGGCAGCCTTGGCGTGGCTGGTTTCTTATGCCATCATCCAGACAATGTAGTGACGCACATGGGTAAGGACCCTTGTTTACAGCTGCAGCAGCTTTTGGGACTGTTGCTCGCTGGCAACCCCGCCGCCAGACAGTCACCTACTTCACGGAAAACCCTGCCAGACCGAAAGAGGACACATCATATCCCCAGCCCTTCCTGTCCACCCCCCGTGCACCTCTGCGGATACACGTCATGCCCTCGTACCATCTTGTGTTGACAGGAGGAAAGTGATAAAATTAGTCCCTTCTACCAGCGCGTGCTAAAAATAATGAGCAGCCCGTGAGACATTGTTTTTCAGATGGCTTAAAGAAACCTCCCGTGGCGGGGAGGGGGGGAAGAGAGGAGGAGGGAGGTGTTGCCTGTTGTCTAGCAATTTGTTTTGGAAATGCCTCTCGTGCCTCCAGCCTCAGGCGAGGGCACCGGGCTGGTTCTCGCCTGGGCGAGCACAGTGCGAACGCCACCCGGGGCTGCACTTGTTGGTGCCCACGGGCCGTGGCTAATGCAGAGGGCGACGGGGCGGCAGCTCCGGTGGATTGCTCAGCAGGTGGGTTTGGCTTGTTTTTTTTGATATCAGGTGCTTGCGGGTGAGTCGGGTGCCTTCAGACAGCCGTGCCGTGCCCCAGTGATAGGATTATATTTTTTCCCCCTGCCCGTTAGGGAGGAGCAGGTCACAAGCATCGTGCTCTGGTGGTCAACTGGCTGGAGAGGGGCCAGGCTCCATCAGGCAGCAGGTGAGGCTGTCTGGATGTTTTCACAAGGCTGATGAGTCTTCGAAGTGTAATTTGATGGTGGAGCTGTGTACCTGTGCCACAAAAAGCATCAGCTTGGCACCAGGCTGATGGGCCTTCTCAGGACCACATCATTGATGCCCCCTGAAGTAAAGCTCTTCCAAGCCTCTGCTTCATGGCTAACTGTGAAAAGACAGGGAACTGCTTCCCTTTTGCTTTGTTTCATTTACGAGAGACCAGAGCCTTTGGCCAGGAAGCTCTTAGTCCTCCTGGTGCTGGGAACACATGTCCTGGGTGTGACACTCACTGCCTGTGGAGCTGGGGAGAAGCAGCACGGTGAGTCCGGGCAAAGCCTGCTGATGTGCACAGTGCAGCAGGTGAGCATCTCGGGCTCTCCTCTTCACAGACACATCTTTGCGTCCCAGCTTTAGAGAGGAAGAATAAGCTCTGCGCTATCCCTTTGCAATTCCCTTGCAGTAAGCAGTATTCTCCCTTTCCCAAAACTCCAGCTTCAAACTTTGGAGAAAGTAAAAATCTGACGTTGGCGAAACGCTGTGTTCCTTTCTGCCCGTGTCCGAGAAAAACCCTCAATTCGGATGTCTGTCCTTCACTGATCCCCAGGGACTTTCTTCCTCGAAGCTGCTGGTAGAGCAGCCCCTGACACCATCCAACTATTCTACGGGCAGTAGTTACTAGAAAATATGGGAAGAGGTGTCTCAGTTTCCCATTTTGAAGTTCAAGGATATGGTTATTGTTCCTCTTAAAGGCAAAAGTAAAACCCTTATCTCCCAATGCACACCTACTGTTGCCCTACTGTGTGCCTGCTGATTCGGAAGCATGCAAGGAATTTCTATAATACAATCACGCTTTCAGAATCCGCAAAAAAACCCTCCAAAACAAAAACCCCAAGTTATAACAACAATGACTCATTTTTTTTGCAAATGCTTTGCATTTATTATCTTAGCAATAAGTCAAGACATACATGCATGGCTCATACAGCGAACCATCTGGCCTGTATCCAGAATAGGTCTTAAGAAAAACAAACTTGTGTTGATACAGTCATATATCAGATCTTTTGCAGAAGTAACAAAAGGAATCTTAGGGAGCACATCACCAAGCGCTTGCTCATATACTGGCACCGACCACTTGGATCTAGGTCCTTTTTCCTGAGCTCCTGCTGAATGCTAGCACTGTTTACAACACTCAGAGAAACATAAAAACATTTCACAAAAAGCAAATAGTCTAGACAGAAAAATACTGTGTTAATACTTAACTCAGATATCCCCATGACAATACATTTTAGTGGATGCTTTTTTCATAACAGTCACGTGTGCTGCAGCCTGAAGAACTGGGCAGGCTCTATGAAGCCCACACCTTTTTTCCTATTGAATTTCAAAGCAGCATACATGGAGCAGAACACTTTTATTCAAATACATTTCAGCAAGTAACGCGAATACTAATGCCAAATTTTCCTGAGAGTCCCCGACAGGCACGATCATTGTTTAGTATCCATGACAAGGACTCCACCAAGCCCAGGACATACAGCAGGAGCCCTTGGAAGTTAGGGCTGTCTTTGACAAACAGCTTTGCAGAGTTGGACACGGTGTTAGCCTGGGAGCTGATGTTTTAGCCCAACAGAAACTCTTTGCCTTTACTTTTTAATACCTGAAGAACCGATCTCTGTACATGACAGCAAAACACATTACTTTGCAGTACTAAGAAAAATAGTAACTATTCTTGAAACATTACATTCTCACTGAAAAGGTATTAGCTGGCCTAGAGGAGGAGGGAACCGTGCATGTGGTTTAAGCCGATGGCAAAGCTCCCAGCAACACCACTGGGAAGGGGTTAAGCCCTCCACGTGGGAAGGGGTTAAGCCCTCCACGTGGAAAGTGGGAAAAGTCAGTCAGCCTCTGTGAAATCAGTGAACAACAAGTAACAGCCATACACAGCTGGTTGTGACAGAGTGACCAGGGCTATGTAACGACAATTTTGCAAAGGCAGCTTCAGAAAAGATAACTGAAAAATTAAATATAAATGCGAAGAAGAATTCACTACAAGGCAGGAAAAAAAGTAATTTGAACAGAGCCAGAATTCAGAACGTGCAACTATACAGCCTTATACAATGCAAATGTACTTACAAACCAGGTTAGTTAAGAGAAGGAACTCAGACCATTGACCTAAGAGGTAGCTACAAAATGTGATTAGCTTCAGCCATTTTCTTTCTAGCTCATACCCATGAGAAAATACTGTTTAGGGTCGTGTCTGCCATGAATTGACTAGCAGAGTTACTGTTCGACTTGACGGCCATCAGCATGCTTAATTCAGCTCCTCCAAAGCCAGCCAAAGGTAATAGCCCCTCAGTGAGATAAGCGTAATTCATCCCCATACACTGGATGTGCTACAGTGGCTTCATCATTCTGGAACCAAAATAAGGTTGCCATGAAATGAAAAGGAAATAAAGTACAAGGGAAGAACCTTCACTTGTAAGTGTCATTAAACATTTAGAAATCCAAGGCTACTTTCCTGTACTGACTGTAACATTCAATTTTATTGATATTATTTCTTCAAAGAGAGGTAGTTGCTTTCTTTGAATAAATAACATTCTCAATAAAACTTGAGATTCAACTTAGATTGAACTTTAAAATCTACTTCTGCTGAAGAGCTATTTTGTTACTTATAAAGACACAGCAGTATTGTCCTGTTTTTAAGAAATTCTTTGTAATATTGAAAGAACCCTTCCACCACAGTATCTGTGTAATATATAGTCATATATATGTCTTATATAATGTTATACTAAAGTATGCTCCCCTCTCTGATGCATGATATATTTCCTTTGTGATTAGAAAACATTATGCTTTTTTCTATTTAATATACTATATTTTTATGTCAACTTTTATGTCATGTTTTGAACATTTTTTCATACTCTTCTTTGAGCCTAACAAGTCCCATTCAATTAATAGTTGATGAAATACTCATTTCATACACAGGGGGTGCACATATTTGTATTTTTTATAAATATTATATATATGTACAAATATATACATATATACAATATAAACTAGAACTATGCAACGTCATGTTAATTCATAGAATTGTAATTTTTAGTCTACAAAGCAACATCCTGTAACAAATAACCTTTCAATAAAGACAGTGGTTAACTTAACAAATGAAATAATCCCACCACCAGGTCCCTGTCCAGCAGAATCCATGCTTTAGAAAACAAGAGCAGTCAGAAACCGAGCACCTGGCCTTGTGATATACGTTCCCAAGTTCCAAGACACTGACACTATTTTTGGTTTCTTCCCGCAGGTGGTCTGAGCTCCTCCGTGAAACATAGCTGTGGTTCGGGAGGACCACAGCGCAACAGAGGAAACCAGGGTCCCGGAAGTCTTCTCAAACCAGGCTGAAGGGCAAGTTCTGTCTTGCCCCAAGTCTCCCCATCGCATGGTGAGGGGCTCTGCTGTCTTTTCTTTTTTCCACTTGGCATTCACGCGCCAATATTGCCGTAACACTCTTCAAAGAAATCATGTGGTGACAGCCATCCTTCAGCGGCTGCAGGCAGCAAAGTGCAACGCAAAGAGCTTTCATCATCTCCCAGTGCCAGTGAAGTCTCTCGTTCCAAATCCACAAAACCAAGGTCTTCCCCTGCTTTCCCGGGCACCGTGTCCGAGGGGAGCTCACGTTTCCGGGCAGAACAGCTTTGTCAGGAGGTTCAGAATCTTCTGCCGCAGGTCCCACTTGTCGCCGATCCTGCGCAGCTGCAGGGCGCACTCCGCCACCACCTCCCGCTCTGCAGGGGACAAGCCGTCAGACACCCGCACCGCCGCCTGCCCGCCCATAATTATTTTCAATTTTAATGAGATCTTGGCAATACCGTGTTTTTGTTTGGTGGTTTGTTTTTTTTTTTCAATTTTTCCCCTTTTTTTTCTCAGTATTACCTATCACCACCACCACCACGACGAGTACCCTCCTCGCCTTCACACGGGTGGCTGCAGCCCTCTCCTGCCGCGGGCGCTGCCCCCGCTCCGGGTGCTGGAGCCGGGGAGGGCAGCCGTCGAGGGGGAGAACCACCCCCCCTCTGCCCCGTGTGTGTGTGTGTGTGTGTGTGTGTGTGTGTCCCCACCTCACCCCGCTCCCTTCACCTTCCCCCCCGCCCGGTACCTGCTGGAGCGGCGGGGGGCGTCGCCTTCCGTACGGTCCTACCAGGTAACATCGCGACGCCGGGACGTGGACCGCCGGGATACGGGACCGCAGGGATGCGCACCGGAGGTGAGGCGTACGGTGAGCCGATGGGCACCGTACGGCGGCGGCAGCGGAATGCGGGCGAACGGGGCGGAGCGCGGCAATAAGAAGAGCGGCGGGGCTTTCCCCGCGCCGTGACGTAGGAAACCGCGCGGGAATCCCATCCCCCGCTTCCCGCCTGCCGCCTCCCCTCCCCTCCTTCCCCCCGGCACCGGGCGGGCAGGTGGCGGCGTGCCGGAGCCCGCCCCGGGCGGTGCGGGAGGGGGGTCCGGGACCCGGGGACAGCGCCTCCCCTGCGGGAGGAGGAATAGCGGGATGGGGTGTGCTGGAACGGCGGGAGATGGAGGGGTTGGGCGTGCTTGGGGGAGAAGAGGTGGAAGGATGGGGTGCGCTCAGGGAAGAGGAGGTGGAAGTGTGGGGTGGGCTTGTGGTGGGGCAAGAGAGGTGGAAGAATGGGGTGTGCTCGAGGAAGAGGAGATTTCACTGAATTTTCAGAGTTGGAAGGGACCATATAGATCACCTAGTCCAACTCCCCTGCTGAAGCAGGATTGCTTAGAGCAGGACTGCATCCAGGCGGGTCTTTTTCATCTCCAAAGAAGGGGACTCCACAACCTCCCTGGGCAGCCTGTTCCAGTGCTCTGTCACCCTCACCGTGAAGAAGTTTTTTCTCATATTTGAGTGGAACCTCCTATGTTCCAACTTGTGCCTGTTGCCCCTCGTTCTGTCACTGGGAACCACTGAAAAGAGTCCGGCTCCATCCTCCTTCAACCCACCCTTTAGATACTTATAGGCATTGATAAGATGGAGGCACGGGGTGGGCTTCTGAGAGGGCAAGAGAGGTGGAAGGATGGGGTGTGCTCAAGGAAGAGGAGATGGAGGCATGGGGTGGGCTTCTGATAGGGCAAGAGTGGTGGACGATGGGCTTTGCATCTTCTAGGAGGAGAGGTGGGATGGTCTTGTGCTAGGCAAGGAGACAAGGGAAAGTGGGCTGTGCTTTTGTGGTGGTCCAGAAGAGATGGATGGGGTTGCACTTGCACTGAGAAAGAAGAGGTGGAAGGATGGGGATCTTGCTTGGACAAGCAGAAGAAAGGGATGAGGTGTGCTTGTGGTGGGCAAGAAGCCATGGGGGGATGGCTGTGCTTGTTCTTAACCACGAGATACTCCTGACACAGTGCTGTGGTATTATTCAAGGTGATGGTGACCTTGGCTTCAAACAAGCTATAGGGAAACAAGCTGGCCCATTTCATGGGTCATTTTCGACTTAGGGGCTCCCTCCCACTGCTGGATCCTCCCCGTGGCCGTGCGGTGCCTGCTTGGCATGTCGCTGGCTGACACGTGCCAGGGCATGGTTACCCGCACTGGCTGTAATCTTAGATGATGATCTTTACAAGAAACAGGAGCTGGAATTATGAAGTCACCCTTGTGACTTCGTGATTGTTGGACAGTGTTGGGAGAGCTGCCAGTGATACGTGAGTCACTCATAGCCTCCTGTCCCTTGGAGAGTTGATATTATTTGGTGTGCAGGCACATAGGATGGTCTTTTTAGGGAGCAAAAGAAAACATCTTGATTTAAAGAAAGCACAGGTGGGCCAGACATAACAAAGAACTGATTTGTGTCTGGAAGCCAGTAAATGCCCACCTCTCCCATCACAACACAGCTTCAAGCAGGAAAAGACACTGCGGTGTAATGCATAAGGGGCTGTCGAGAATCTCCTTTCTGTGGGACAGGAGCCTCTGAAGACAAGTGTCTAGAAATGCTGGCGACTTTAAGTTCACCAGCTCAGCTCAGCAACACTTTCCCCTGCATATTTTCTGGAAGCAATGCCACACCTGAAAGATGGATGGGATTTCTCTCCCTGTGTAGGGAACCTTAGCCCCGCTGGTGCCTGGCACAGAACAGAAGGCACAGCAGTGCTGTGGGGCTGGCATGTGGGACAGGCAGTGGTGCCAGCTGATGGACAGGGCATTTCTCAGGGCGAGATGTCCAAACGAAGGCTACGGCTGGATGAAGCTTTTCCACAGCCATTCCCAAGACAGTGTCTGGGCGCTGGCATCCTGCACCTCATCCTGCAGTGCATTCTGCTGGGCTGTGATGTGTCAGAGCACCTTAGGTTGGCCATGGAGGAGTTTATGACGTTTTTGAGGAGGTATTGCCTTCATCTCTCGTTCTTTGATATATAGCCCATATGGCATAGTGGCTTATTTGCTTGACTCGATGTGTTTAGAGTTGTTTCTCAGCCATGAACACCCTTGTTTGTAACCCAGCCGCGCTCAGGGGGAGCTGCCCTTTGGCCACGTCATTCCTTTTACATAAGAAACGGTTTCTTCAAAACAAGTCTGTTGGGTTTTCAATGGCGGGAAGGCCGGTAAACAGCTGAGGAGCATGTCAGGCTGTGTGATGTGTCATCCCTCGTGGTAGAGTCGCTGTGGTCTGCAGCACGTGGTGCTCAGGGCTGCGTCTCACGGCCGTAGCCTGACGGCTGCTCCATAAATCACGGCAGGCCCTCCAGGACACCAGCGCAGGGGGCCGGCGTGCTTACCGAGACCTCCACATGTCCCCAGTGCCCTCAGTGCTCCGCAGTGCCAAATGCAGGGAAAGTGCCCGTGAACTCTGGCTGCAGGGAAGAGGCATGCACCAGTCCCTTGCACTGCTGGGCACACACGTGTTATTTTGCTCACTTATTTCGCTTGTTTAGGCAGAGGCAGGGATGAGCTGGGGCTTGTTCTTCTTCGTGAATTTGGGGACAGAACTAGTACTTGGGCAAGTTATTTAAATCACTGTTCCTCCACTGAGGCCAAAACCAAATGAACCTCGATGCTGTCTCACTTAGCAACACTTCCTCACCCAAAAGGGGGGACAATCTTTAAAGGCAACTTCTCCCTGTACCTCTGCAGAAGCACTGAGAGATGGGACCTTCTTCTGTGTGTATGTGGGAGAGGAGATGCTCTCCCTGCCGGGGCAGCTCGGCACAAACCAGTCATGGGAATTAATTTATTTTCTTTATTTTATTTTAAAATAGTAGCAGGGTAATGAGGACAGTGTGGGACTTCAGTGTACAACGCAGGTTAATAGACCCGCCTGTGACCCGGAGTATGTGAAGTGCCCACCCCTGCCGAGTGACCCCCCACCGCTGTGGCCAGACCCCCGTGTGTGAGCGCAGCGGCGTAAGGCAGGAAGCCTCACTGTGGAGAGGGGGGCTGGCTTGCACCACCTCGGGATCTGGCCCACCACCCCGCAGGTTTTTACTGGTGTGTGGCAGATTACAGTCCGTTACGGCGGGAACTGCACACGGCGGGGCCGCTGCCAATTATAGGATTGCACAACAAGGGCAGAGCAAAAAAAAAGTCCATTGTGGTTTCAAGGCACCAGCGAGCTCTGATGTTTTTTTTGTTTGTTTCAGTTCTCTGAAATAAAGCGGTGTAGCTGCGGGAAGCACAGGCCTCTGGGAAGCTGCTCTACTGGAGCAGCCACAAAAGCTGTTCCTTGCCATGGCTCCACCGAGTAGGACCACGGGTCCCCAGGTGGGCACAGCCATGGTAGGGAGCAGAGCAGCAGCCCAAGGAGCAGGAGCACCTCGGAGCACTCTTCCAGTTTATTTCTGTTTAAAAGCATTTAAAGTTCAGCACAATTACACAGCTGAGAAGAGAGAATCATCTTGAGGTAAGGTGGCCCAAGCTTGGCTGGTGTCTGGGTGACGTGGTCTAACCAGGAACATGTTATTGAAAACCAACACATGACAGACTCTCGGTATGAATAACACCGGCAGGCAGGCTTGCTGAAAGGAAATCGACTGTTGCAGAAACGAAATCAAGAGTAGGAGAGAAAGGAAACTAAGCTGTTTTATCTCTGAACTCGGTTATTTGTGCTGAATCAGCCTCAAGCTGGTTCCACAGCAATCTCTTGGTTATTGGAGTTCGTCTTCTCATCTTCCCCAGGCTGTCTGGTGTTGACAGCTCCTGTGTTAACTGAGAAGCTGTTTGTGTCTCTCTCTCCCTTTTCCCGTTTCTGCAGACCGCAGAGTCGGCAGTTCCTGTTGATCCTCGCAGGTCCCAGCACCGGAGCAGGAAACCCGGCTCCGTTGTCGGGAGCACAAACCAAAGGTCATCTCGGGAAAGTGCGGGAGGGTGCGGCCGCCCAGAGTGAGGGTGATGATGGCCTCGGCAGGCTTTTTTTGGTTCTTGTTCTTGTTTTTGTTTTGTTTTGTTTTGTTTTGTTTTGTTTTCCATTTCTTAAATCACTCTAACGCTTTTGTTTGCTCTTCTCTGGCGCCTTTCCTCCAGGGATCTCTCTCACTGTTATAAGCAAAGCTTCATAAATCCTCAAGTGTCAAGCATTGATCTCAACCTCACTTTTCAAGGAAACGGCTTTGTTCTGTGTTAGCCATTTTCTGGTGGCGACTGCGGCAAAGCTTTGGCCTCCAGCAGCTGCTGCTGCACTGCCGACAACTCCACTATGGTGAGGGAAGAGGTTAATGCAGATTTACACAGTTACGTGAGATATTGCAGCTAATTCGACTTTGAGTTGCTGATATGATCCGGCACCAGACAGGAAAAGAAACTAAGGAGACCTGCCTGCCTGCTGCTCAGCTGTAACCCCCAATTGCACACATCTTACCTGCTGTTTAAATATTACCTAATGGCCCTACCACTAATTCTTAGACACTCCCTAATGCAGTTCTCTCTCTCCTGCTTCCCTTGTAAGTTTGAGCATACAATTTTTCTAGCAAAAGGTGAACTGCATGACTTGTTCATATATTGCAGTGTTCTGTCACTGGCAGAGAGGTGAACACCCAACTTTTCCTCTGCCACCACCAGTGTGCCAAACAGGCTGCGTTAACTGATTATTTCCAAAATGCTTCTTGAAAGATGACTTGTGTGTGTCTGATCTGGTGCCCACCAAAGCCAGGCTGGGCAAAGCGGTTTTCCTACTGACAGCAATAATATTTGGTTGAGGATGGGGTTAGATAGCAGAGCCCCTCCTTGATACAGCTGGACTGTAAGAGACTTTATAACAACTGTGTTCTCTTTAATCAAGGAGTAGCTGGTAGGAAGCTAGTTGACTGAATTTTCCTGGTTGTTACACAGTCAATTCTAAATTAGCCAGGCCAGATTACCTGGTGAGCTGAATTGTCTGTGAAAGCAGAAGGCAAAGACACTGCAGGTGGCTCCTTGTAAGGTCATTCCCAATTCAGCCTGTCACCAAAAAGCTTTCTAAAGAGCTAAAAAAGAATGTAAGATAGTGCAAATTTCACTAGGTAGTTGTTAAGTGGGTTTTAGCACTCAGGAAGGCAGCAATATCCTCATAAAGGCCTATCTTTGCCACTGCTATCCAGATGAAGTAGGTATTAGTAAAGTAAATATTGGCGTTGATGACTGTTTATCAGGCTGGTGGAGTGGTTGCTGAAGAACTCTCCTCCGTGTGTGTAGGTGTCTCTGCAAATGCCAATCACACCGTTAGCACAGCTGCGCCATCACTGCTGGGTTTTTAGAATTCCTTCCTTGGATGGTGACTATGGTTATTTTCTATCTTGCTATCTTTGTTGAGAATTTGAATGTGCTTGCTCCATTTCTGGAATTCATCATTGCTTGCTGGTCTGGCAGATCTTTTTCGGGCTCTGGCTACCTCCTGTTTCCCCTGTTCCTTACGCCTCCTCTGCACTTTGTCAGAATTTTTGCGTATAGTCAATGCAGCAGATGTGGGATTGAAAAAAGAAAGGGAAATCCCATGTGTGAGACACTTGGCGCTTTCCTGGCATGCCTGTGCCTTGCAGCTGAGCCAGCAATCTGGTAACCCACGCAGGGCTCATTATCAGTCACTTGCTGTGAATCACTGAAGTCTGAGAAGGGAATTAGGAAATCCAGAGGAGCTTTGCTGGACGCTGGCACAGTGACCTGGGATTCCTGGTCTGGCACCAAGCTGTTCCTCAGTGCTGCAATGTCTCCCCTCTACCCTTACAATGCTCTTCAGTTGGGACAGGAGCTATTTTGCACAGTTAGAAGCTTCTCAGACTATTCTGAACAATATTTTCTCTGATCTGGGTTATGGCAGTGCCTTGTCTGAATAATCTCCAATTGGATAAAGAATCACTTAATGACCCTAAATCCCACAAAGCAGATTTCAAGTAGAAAAGGTTTTAACTGGAGAATTTAGGGCAAAAGGTGAACAGAATTAAAAGCAGAAGGTGGGGATTGAGGCAAGGTGGAATGCAGTACCTTTTGTGAAACTTTCTGCTTTGAAATTTTTAGGGCTTTACAGTTTCATTCACTGTAAATGTAACACCTCTACATCTGGAAAAGGCAGATGGTATTTTCAATGTTGTAAGAAAGTATAGTATCTCCTCTACAGTTTGAATCATAGAATCATAGAATGCTTTGCATTAGGAGAGACCTTTAAAGTCATCTAGCCCAACCTCCTGCAATAAGCAGAGACATCTTAACTAGATCAGGTTGCTCAGAGCCCCATCCAACCTGACCTTGAATGTTTCCAGGGATGGGACATCTACCACCTGACTGGGCAACTTGTGCCAGTGTTGCAACACCTTCATCATAAAAAAATTCTTCCTTATATCTAGTCTGAAGTATTCCCTCTATTAGCTTAAAATCATTACCCCTTGTCCTATTGCAATGGCACCTGCTAAAAAAGGTCTATCCCCATCTTTCTTATAATGACCCCTTTAAGTATTGAAAGGCCGCAATAAAGTCTCCCCAGAGCCTTCTCCTCTCCAGGCTGAACAACCCCAACTCTCTTGGCCTGTCCTCAGAGCAGAGGTGCTCCAGCCCTCTAATCATTTTTGTGGCCCGCCTCTGGACCCGCTCCAGCAGGTCCATGTCTTTCTTGCGCTGAGGGCTCCAGAGCTGGACGCAGGACTCCAGGTGGGGTCTCACCAGAGTGGAGCAGAGGGGCGGAATCAGATCCCTCAACCTGCTGGCCACGCTGCTTTTGATGCAGCCCAGGAGACAGTTGGCTTTCTGGGCTGCGAGTGCACATTGTCGGCTCATCTTGAGCTTTTCATCCAACAGTACCTGCAAGTCCTTCTGGTCAGGGCTGCTCTCAAATCCTTCATCACCAGCCTGTATTTATACCTTGGATTGCCCCGGCCCAGATGCAGGGCTGTCCTTGGCCTTGTTGAACCTGAAGAGGTTCACACAGGCCCACTTTTTGAGCTTGTCCAGGTCCCTCTGGATGGCATCCTGTCCCTCAGGTGTGTCAACCGCACCCCTCAGCTTGGTGTCATCTGCGAACTTGCTGAGGGTGCACTCAATTCTACTGTCTATGTCACTGATGAAGATAGTAAACAGTACTGGTCCCAGGGTGAGCCCCTGAGCGACACTGCTCCTCACTGATCTCCATCTGGACATTGAATTGTCAGTGATTTGTATGAATAAGAGATTAGGTGTGTTTGGTTGCAGATCTTGGGCCATTTCTTTGCTATAACAAGGAAATAATGAGAATCTGATTTGGGTTTCATTTCAAAAGATACGTTTAGGAAAAAAAGGCACAAAAGTATGAGACTATATTGTGGGTAGATGAACACAGCCCAGACCTCATAAGCTGGCAGGAGTATGGGAGCAGCTGTGCCCTTACACACACACTGCCAAGATACACCTATTTTGGGGTGCTCTGGTGAGTACGGCAGTCTCCAGCCACCAGAGCATCACCAGGGGAGGCTGGACCATTTCCATTTCTGCATCTGCAATGCTGTACCGTGGCAGTGTGAAATCTGCTATATGCCTTAATTCTCTATACAATTGGTTCTTCGGCAGGTTGTGCTGGCTGAGAAGTGAGGCAGGCTGAAACCACATCTTGGTAAATGCTGGCAGGACAGCCACAGACTGTGAAGCCAGAGAGACCTCTTGACTCATCGCTAGACTGGCAACGCAGCTGGTAAGAGAGAGCTGACAACATCCCATGTCACGAGGCACTTTCACTTTAAAGCTTTGCCTCTACGCTGAAATGAGTTCATTTCCTTTTCGGTTCTATTTTTCATACACAGAAACACACAGGGAAGGAGGAGTGTGTAACTTTTGCTGCTTGTTCTAAATGGGAGAGAAAACGAAAAGCCTCCCTGGAGATGGAAAGTCCCCTACAGCTGCTCTGCAGATTCGCCGCATGCCTAGAGAGGCACGAAGGGCTGCAAGAAGAAATGTGTCGGTAACAAAAACCTTGCATGGAAATGGAAGGAGGTTTGTCCCTTCCTGCCAACAGGTGCTCCCTTTGTGCTCTCAGTGCTTTCCCTACAGGCATGAGCAGCTCATAGAGAAGAGGAGGACGTGCTGGGAGTGGTGAGACAGGGTGGTCATGTGCAGGCAGGAGTGCTGTCCTCCCTGAGCACCTGACTTCTACCATGCTGACCTGAGGGCTGGATCCGTCCACTTCTTCACTTCTGGGAAGCCCTTCTATGGGGAGCAGATCCATGTGGCACCACCAGCCCGCAGCTGTAATTCCCCCCCTTTTGCTAAATGAACGCCATATTTGAGATCCTGCCTCATGTCCAGGTGACATCAGGGAGAGCAAAACCAGAACAGAGCTGGACACATTCGATGTCCACTCTGGCTCCGAACATGGGGACAAGCTTCTCCCACGCACCTACAGTCATGTGCTGAATCCTCGCCCCTGCAGGCACACTTTTGGTCGTGGGTGTGCTGCTGTGGGGTGTTGTGGTGTTTACTGGTGGGAGAGCGAAAGCTGCTGGGGTGACTTTCGGCATTAAGCATACACACAAACAAGCCAGAAATAAGAAGTCTCCCTTCGAGGGTTAGGACACCGTGTTCTTCCTCACCAGAGTTTTCTGTGCAGATGCACTGGTTAACTCCAAGAGGTATAAAGGAGAAGTAAATAGGGGAAACAGGAAAAAGGGGGTTGCACTTGACAACAACAAAGTATTTTTTGCACTTTGCAACCTGTTTCCATTCTCTGGTCGCTCTGTGCTTTGGGAAGGTGCCAGTGTCATCTGCTCCCTGCCTCCCTGCCAGGTCTGAGTGCTGTGTGCACGTCCTGTGCCCCTCGGCAGGGCTGTCACTACCCCCTCCAGCTCCGCATGTGCAGGAGAGGAGCAGCGGAGCACAGATGCATGGGGGGAGGAAGCAGAGGGGGGGGGTCACGGTCAGGAAGCATGCGGGCTGCGTCCCACAGGCAGGTGTGGGAGTCGACTTTGTGTGGCAGCATCTTGGGTTGCATCGTGCCTTGTGGTCATGATGACATCCTCCCTCCCTATTTCATCATCCTGTCATGGGCAATGAGGTTTAGCTGGTGGGGGGGAGGGCACATGGGCTGTGAATCTGGAAGGAGCTCTCAATCTGCAAAAACACAAGAAGTCAGGGTTTTTTTGCTGTTGTTGTTTTTTTGGGGTGGGTTGTTTGTTTGTTTGTTTGTTCTTAACACAAGGCAATTAGTTGACAAGTGGTGGCAGCAGTCTGTCAAGGGATGGCTGGTGTGACCAGGCTGTGTCTGTGGTTATGGCAGAACATGGTGGAAATCAGGGAAAGGAGAGGGGAGTGTTGTGCTGAGGAGGTGACAGAGGGCCTCTGAAAGGCCTGGGGAAGGGGAAAGTGGTGGAGGAGCCTCCCTGAACAGCAGCCCACCTCCCTGCAGCTCTGGGGGATGCTGGGGACAGTTCTGCAACATGGAGTCAACAGAACCCTGACAAATTAGTCAAGACCCCATGTGGCGGTTTGCTGATAAGGTGTCATGGGTACTTTCCTTGTCTGGACCTCAGTGCTGCTGGCAGGAATGTCAGAGGGAGGTGCTCTGAAGGTGCCTGCTGAGTGCTCAGAGGAACTGGCAGTGTGCCCTGAGGAGCCAATGCCCTAGAAGGTGCACCAGGGAAAGATGCAGGGTGGGATGTCCTATGCCAGGAGGGCTGTAGGGTCCCACTGAGCATGACATGGAAGAGGAGAAACCTAGTAGCCCCTTCTGTGGGGCACCTGGAGCAGGCTGCCCCACAGGCCCACACTCACTCCTGCAAGGATGCCTCAATGACTGGTGGTCTGCACCCCACAGGTGGTGTTCACCTCCTGCTGGGAGGAGAATGGCTGAATCTTCTGCTATAGGCATCCTTACTGACCCTGTTGTTGCTGGCGTGTCCCTTGTGAAGCCCTGAGATGTGATCCTCATCTCCATGGCACGTGTCTCCCTCAGGTGGCCATGGTGACTCTATGGGATGAGATCCCCCCTCTTTGGGGTGTCCCTTATGATCCTGTGACGTATGGCCACCTCAGGTGATGCTGGTAAACCCATGGGCTATGAACCACTGGGGTGACCTTGATGACCCTGTGAGAGGTGACTTCCATCCAGGGTTGTCCCTGGTGGCTATGGGTGCCAGAACATGCCTGAGCTGGGAAGAGGCAAGCAACGTGGGGCTGCTTCCCTCACAGCCCCATGCTTTCCCTTGCTGGCCTCTCATGGAGTTCTCCAGTTTCTCTGGAGATGTGGTGTTGCCACCACCACGTTCTCCTCCTCAAGTTGGTGATGAAGGTCCCACATCCCATCAGTCAGGCTGGAAAGTCATGCAGACTGTGGGACCAGTTGGCCTCAGGGCTGTTGGTGTAATCATTGCACCCTTGAGCTTCACGTTTCTGTTGCCCAGCAGAAGTCACATCAGGAAGAAGTCACCTTACATCTACAGTTAAATGGTGGCATTTGGCAAATGGTAGCAATGGTGGCATCTGGGTCTCCAGCCCAGGAGTTCACAGACTCACAGAATTCCGCATTTGGCCAATAAATCTGGCAGTGATCATATCGAGTCTAAAAACCCAGAAGGCTCGTCAAGGGAAGCCCACAGAAGTTTGGATGCTTAGTCAAAGTAAATAATGTGAACTTTCAGTTTTGGCTCAGGGCTGAATCACTATGAAAACCACCTTTTTGTGGTATCTCAGCAGTTGCCAAAAAAGAAGAAAATGACGGTACCCACAAAAACAACAAGTAAAATACCTTGTCAGGCTTTTTTAAAACCTCAGTTAAAAATTCTTGGTACTGTATGTGGGAAAACAAGAGTCATGAGGACAGTCAGTCAATGACCTATTGGACCTTCAGTTCTGGGAAACCTGCAAGGGATGGGGAAGAATCTCCAGAATCCCTGTTTATGAATTTGTCCCCCAACAACAAAGCATGCACAATAAACAATGGGCTGAATCTAGTATTGGCAACTCTGATAATAGTTTTATCTATCCATTATATTCTTTGCTATGCCTATTTCTGATTTTATTTGTTTCCCTGTCTCCAGATTTCCCTTTCTTTGACTTTTTTTAATTTTTTATTGTGATGCTTCTGGGTTTTTCTCTTCCTTCTAGATGATGTCCCACCAACCAACCACATGTTTAAATTAAAGAAAAACATTAGAATTTAACCAGACTTGGTGAAAAGTGACCATCCTCTTCTTCTTTTCAATTTTTTCTTGTTGTTGTTGTAGTCTAGTTATCCTAGGTTGTAAGATATTTGAGGTGAGCATTATTGAGTCATGATACAGAATAGACATTATTATTAACTTTATTAATTACACTATTAATTTACATAGATCATTTATAATACAATGGTTGGAAATGTGACGTATATATGTAATTAGAGCAATTGCCAAAATAATACTTTTCACCTGATACTTATGAGAGGTTAAAGATCACATTCTTTCACAGATACCTACGCAAAATGACCTGTAAGTCAAAAACCTGTAAGTCATGGCCTGCGTTCTAACACGGAAGCAACAGCATTAGTTCTCTTTTATTAGTATATTTGGTAGATTCATAACTAAAGAAAGATTGGAAATATCCCTAACTGTGACTTCCCATATTTATTCTTATGTGACTATCTATTTTTTTTTCAGTTACTTTTAATATCCTCCCAACAGAACAGGATCTTATAAGTAGAACATGACCTTACAAATCCAACAAGCTCTAAACCTGGCTTCTGCGTGCATGGGAAAAAAAAAAAGCAAGTTGAGAAACCAAGCAGTTGGCAGCCAGGAAATGGAGCCTGTTCTGTGACCTCTCATGATAATAAGAGGGTTTGGTGGTTACAGACTTCTCCCAGGAGCAGAACATGGTGTGTTGTTTATAGAGCAAAGAGAAGGAACTTGTAAGAGCTGCAGTTGCGGTACATACAGATATTTTCTACCTGCTATTTCTTTTCCTCTATTTACTTCTCTACACACACAGGAGTTTGTTGCTAAGGCACAGTGCAGAACAGAGCTTTTTGGAGGGAGCACTCAAGGCAGCCTGCTGCTGAAGTGGTGCTGTGCACTCAACCATGAAGAGAGAGATTTTCTCATGCTTGTTCTCTTAATAGCTAAGGTCATTCCAGTTGGATGCATCTGGCTGCTCTTCCATCCCCACCAAAAACCAAAATGTGGCAAATGTGATGGAGGGAAATTCTCAATGTGAGTTGAGGACTACTTGGCAAGAATGTTCTTGGAGTGGAGGATCAAAGCTACTGTGTTCTCTGGCACGGTGGGATCAGTACGTTCTCCTGTGGTTGTAAAGCGTTTGAACCCATGCTGTGTGTAGGTGGGAGAATTGGCGTAGCACACTGAGCATTGCCAGGCAGGGGCAGCTCAGACACGTGCCTGTAATAGTGGCTATGGGACACTTGAGAAAGAAGATGCTTGGACTACTGAAAACGGGACAGGCGTGAAGTCATCTTTCCCTTCTTTTACTCTACCAATTTCTGGCAACCTAGAAGAATAAGGCCTCCTGATTCCAAAGATACATTTGAGGGGTACCTATTAAATATAATTAACTATATTTAATTGTACAAGAGTAAGTTTTCTTCTGAACCCATTTGCACTTTTGACTTGGACACTATTCTGTGGCTAAATTCTGCACAGGAGTTACCAACCTGCAGGCTGGTTATCATAGCTCTAAATCATCATCTAATCATTTTTCTGCTAGCTCTGCCAATATCACTCATTCTTTATTTGGACGATTTGCAAGATGCGTGAGCTAGATAACTACACTAACTGTCAGAAATCCAGGAATGATGAGACACATTCACAGAAGTAAATGTAGGGCAAGCCTATTGTGTCTCTAAGGATGTCTGCTTAGCCTTTTTAATTTATGCCTATCGGCATAGAAAATCAGCTGATGGGTGAGTCTGTTTAAGAACAAAACTGAGAAAAACCTTTATGCAAAAGAGGAAGCAGTCATCAAAACTTGTCTATGCAATTATGGGCTATACACATCTTATATTTACTGAAGCAGAGGAAATGGAACAACTTTAAACTACAAGTTTAAAATGTGCTTTAGCCAGTAGCCAGCACGATTAAAATCTATCTATCTTCACACCTCTTTGCTTTGCCCTTAATTGATGTTTCCACAGCTCAGTAATCTCCGGTAAAGAGAAGAGGATAAGAGGCCTCTCTACAATCCATTTTTATAGTGTTTCTCTGATTTTTTATCAGAGAATTATCAGGAATTCTTGCTCCTAGGTATAGACTAGCCCAGGATATTGCAGCTGTTGACAATGTTAGGGATTGGGAGAAGAGCTCCTCTTAAAAGGATAAAGTTTGAAGTTTTAGAGAGGTGACAATTTTTATTTATTTCCAAATGATGAAGCATAGAGATGAACAGGACCATGAGGAAAGCTACACTCAACGAAGACCATTAAACTGTGTTCTCAAAGAGACTAGAAATGCAAAACGGGAAAATAAAGGGAAAAGACAAAAAAAAAACCCACAAACTTCCAAGGACCCCTTATGGGAACAAATATATTTCCCTCTCTCCCTCCTACAGAGGCTAGACAAGTAGTCACTTCTTGTTATGCAGGGTCAGATGCTCTGCTTATGATTAAATTGCTAGATAGTGTGCTGGAAGGTGACTTTATTTAATGCCGATCCTTTCTACTCTCCATTGTGTAATGGAGTTTTAGCCTAACCACAACCTCCCAGTGGAAATCCCCAGTAGGTAATTTTTCTCTTTCCTTTATTCCTTTGACATTTATTGTACAAAGCTATATGGAAGTTGTTGCTGTTTTTCAAGCCATTGGGGCAGAGGACAAAGATTGAAGGAGAGGCCACCCAAGGAATGACCTAATCATCAGATAATTAATTGTCCCTCTTCCCTACATTCTTTTCTGTGGACCCCAGAGCTGGGCACTGAGCCAGACTCATGGCCCTGGGACAAGCATGTGTGAACAGAGGATGGGATACACCATCTTCTTGTTTGTTGCCTTAATTTAACAAACGAAATTACCTGATTTAATACTTGCAGCAATTAAACACAATCCCATCCCTTAATACTGGTGTGTCCTCAAAGAGCTGCCCCTTTGGGCCGCTGGCATGACCACAGCAGCATGGTCAGAGACATGCCCCTCTTGCAACATCTCCTCTTCCTTTGCTGTTGGCTTGGCTTGCAGAGCCCTCAACCCCCCCGTCCTGATTTCTGCGGCGATGGGTGTTTGAAGATGCTCTAAAAGGTGCTGCCCCTCTTCTGTGTCTGTGTGGGGGCATGCCCGGAGGAGTGGGGTGCTAACTGCTGCCACTTGCTCAGAGGAGTGGATATCCCCTCTGCAGTGGCATGTCAGGTTTCACAGGAAAGTTAAATAATCACAGGAACTCTTAGTGGTGCCTGACCCTCTCTTGCAGTCTCATGAGCTCCCAATCAACAGACTTCACCACAGGACCTGTTTGATTTCTTCTGTTCTTCTTTTTTTCCCGACCTTCTTTCTTAATTTTCTCTTTCTCTTTTTCTTTTTCTTTTTTTTTTCTTTCTCTTTTTTTTTTTTTCCTTCTTGTTTTGGAAGCAGACGTATTTGTATATCACCTTGTTAAACCCCAGCATTTTGCATTGTAGGGCTGCTCAGATATCTGGAAAAAATGTTTGTACTGTGCCCCAGGATAAGGAAACCTGCAGATGACAGCTCTTGGCAGAATTTCATTTAATTACTCACTGAGGTGGCCTGAAAAGCCTGATATTCAGGTTTGCTCAAAGAGGACCTGAAATGACAGACGGCCCGTGTATGACCCTGTGTTTGAAAAGGTGCCCTCATGATGGTAGACACCTTGTTCAGCAGTTTGATTCATGGCAGCAAAGGTGCTGCCACAGTAAAGAACACTTTGAAAACTGCTTTAAAATTACCTGTTTTATCCTCTGCATGGCAAAATGAATGTTATCAATTTCATTCCTTGTATTAGCAAGGCCATAATAATGTTCAGTCATGCTTACATGAAAGGGTTTATTTAAAAAAAGAGGAATGAGCAAGAGACAGAACAGCTTGATTTTCAGAGGAAGATGCCCAGAATTTACAGACTATGGCTATGCAACAAGTTTCCAAACACAGCCTTCATTTAGACACCTTCATATAGTCTCCAAATGGAAGAAGAAAGATAAAGAGAGATTTAGATTAGACATTAGCAAGAAATTCTTCACTGTGAGGGTAGTGAGACACTGGAACAGGTTGCCCAGAGAAGCTGTGGATGCCCCATCCCTGGAGGTGTCCAAGGCCAGGCTGGATGGGGCTTTGAGCAACCTGGTCTAATGGGAGGTGTCCCTGCCCCTGGCAGGGGGGTTGAACTCAATGATCTTTAAGGTCCCTTCCAACTCTAACCATTCTATGATTCTATGAAAATGCCTTTTATTTAAGTGTGGTCCTCCAAAACACTTTCCAGCTCTCAAAGGATATGGAGAAGAGCTGCTAACTGAGGACATTCTTCCTTTCAGCCCTGGGAGACCCATGATTATGCCATGCTGCATCTCCAGTGCTCTGCTACCCACCTAGATGTGCTGTGGACTTGGGTGCAGAAGATGCAATGGGGGCAGTGGGGGGGGAGTGGAAGTTTTGAAGTTTCCAGACCCTTTGAAGTTGCTTTGGGATGAGGGAGAAAAGGACAGAGAGTGAACAGGAAAGTGCAGGGGATGGTAAAGGATAGAAGTATGACATTTCCATGTGCTTGGGACAAGTGGCCATGGAAGGAGTAATAGGAACCTCAAAACCTGGATGGTCTCTTCTGTCTTGCACCTCATAAGGCGAAACCTGTAGGGGATGCACAATGCTCAGTGCAGGAAGCTTGTTACCAAAGCTTTTCCAAGGGTAATTTCCTAGAAAACAGCTGTTCTGGTGCTCTTGGATTGGAAACACAGTGCTCTTCTGCAGAGAGGAAAACTAATGGAAATCAAAACCTGAGCATTCAGAAAATCCTGTGAAAATGAAGGCTTTGCAGGAGGTAATTCAAAGGAAGACTGTGAGACCTTCTAGAAAATGAGTATTGCATCATTTCAACAGAGGGTTAATACATTGCTCTGCTTGAGTGGACATGTCACCACCACCCAGAAGTCACCCAGCAGTGAGTCATCCACCAAAGCAGCCCTCAGCTCGCTAAAATTCCCATCCATTATCTAGCTTTGCACAGGTCATGTATCCAGTCAGCCTTGTTTTACAGACCAAACCCTATGTTACTGATTCAAAAACCACAAAAAAGCACACTCTTTCAAGGCTGGGAGAAAATAAATATTGAAATTCTTGAACTCTGTGACAAGCCTTTCAGACATTGGTTGCTTGTTGAAAGGCCTAATCCCGAAAAAGTCCCTGCTTCAAAGCACACTGAAATCAGTCACCCTGTTTTTGTCACGCTTCTGTAACTACATATATTGGAAGGTCCCCAAAGCCCAGTGCACTAATCTTTTCTATTTATAATTTTGTGAAAAACCTCAGACCTCACCTTGAAGTTTTCTCATTGCCAGTGTCTTTTTGATTTAAATGTGGTTGTTGATGTCTGAGTTTTTGTTCACCCTGGCTGATTGTGGTGATAAAGCTATTTTCTCTGACCAGCTACGGTAACAGAATCCTCTGGGCGAAGTGGGCTGAGCAGTTCCTTTCCGCTGTTATTATGTGGTGAAGTCAAAGATCAGTACTGCCTGATTAAGAAGACCTTCCTCTGTGTAGCTAAGGTGTGTGACCTGTCTGGAGTTTATCTGACTGAACGAGGTGCTGAAAAGGAGCACTTGCATTTTCCTGGGTTTCACGAAGTCCCTCTTATCTCACTTTGTCATTGCTGACTGGTTGAAGGAGCAATGATCACCTGAAAGTGAGATCCCGTTTTCCTGCCTCAGTGTCCACACTTTCACTTAGTGGCAGTGACCCAGGGAAGTAGTGCTCTGGAAGAAGGGTCCTATGAGCCAGTTATGAGAAAGCATCAGGTTCCTTCAGAAACTTAGCACATTTCTTGGAGTCTGGGCAACAGGACTTGAGGGGTCAGATCCCACCCTGGAAAACTGAGTTCCAGTGTGACTGTCTGAGGCCTTCACACACAGGTCACCCATGCAGAGAAATATTTCCCAATACATAATTTGATATTACGTGTTTGAAATTCACACTGTAGCTTAAATTCCTCCCGTTTGGAGGCAGGCACAATACCATGCTATTGGACAGGCGACCAAAAATTCCTATCAGCTGTTTGCAAACAGCTGCAAGTTATCTCTGCAAGAGAAGAAAGCAGCAACAACATGCCCTAATTATTTGGAGTTGAAAAACTGATTTTAGAATAGAACGATGTGCTTAGGAGTAGTTCTTGGCCAGAGAAGCTGGTTAAGTTCTACCAAAATGTTATTTTCTGACTGCTCCCCACGTCTCTAGCCTGCAGTCCCGGGCACGCCGGGGCAGGGCTGGGAGCAGCCCAGCCTGTGTGAGGTTTGCAGGTCCCTCTCTGGAGCCTGGTATTGATGGCACTTGTGGCTCATGGCTAAGGGGGCTTCATGGAAGAGGGGGTTCACTTTAGTCAGGTAGTCTTTAATAACAAAAATAATTTCAGTTATTTGGGAATACCAAATGAAATTTTTGCTTCTGTTGCCGTATCTTTGTAGAGGAGCAGGAGACAGATGTGGGGGCTGTGTCTGTTTTGTGTGAAAACAATGCTGCTGCATGTTCTGCTTCAACGTCATGAAGGCATCTGAGAGGAAATTTTAATGTGTGGTTGTAGTTTGCGGCTCGCTTGGTTAGGGATGAATTTTCCAACTTCACTGGAGTGCTGGGTAGGGAGGATGGTGGATGAAAAATGGCAGAGAGAAGTTTCCATAGCTCTGCTGCTCAAGGCAGTGCATTGTGGTTTTAGGCCAGGGACGAAGAGGAAGAACATCCATGGCACCTGTGCATTGGCAGGGTCCACATGACAGCCAAGCCCATGTCTCTGGGCCAGCCACCCACGTGCAGCAGACAGACGGGTGCAGCTCCTCTGGCATTTGCACAGCCGGCTGCAGCTCTGCTGCTGGTACTGATTTATTTTCACATCTGGGCTTCATGCCACCTGCGGGCCTCGTGGGAAACCAGCGAGAAATTCTCTGGTGTGTGGGTGTCCATTAGCACATGTGTGTGTATCTTTTCCCTTGGGGACCTCTGGGCCTGGGAGGAGGGAGCAGCAAGGGCTGCTCTGCTTGCTCTCATGTCCCTCTGGCAGAGGCTACCACGTCATCAGCCAAACTGGCAGGAGGAAACTCATGTCTGGCTGGGGCTCCAGCACCTCAAAACAAAGTGCAATCTCTCACCCTAAAACATTTTGATGGCAACTGATGCCAGCCTTTAAACTGTCCCTGGAGAAGCACAGGTTTCCTTCAGCTTCTTCTTGGCACTGGTGAGGCCCCACCTCGAGTGCTGTGTCCATTTTTGTGCCCCTTACCACAAAAAAGACATTGAGGTGCTGGAGCAGGTCCAGAGAAGGGCAACGAAGCTGGTGAGGGGTCTGGAGAACAAGTCTTATGAGGACAAGCTGAGGGAGCTGGGGTTGTTCAGCCTGGAGAAAAGGAGGCTGAGGAGAGACCTTATTGCTCTCTACAACCACTTGAAAGAGGGTTGTATGATAATTCCTCATCTTTAGGACAAGAGTAAATAGCCTCAAGTTGCACCAGGCGAGGTTCAGATTGGATATTAGGAAAAACTTTTACCCTGAAAGGGTTATTAAACATTGGAATGGGCTGCCCAGGGAAGTGGTTGAGGCACCATCCCTGGAGGTATTTAAAAGATGGGTTGACATAGTGCTTAGTGACATGGATGGTTTTCATCAGAGTTAGGTCGATGGTTGGACTAGATGATCTGAAAGGTCCCTTCCAACCTAGAAATTCTATAATTCTATTATTTTCCTGTGGGGTGGGAGTTCCCTGTATGGGGGAAAAAATGGATAATTAATAAAAGCTATCAAAAAATTTATGAATTTAATAAAATATCTTACACTTGGCGACAGTGAGCCATGCCAGATTTTGCTTCTCAGGGCTGTTGACCTAGTGTTGGCTTGTGTGGGAGGTAGGTGTTTGGAGTCCTGCTCCAGAGGTTTGCACAATGCAGAAGTGGCATATTTGCCAGACAGCAGCCATGGACTAAATTATCTCTGCAGAAGAAGTTTATCTTTCAGTGCAGTCTGGTCTTCTGTGTAGCAGGTGGAAGAGGTAAGAAATTGTTCACCAGAAGTGCCTATGAGTAAACTGTGTGTATTGTATCTCCAGAAGCACAGGGGGAAGGTACCAAGAGGGTTTGCTGAGATGTAACATGGTTGAGGATATGTAGAGGTGGAAAGGACAGGATCGTGGGAGGAGAGTCCTTATTTCAGAGTGCCAAACCCTGCAGAACGACTTTGATCAAAATCTGGACCTGCTTATCCAGGTCTTTAGTTCAGTCCAGAAATGACCACGTACCAAACTGATCCTGAGCATTCCCATTCAGCCTGGAGAAATTTCTGGTCAAACCCATCATTTCTGCACATGCTATGGCTTCCTCTCCTAGATGCCATCCATTTCCATAGGAAAGCAATGATATCTCTGCCTTTCCAAGTAAAATGTCTTCTTGCTACTCCCATCAACCTTTAGTAAAGAAAGCAAGAGTGGACAAAAATGACACCTACTGGACATATCTGGTTAACTTCTCTAGAGACGTCTCAAAATATAGGTCTTTTACAGCATCTGTTTACTACAATGACTGGGCTATTTTGGAGTCTTGAGAGTCTAAGTACTTCTGGCCTCTAATAGGATTGTTGTTATATTTATAGCAAAGTGTGTTCAAACTCAAGACATCTACGGACAAGACTAAGGTTTCTCAGGAAATAATTTCACAATTTCTGTGATTCAGTTCCCTTGCCCATAAAATGTGGAAGTCCTGGGTTTTTTTTCCTTGCTACATTTGGCTGCATTGTCTAGTTCTTGAATGGTATTTTTGAGCTGATTAAATGAATTAAAGAACGATTAAAAGTCTTTATTGTCTAAAACTCCTTATTGCACCCTTAAGGCACCCATTTTTTAAAAAGGTAGAAAGGAGGACTCTGGGACCTACTCACCTGTCAGACTCACCTCTGTGCCTGGGAAAATTATGGAACAGGTCCTACTGGAAGGTATGCTAAGGTACATGGAGGACCAGGAGGTGATTCGAGACAGCCACCATGGCTTCATCATGGGCAAATCTTACCTGACCAACCAAGTGGCCTTCTATAGTGGAATGACTTCATCAGTGAACAAGGGAATAGCTACTGATGTCATCTGTCTGAACTTCTGTAAGGCCCTTGACATGGTCTCCCACAACATCATCCTCTCTAAATTGGAGAGATGAATGGGCTATTCAGTGTATAAGGAATTGGCTGGACGATCGCATCCAGAGAGTAGTGCTCAATGGCTCAATGTCCAGATGGAGGTTGGTGACAGGGGGTCCATGTTGGGACTAATACTGTTTACTATCTTCATCAATGACATAGACAGTGGGACTGAGTGCACCCTCAGCAAGTTTGCAGATGACACCAAGCTGAGGGGTGTGGTTGACACACCTGAGGGACAGGATGCCATCCAGAGGGACCTGGACAAGCTCAAAAAGTGGGCCTGTGTGAACCTCTTCAGGTTCAACAAGGCCAAGGACAGCCCTGCATCTGGGCCGGGGCAATCCAAGGTATAAATACAGGCTGGTGATGAAGGATTTGAGAGCAGCCCTGACCAGAAGGACTTGCAGGTACTGTTGGATGAAAAGCTCAAGATGAGCCGACAATGTGCACTCGCAGCCCAGAAAGCCAACTGTCTCCTGGGCTGCATCAAAAGCAGCGTGGCCAGCAGGTTGAGGGATCTGATTCCGCCCCTCTGCTCCACTCTGGTGAGACCCCACCTGGAGTCCTGCGTCCAGCTCTGGAGCCCTCAGCACAAGAAAGACATGGACCTGCTGGAGCGGGTCCAGAGGCGGGCCACAAAAATGATTAGAGGGCTGGAGCACCTCTGCTCTGAGGACAGGCCAAGAGAGTTGGGGTTGTTCAGCCTGGAGAGGAGAAGGCTCTGGGGAGACTTTATTGTGGCGTTTCAATACTTAAAGGGGTCATTATAAGAAAGATGGGGATAGACCTTTTTTAGCAGGTGCCATTGCAATAGGACAAGGGGTAATGATTTTAAGCTAATAGAGGGAATACTTCAGACTAGATATAAGGAAGAATTTTTTTATGATGAAGGTGTTGCAACACTGGCACAGGTTGCCCAGTCAGGTGGTAGATGTCCCATCCCTGGAAACATTCAAGGTCAGGTTGGATGGGGCTCTGAGCAACCTGATCTAGTTAAAGATGTCCCTACTCATTGCAGAGCAGGTTGGACTATGTGACCTATAAATGTTCATTCCAACTCAAACCATGCTATGATGCTATTATTCTATGATCCTTTGTGAATTAAAATTTAAGAGTTGGAGGTGTAAAAGGCAGGAGATTTATTCTAATGCTAGCACAGAAAAGCTCGTTGTCCCAAACTACTCTGATACAAAAGCAACTTTGTCTGAAACAGGGAGAGTAACTAAATGTTGTATCTTAATCCTGACAAATGTTGATTCTGGGGCCCAAACTAGCAAGTCACAAGGTGCTGTCCTGGTGTAGGGTGGCCTTTGGGCTGGAAGTACTCAGAGAAGTGCGTATGCCAGTGCCAGCATTACTTGTGCAATGCAGAATGAGCAGAGGCACGCAAGGTGTGCTTCCATAAGGCTTTACTAAAGCACATGGCTCTTCAGATTGGATTTAAGTCCTCTTTTTGGACTTTGCAGCTGACTTCTGGGGGGGGACATTCAGCCAAGCTTAGATACGTAGTCTGCATGGGGTTGTTGTGACCCAACTGAAGGACCCAGCTCTTTGTCGTCTTGAACCTCATACCATTGACATTGGCCCATTGATCCAGCCTGTCCAGATCCCTCTGCAGAGCCTTCCTACCATCAAGCAGATCAACACTCCTGTGCAACTTGGTGTTATCTGCAAACTTATGGGGGGTGCAATCAATCCCCTCTTCCAGGATGTTGATAAAGATATTAAAGAAAACTGGCCTCAGTACCGAGCCCTGGGGAGCACTGCTAGTGACTAGCTGTCAACTGAATTTAACTCCATTCACCACCGCTCTTTGGGCCCAGCCATCCAGCCAGTTTTTTAACCGGTGAAGTGTATCCCATCCAAGTCATGAGCAGCCAATTTGTCCAGGAGAATGTTGTGGAAAATGGTGTCAAAGTATTTACTAAAGTCCAGATAGACAACAGCCACAACCTTTCCCTCATCCACTTAGTGAGTCACCATGTCATAGAAGGAGATCAGGTTTGTCGAGTAGGAACTCCCCTTCATGAACCCATGTTGATTCCTGACCACCTAGTTATCCTGTGCGTGCTACGTGATGGCCCTCAAAATTATCTGCTCCATTACCTTTCCTGGCACCAAAGACAGACTGACAGACTTGTAGTTCCCTGTATCATCCTTCCAGCCCTTCTTGTAGATGAGCATCACATTTGCTAAGCTCCAGTCCACTGGCCTGCTTAGCCAGGACTGCTGATAAATGATGGAAAAGTGTCTTAGTGAGCACTTCCACCAGCTTCCCCAGTACCCTCAGGTGGATCCTATCCAGCCCTATAGACTTGTGATTGTTTAAGTAGTGTAGCAGGTTGCTAGCCATTTCCCCTTGGATTATGGGGCTTCATTCTACTCCCCATTCAAGTCTTCCAGTTCAGCAGGCTGGGCACCCTGAGAACAACTGGCATTATTATTAAAGACTGAGGCAAAGAAGCCATTTAGTACCTCAGCCTTTTCCTCATCCTTTGTCATGATGTTTCCCCCCCTCATCCTGCGAAGGGTGGAGATTCTCCTCAGTCCTTCTTTTGTTGCTAATGTATTTATAGAAAAATTTTTATTGTTTTTTATGGCAGAAGCCAGATTAAGTTCTAATTGGGCTTTGGCCCTTCTAGTTTTCTCCCTGCATAACCTCACAACATCCTTGTAGTCTTCCCGAGTGGCCTGCTTCTTCTTCCAAAGGTCATAAACTCCTTTTTTTCCTGAGTTCCAGGAAAAGCTCTCTGTTCAGCCAGGCCAGTCTTCTTCTCAGCTGGCTCTTGTTTTGGCACATGGGGGTGGCCTGCTCCTGCGCCTTATAGATTTCCTTAAATGAAATTGTTTCAGTGAACCCGACTCTTCCAGAAAGTACTGTGCTGAGTCAAAGAGAGGATAGTCAGCTGGGGAATTGTCATGGACACATACGACAGATGCTGAATTTTTTACCGTGGGATTTTTTTCTCCCCATATCTAATGTTTTACAGTTACCTATCTTAAATTTCCTCTGCCACTTCATTGTCCAGTTTTTCACTCCTGCAAGATTATTCAGCAATTTCTTGTAACTCACTGCAGCAGTCATAAGACTGTCCTACAAATTGTCCTGCCCCATGAGTACCGGTGCCTCACAGATGGAAGTTATGTTTTCCATGTTCTCTCAGTTTTGGGGAGAATGCAAGCAACAAAGCTACTGTGAGAAGTAATTGTGGCTTTATGATGTGAAATTCTCTTCCCTGAGAGGGCCGACCTAAGTCAGGGTGGGGTTGATGTCCACACCGAGGACAGGTTCACAGGTGAGCCCCATGGCTTGTTGGCAGGTAATGGGGATCTGGAGTGGAAGTGGAGTGAGCACAGAAAGTAAAAGTTTTGAATGTTGCTACAGTTTCTTAAAATATCAGGATTTATATCCAGTATGTAGAACAAAACATGTTGGTTAAAAGAGAAATTGTAGAGAAAAATTTTCTTTTAAAAAAATATCCCTGAAAAATGAAAGAATCCCAGAGATGGAGTCAGAAGCACTGCATATGCACTTCTGCTCATCAGATGTGTCTTCAGGAGGACCACAGGCTGGAAGAGAGGATCTTGCCGCAGGGGAACTTTAATACAGAATCATCAGAGCTTTAGGGCAGAGAACTGACAGAGTTATACCCCATTTCTCAATGAGGAGGAGGGGATTCTTTTTATTTTCTGGTGGCTTAGCTCCCTCTGCTGTGTGTGTGAGCTGAAGGCTGAGGCAGGAGCATTTGGATGGGCTTCCGAGGGAAAGCAAAGGTGAGGGCTCAGATAAAAAACAAACATTAGAGGAAATCCTGTGTCAAAATGTGCCAGGCCGTTACTTGCTTGCTATATCTCTGGTGACAGCCTCCAACACTCCAGCAGCTTCACCAGAGATGGTGGTGCTGGGGAGGCAGACTGCTGCCAGCATTCATAACCCACTTTATTTAAGAAGAGACTGACACTTCCAGTTTCACATGGGAAGATCTTCATTTTCCTCCCACTGCTAAAGCAATAGCTTAATTTAAAATAAAAGGGCAAGGTAACATTTGCATTATTTATTGCTAGGGGAGTTCTTTGCTCCTAATGGATAATTAGTGTACGTATTTGCTTTGTCCTTCTGGTTTCCCTGTTTGCCTTGCTGGTTTTCAGTTTCCCTTCAGTGATTGATTTCCCTTTTCATGATAACATTGTACTTCTCTCTGCAGTAGGTTGAGAACAAAACATTGATGACTGCATACTGGCAGGTGTCTTACCAAAGATACCTCCAGGGCATTGCAGAGTTGTTTCTTTAGCTGCACTCTACTATGGATGAATTAGAATAATTAGTATTTTAGGCCTGCTTTCAGTGAACTCTGTTCAGTAAGTTAAGAGGACAAAAAACACTAAACAGATTTGGGGTTGGATGATCTCTGCCAGTTCCAGCTGGAATGACCAAAGGGTTGATCAGCACAAGAGGTTGCTCGAGCTGACGTTGCTGGCAGAAGTCAGCTGTCAGCAGAAAAATCTTCAATTCCTGTTGGGTCTGGGTGCATAATACATCCCAGATACTTCCAAGCTGTAATGTAATAAGATTAAAACTTATTAAGAACTTCCCCTGCCCCAGAACAAGTCCAGTTGGGCTGAAGTCTGGCACAAGCTGCATTTGTCAAAAAAGCTGTTAATGACCAGGACCCAAACCTAATCTTAGGTGCCTGAATAAAGGACAAGTTTTTTTTCTCCCCCTTTTTAATAGCAGGCCCATTTGAAAATTAGGTCTTGCATCAACATGAAAGCCTAAAGCCATCAATGGGACTCTCTATCAACTGCAGTGAGTTTGGGATCAGGCTGTAAATGTTTGACAGCAGTTAGCAATAGCCTCTGCAAAAGCTCCGTTCATTTTTTCAGGAGCTGCTTTTGAGTGATGCAGAATATTTTGAGATTTCCTCTCCAGGTACAGCTATGTGTAGGTGTGACAGACCGTAAAAAAGCTGCCTCAAAGCCTGTGTTCAACTTTATTGTGCAAATACCTGGACTCTTTGTTATTTCCTTCCTATGTTGTATTCGTCTAGATTGTTTTAACAGGCAAACATTGTTCCAGTCTTTGTGTATTTGTTTTTCATTTGAAGTCAGATTAGATACTGTGACAGGAAGGCTAATACGCTCATTTCAGCCAAGTTTTCATTCCAGAGATGGCTGTTGATTAGCCAAAATATGACCCTGAAAAACCACTGAAAGATGGTTTGAAGCAGGCTGTTGTAAGGGCTGAAGTGGGAAAGACAAAAGTGTGTAAGATATTTTACCTACTTTTACACCAGTTTTTTAGGGACTGCCAGCATTTGATGGGGACATCAAGTGTATGATGGTCTCTGCATCCTCTGGTGTTTTATCCTTAATGTTACCCCAGCGGGATTAGATTCCTGGGCTGTGTAAGAGAAAAGTAACAAACAGTAATGGAAATTACAGTAATTTACAAGAGAATCAGAAGCAGTTAAGAAAAGCTGCTGCCTAGTTATGCTTGGATTTTGAAAAGTGTTGTGAATGATGATTAATTTGATTTAATATGCCAGATTTAATTCCAGGTTAATGGAACACATTATAGATCACAATGTAGATAGTTGTGATTATACGTTTAAATATACCCGACTACTTCACTTTCTACGACTGCAAAGGTCAAGGCACACAGTCATAGTCCAAAGAAATGTGAATCAACCTATAATTGTTTTAAATCTTAGACTTAGGACAGTAGTAATATGCTCTGCATAGAATCATAGAATCGTTTTTGTTGGAAGAGACCTTTAAGATCATCAAATCCAACTGTTAACCTAGCACTGCCAAAACAACCACCAAACCATATCCCTCAGCACCACATCTACATGTCTTTTTAATACCTCCAGGGATTGTGATTGCACTGCTTCCTTGGACAGCATATTCTGGTGCTTGATAACCTTTTCAGTGAGGAAATTTTTCTTAATATCCAATCTAAACCTCCCTTGGTGCTCTTGATGCCATTTCCTCTTGTTCTATCACTTGTTACTTGGGAGAAGAGACCAACCCCCACCTCGCCACAACCTCCTTTCAGGTAGTTGTAGAGAATGATAAGGTCGCCCCTCAGCTTTCTCTACTTCAGACCATTTCCCTCAGCTGCTTCTCTAGCAGTCTTCTTCTAGCTGTCTTCTTCTAGACTTGTGCCCTAGACCCCTCACCAGTTTTGTTGCCCTTCTCTGGACACGCTCCAGCACATCAATGTCTTTCTTGTAGTGAGGGGCCCAAAACTGGACATAGCACTTGAGCTGTGGCCTCACCAGTGCTGAGTGCAGGGGGATGATCAGTTTCGTAGTCAAGCTGGCCACACTGTTCCTGATACAGGCCAGGATGCTGTGGGCCACCTGGGCACACTGCAGGCTCATATTCAGCCAGCTGTTCACCAACACTCCCAGGACCTTTTCCACCAGGCAGCTCTCCAGCCACTCTTCCCCAAGCCTGTAGCACTGCATGGGATTGTTGTGACCCAAGTGCCGGACCCAGCACTTGGCCTTGTTGAATTTCAGATCGTTGGCCTTGGCCCATCGATCCAGCCTGCCCAGACCCCTCTGTAGAGCTTTCCTACACTCAAGAAGATCAATGCTCCTGCACAACTTGGTGTTATCTGGAAACTTACTGAGAGTGCTATTGATCCCCTTGTCCAGGACGTTGATAAAGATATTAAAGAGAACCAGCCCCAATACTAAACCCTGGGGAACATCACTTGTAACCAGACTTAGCTCACTTCACCACCAAACTCTGGGCTTGGCCATCCAGCCAGTTTTTTAGCCAGTGAAGCGTACACCTATCCAAGTCATGAGCAGCCAGTTTCTCCAGGAGAATGCTGTGGAAAACGGTGTCAAAGTCTTTACAAAAGTCCAGGTAGACAACAACCACAGCCTTTCCCTCATCCACTAAGTGGGTCACCTAGTCATAGAAGGAGATCAGGTTAGTCAAACAGGACCTGCTTAGCATCTTCGGACATCTGCAGGTGCATTTATTTATTGATGTTTAAGAAGTGGTTTAGTTCTGGTGTCATAGACATTCCTAAAGGGGATTTATCAGGGAGTGTAACAGAAAGGTTAATCCCCAAAATGAAGCAGATTCCGCTGAGTACAACACTTTCCTTACTAGAACTGGATTGAATTTGCACCGTTAAAGGTGTGCATCTGTTCTGCTTTATCCCTGATTAGGAGAGTCTCACCTCTGCTGGTGTCGCTAACTCCTGAGGCAGACAGAAGGCTCAGAGCCCAGCTGGTAGGAGTCACATCAATAATGTGAGATTGATTTATCAGAGCTGGAGCGGGGGAAGGTAGATTTGGTGGGTGATTAAAGTCTGAGTTACAGCAGTTCCTCCAAGCAACAGCAATTTTTATGTTGCAGCTCTAGGACTGATGTTACCAATAATGGAGGCAAACATCCAGGTTTCAGACACTTGTTCAAGCTTGACTTAATATTGAAGGTTAGTTTCTACTTTAAATTTGTGGGAGTTGTCGTCTCACTTCTTGTATGTCAGTTTCTTACTCCCTCACCTCATAAAAAAACCTCCCTGTTTTTTGTTTTTTTTTTCCTGCTAGATAAACCACAAGCTCCAGACGAATCACAGAATCACAGATGACTATGTCTTCAGCATTGTCATTCATCCTAAGAAGTTGTGTTTGTGAGGACCATTCCTCTGTGTTTTATTACTTCATGCTTGTAGGCCAATTAGAGAAGGGTCAAAGGATTGGTATGTTTCTGTACATTCAGGGCTGAAAAAGACTGTGTGTTTTGAGCTGTGCTACTACCCACTTTGCTGAACTCAGAGCTGGGTGGAGATGGAATTAATTGCTAACCAGTTATCTTATCTGAAAAGCCATTGAGTTAGGAGAAGAAGCACTCAGGTGACATGTGGTAGGCTGAGAGGATGACCTCTCACTTCAGAGGGCTTGTGGGATCCTCTTTTCTCCAGGCAAAAGTATTGCAAATGAAATTAACACTGTTCAGGCAGGTGAGGGCTTTTTTTGGGGCGATGTCATTGCTCTGCATTGACGCCCCTGAGCTGCTAATGCAAAATCACAGCATCATGCCGGGAGCCAAAAGGTGGTGCTGTTACTGCAAGGAAGAGGAGAAAAAAGTGGATCCCGATCTTTTCAGCAGTGTTTGGGGCCAGCTAGGGAGCAGGAGAGAACTAAGGGCTGTCCCTGCTTTTCCAGGTAATGCTATGCTCGAGGGCTATCTTGATGTACAGAACACCTGGTACTGGTGGGCAGAGCCTAGGAAAGCAATAAAACTCAACACAAAAATATGCATCTGGAGGGAGGGGAAGGAAGAAAAGGAGGAAGGAAATCTCAGGCTTTCACCTTGTGAGACATCAGAGAGAAAACAAGATTGGAGAGAGTTGGCAGATGATACTGGGCTGGGCTCTGCAGGGCAAACAACCCATCACGCGCTCTGTGAGACGGCAGCCACAGGGCTGCTACTTGAGATAAACATAAATAAGGAAATGGAAGCACGAAGGATCTTCAAAAGTAAAGGGAAAATCAGCAAGACAGTGTGGAGATTCTTAACATGGAAGTGATTGGCAGCAAGATGTAACTGAAACCCTCCTGAGATGGTGTCTGCCTTGGTCTCTACAGAGGTATATGTCAAAGAGGACATGAAACTAGTGAAACCCAGACAAATCACATCTAGACTCACCCAGTAGTAATATTTAGGTGCTGTGCAGGTGAATTAAAGAAGAACTGGTGATCCAGCAGGAAAAAGTGTTGCCTCCTTGTGAGACTTCTTCCCATGGCAACCCTCATATTGTGGCAGGGAAGAGGTCTACAGTTGATTTCTGTTTCTGAAAATATCTCCTTGTTGTTGTCCAGCTTAGCAGACACCTGATGTGTGCTGGATTCTGTCCTTTGGGACTGGAATTGTCCCCAGCCACTGTTGGGACAGTGAGATTTACACAAACAAGAGGGCTCAAATTCAGCCTTGGAGGGGTCCCTTGAGGATGACTTTAGAAAACAGTGTGCGCAGTCTTGGCTGTTGGGAATTTGCTGTCTTAAGTCATTTGAAGAAGCATCAAGGTAGCCAAGCCCTACCACTTTTGCTGTCTAGCCATGAGATGATGCAGTGACCTTCTCAGGCATTGGGCATGGCATTCTGCATCCTCCTCCTCACTTGGCAGGTACAGACCCACTGTGGAAACCTGCAAAGCAGGGTCTGAAATGATGTTTCTCCTCTGTCCCTGCAACCACCAGCCTTACTGTATGACTGCAATAGGTTATTTGTTAAATGAATTGGAAACATAGTTCGAAAACGGGCTGAGCTGTGCAAGATAGCACCCACACCTAATTTTTGTGGTTGCAGATTAATGGCATCAGGTGCAAGTGCACACTATGTTGTTCAGCTCATGTGTGTGCTTTTGAGTAGAACTATCCCTTATTCTTGCAGTTTTGCCTGGCTCATCCTCCAGGAATGTTTTCCCTCCCAAAGCTAAAGACAAATAATTCCAGGAAGAGCAATGGATGTCAAAGGAAAACCAGAAGGGTGAAGGGTTAAAAATATTGGACTAGGAGTCTGAATGGGGACCCCCAGCACCTAAGTGTCCCTGAAAGTGCTGTGTCTTAGCTCTGCCATTCATCTTTGGTTTGCTCAGCCTGTGTCCCTGTGCCTCTCCTGGGCTGTGTCCATCCAGTGCCTGAGCTCTGGACACTGCTGTGTATCCACAACCGTTAGACCTCCTACAAAGCAGCTGCTGTACAAACTTATGTTTCCTTCAGGAGGTAAGAATTGGAAGAGTCCCATATTTGCTCTCTACTTAACGATGTACAGCTCTGATTAATACCAACAGGAGTTAATCAGAGGCCTTGATTGGAGTGCAGCAGTGTAGGTCTGTAATCAAAATCTTTGCAATCAGAAATATGTCAAAGAGTAAGCGTAAGTGTCAGCCTATGCCTATGACATAGGTGGGTTGTACCTGAACAAGAGATAAATGGAAATAAACAATTAATGTTTGGAAGAGCAGTCGCTATGTTTCTCTGTGTGCTAGGGAGCTTGCATGTAGCTCAGGGTTCTCGCTGTGCCGTGATATCCTTGTTTGTACTGGATGTTTCCACTTCTTATCATTACTGTCTTCAAGCTTGTTTATTGAACTCTGGGTCAGTTTATTCAGGTTTAATGACTCTTCCACCGTGTGTTTTCATTTCAAGCACATGGCAGGGGGACCGTTTTGTGTGTTGTTGCATGGCTCTTTCAGGAGGTTGATCTTGGGTCATTGATTGAACTAGTAGATGAATGATAGGAGTGTCTGTTGTGGTCTCCTATTCTTTCTTTCTTCCTTTATTATTCTAAACATCTGTTTCTCATTCAAATCTTATATTCCCTTTTCTGCTTGTGTAGAGGGTTGTTGATGAGGACAAAAAAGAATGTGGTTCCTAGAGGACAGTCTTAGCCTACATCGGAGCTTGTCTCCCATATAGTGAGGGAGATGGTCCTGTGGTTTATGCATAGAACTGTGGAGTTAAATGATCCATACTTTTTTCTTGGTCTTGCTATAATCTTTTTGAGGAAATCACATCAGGGAATTCAGTTGTAGGGTATATTTGTGATATATTTGCAGTATGGCTTCAGTAGAAAGAAGATTGGGTTGTTCTCTCTTCATTTCTGCTTGTGTAGGAGGTCTTACTGAATACAGAAGAGGAGCATCTGTGTTTCCTAGAGCATACTCTCTGACTGGGGGATATCAAGCTGTAATAAATCTGAGCTTTCTGGGTAGTTCCCACACTGTCTTCTCATGCTCTCACAAGCATGAAGAACAGCTTCCAAAAGCCTCTGTACCAAACACTTGCAGAGCCTTGGCTGGCAGGTCAGGCTGTGTTTCTAAGTGCACATCTGGAACGCAGAGACATTGACCTCTTAGTTAACCAGCAGCTTACAGATGTGTATTTATGAGTGAAAGAGAGAGCTGTGGAACTGTCATGTAAGCTGCTTCCTGTATTTCAGGCCATGGTGACAAATCACCCGATCTGTGCAGTGTTTCAGAAAGCCAGGGAGTATTTCACTGCAAAAAGTTTGAACTTTCTGACTAAGAGATGGACAGTGGTAGTTTTCTCATCCAGCTGATGGATATTCTGAATATCTGTCTGAATAGGTCTGAGGGATATTTTCAGAGTCCTTTTAGTGGGATGTGTAATGGATTTTAGGCTTCTCCAGTCACTCATGCCTGTGGCTTATTTGCTTACCATGCAAAGGGATTTTTTTTCTCTTCTGCAGATAGAGCTGACTGAACGTGAGCCTTTGCCTTGGAAGATACTGTGAGTACACCCTGATTGTACCCATACTCTGTCCTGTACTCCTGTTCACAGTGGAGAAGCTGAACTTAAGATATAAGTCCCCTGAGTGGGAGGATTGGAGCTGCCAGAGACATCAGGTTCCCACTTTCTCTTTTCACAAGGCCTTTTACTACCTTCTACTTAAAAAAGCATGAGTGCATTATTCTGAGAAGCTTTTTCAATGAAGATGTAAACAAAAAGGCTGCTCTCTGATTTAAACCTGAAATACCGTGGAAAGCACATAAGAAAACTGAAGAAACCCATCACAACTGATTTGGGGGGGGTTTCTTTCCTTTGTGTAGCGTAATGTTTTTCAGCCTTGTGCAATGTGGCATCTCCATTGAAAGATCTCTCCCCTCAGCCCTGCAGCCTGTGGAAAACTCCCTTTGTGTTACAAGTGTCTGCACTTCAGTATCTCTTCTAAAAGTAGCATCTTAGATCTTAGGTATATCCAAATGCAAAACAACACTCCTGTATAGAATAATCTGGACTCTTAAGAATTTTTCTGAATACTTTGAAATCTGAAAAGGTTCTCAAAACTCAGTGAAATGTTTTGAATCTTTGTAACTCTTTTTTCCTCTTCAGAAAAATCTTATGGTCCTGCACAAGGGCTGGAAAGACGTATTCAATACCTGGCTCTGCCACAGAATCTTTCCATAGCAGTGGTCGAGGCATTCAATCAATTTTTCCTAACTTACACCTCCAAAGGCAACACCAATAATTCCTTGTTTCATCAAGTTATTGTGGTGATAAACGATATACCTGCAGCTTTAGGAGGGAGGTGATTGGATTCTACCCTCCCCAAAAGCCAGATAAATACTAAATCTGGGGGACTTTGTGGACTTTGTCATTCCTCCCCAATACCTTTTACGGAATCATGGAATTTTCGGAGTTGGAAGGGACCTCTAGAGATCATCTAGTCCAACTCCCCTGCCAAAGCAGGATTGCCTAGAGCACATTACTCAGGACTGCATCCAGGTGGGTCTTGAAGATCTCCAGAGAAGGGGACTCCACAACCTCCCTGGGCAGCCTGTTCCAGTGCTCTGTCACCCTCACTGTTAAGTTTTTTCTCATATTTGAATGGAACTTCCTATGTTCCAGCTTGTGCCCATTGCCCCTTGTCCTGTCACTGGGAACCACTGAAAAGAGTCCAGCTCCATCCTCCTTCAACCCACCGTTTAGATGCTTATAAGCATTAATAAGGTCTCCCCTCAGCCTTCTCTTCTCCAGGCTAAAGAGTCCCAGCTCTCTCAACCTTTCCTCATAAGGGAGGAAAATATTTTTTAAAATACTATTATTAATAATAATTTGTGCCTGCTGATAGAGCCGTAGATTGACTTGCAGTCACTGTTGAGAACTCTGATGTTGATTTGATAGTCATTACAAGCACAAGCAATTACAGATGGAGGGTTCTTGGAGTGATTTGATCTAGCTAGAAAAGGGGAAAGCCGGTAAGGTTAGGGTGGTTCTTAGTAGTATAGCTCCTTAAATGACCTCTGCCCCCTTCTTAAATTCAGGAGAAAAGAGTCAATTTAATTGAATCATTTTGGCTTTCTCAGTGTGTTGGGCATGGATCTGAGACAAGTTGGGCATGCCTGAGACAAGAACAATCCTAAGGGAGGAAGAGGGAAAAATTGTAATGGATTTATATTGAGAAATCTTTCCCATATGGAGTAGCAGTTCTAGCCTGAGTGATTTTTGTTTTGATGTTAGAGATCTACATGATGATATAATCTGCAATAATAAATTCTTCCCAGTTTTTTTTTTTTTTTTGCATGGGCAAACCCCATTGACTGGGAAATGTTGCCAAACTTCTCTGCAGCATACAAAGCAATAATGAAGTTCTGTGACAGGAAGTGTATTTAATGAGTGACATCTGTCTCCTTCACCCTATCTGCCATTTCCATGGTAGTAATTGCCTCATTTATGTGAATAAAATGTTTGACTCTAATGTCTGATATATCAGTGACATCCTGCGTAGCATATGTTACAGATTAACATAGTTGATGTTGAAAGCTTTCATAATCACTTTAAAAAGTACAGTAGCCATTCTGCTACGTGAGTACAGAACAAATTAATTTAAAACAAGAAATCATTATGAAACTGTTCGGAGCTCTGCATGTGTATGTGTAAAAGCTATTTTCATGTAAAAATCAAATGCACGAGAATGAAATGACATCAGTCTTGCTTGCAAGTCAACTCTTGCTTGTAAGGCAAGAGCCCTCCCATGCCAGCAGTGTGCCTTTGTATCTCAGGGCTATGATGGCTTATTTTTAAGTAGGCCTTTTTATAGTAATTGTTGTGTATTTAAAGGACTTCTGTGGCTAACTGTGGGGTTGCAGCTATATGCGTGTTGTACGCTTGAAGTTTCTTCAGTGATAAAGGTCTTCCAGAGAATTACATGCCAGCCCACAGAGAAGTTTCCTTTCTGGGGGAGCTGTGTGAGATGAGCATTTTCTGTACTGATTTCATAAAACTGTGAGTGCATGTCTATTTGATTTTTTGGCTCCTTTTTCACACTTCCATTAAAACTCCTAAGATTTTCTTTAGTCAAGTATTCCTTCTTGTATCTGCCTGATTCCTTTGTACCAGCACTTTCCATTCTCTGAGGCTTTCTCTTGGCTGTTCAGCATTATTAATTGTTTCAGTTGGCCAAAAAGGCATGACTCTACACTGAATAGATGCTGAACTCATGACAGCCAGCTTTATTTTTTCCTGATCCTTTCAGCGCAAAAAGAGGTAATTCTTATTTTCTTTATTCCACTTCAAATACCTGCCAAAATTTCAGATATCAGCCTATATTCTGGCCATTACATCATGCTTTTTACATGGGTTTTCTAAGCAATGCTTGAGGGGAGAGTAATGCTGGTGCCATTTAAATCAATGCTAAGCCTCTTGTGTCCTTTAAGTGGTCTGGAGACCAGAGCTATGCGAGTGCTGACTGCTGCTCGCAACCTCAGTGTGATAGCAGGTGTACTCCCAGTGATGTCCATATGTATTGCTGGTTTTGGTCGAAGGCTTTTTTTTGGCAATCTGGGATTTAACAAAGGATGTTTTCACCAAAATGACTACTTCTACCTCTGAGATACCAACCACCACTAGAACAATAATTACAGTCAGTTCAAGAACGGGGTGCTCGGTTCTACTTTATACTACAGAAACGCATTTCTTCCCCAGTGTTTGGCAGATTTTAAAACTTCAAAAAATGACATGTCAACACATTCCTGCAACGCTATTTATCTGAGCAATTCTGCTAATCAGCAAGGATTAGACAACTGAATCACACCAGTGTTAGAAAACATAGTCCCCAAAAGGGAAGGAATATTCTTCTTCCATCTTCTTCCCTGTACTCTAGTTTTGGCCGTTTTTTAGCTTACAGTGCAGTGCATGTTAAATGATGGAAAGTACATCGTTTCTGTGAAGTGTCCTTTTTTTTTTTCCTTTCCAGTGGCCTTTTTCTGTCAGTGAAAGCCAGGGTATGCCATTCATAGGGGACAAAATTAGCTAAAGAAAGAGGTATAGGTCAAGTGGGAATCATCTATATTGAAATAAACAACCAGAGGAATCCAAAATGGAATACAACTTGTATGTCAGTAAGTTTGCCTGGAAAACACTTTGGCACTTGACAGAAACAAGAAATTTTGGAAGTGGTGGAACTTTGGAGGAAGGGGAGAAAGGACAGAAGGTTTTTTTTTTTTAAGTGAAACTGGTTATGTAGAGGTGCCTGTGATAACTTTACCACTCTCCTGTTGAGTTCCAGCACAGTCCCAGTGTGTTAGGCTCTGTCCAAAAATAAACAGGATCTGCTAGCTTCAGGCTTCCCCAAAGCCTGACGTGGAAAAATGGTCCCATCCCAGCCTGATGAACAGGTTTGAATTCTCCCTTTGCTTCTTCTGATGAACCCAAGTAAATGGCATGTCCTGCTAGATCTTGGTCTTATTTGTGGTGTAATCACATATCCACAGGTGCATGACTCAAAGCAATTTTTCCAAATAACCTGGTTTTGGGATCCCTTTTATCTGGTGACCAAAGATTCTAGTCTGGATCTGAGAACTTCTTCACAGAACTATAACAGTTTTGACAGGGTTTGAATTTTAACAAGTCAGCATTTCCTAATGGGAAAAAAGTACTTTTTTTAAAGAGAACTCACAGCTGGTACTGCTTGGATCACAGTATCTGGCATTTCTCTGAAATGAAAACAGACAGAAACTTCGAAGACATTTCATCCTGTTCTTCTTGTTTCTAACCATTTGCGTTCGGGAGCTGGGACTATGAGAAACACTAAATCTGATAAGATGGGTAAGAAAATGTGAAAGTTGGCAGTACAGAGTGAGACGATCCTGAGAAGCTCCTTAAGTTTCATCTCTATAAGTTTCATCTCCTTGATCTTTAACTGGTGAGATCGCACCCTCCAGTTTAACGGCTTGACTGCAATGATTCTCGTACAACCAACTCGAGAACAGTTAAGATGCTACTTCCGCTGTATTTGATTTTAGGTTTTTCCTTCTCCCTCACCCTTCTTCCTTTCCTTTTTGGCAAAGTTCTCCCTCTTTGTTTGGCCCCCCTAAAGAGGCTGCAGCCTGTAAATATGACTTCTGACCATATATTAAAGAACAAAGTGGAAGGTACCCTACACCTCCCCATCTTTGTTCCCCACTGAAAGGGAAAGGATGGAAGATGCTGTATTGATCAGACTGGGGAGAGGGTCTTGGAAGAGAAAATGGTTAGTAGATCTATATTACATTAAGTAAAGACTCTTAACTTACCCAGGACTTCTGACTCTACGTGTTGCTAATTTTAGATGAGGCATGGCTCCTTGGTGCAATGGGAGTTGGGCAAAGGGCCGGAGAGTTTTGCTTTCTACTTTGGTCTCCGATTGAAGTCATTTCCTAGAATAGAGTTGTTTCCTGGGAACCTTGTGCTGTTATAGGGCTGAGATCTCTAGGCGGTGGCCTCTCATTTCTTGGTCAATTCTATTCCAGGATTGGCACATAAGTGTTGAGAAAATGTTAAGCTTGCAACATATATGCATCAAGAAGAGCAGCTGTAATGGGTCAGGATAAAGGTCTATCCAGCCACTTACTTTCTCTTTAACAATAATGTAACAGATAATTTAGGAAGAATTTAATAAGGCGAGGCTAGAGTGAAAACTCTTCTGCTGTACTTTTCTGGCTCTGGTAATTTGGTGTATGGTGACTTCCAGAGCCATAGGTGGTATCTTTTTCTTGAGAAACTCCTGATGGATTTTTATTCCACAGATCCATCAAGCTGGGTTTTGAATCCATGCAAAATATTCAGGGTTCCCATGGCAGTGAATTTTCAGTTTAAATAGACTTTGTGTGGAGATACATCTCTCTTTATTCTCTCTGAAGCTGCCTTTTTCTCTACAGTTAATTTCTTCTATACTTTTGACACTCACCTGCTCAGGGCTGTGTGGACCTTCTACTGTGCTGCACCATGCTGCTAGCCATGCCTGCCACCTTTCTAAGTCATCTGTGGGTAGGATGGCACAAATCTTTGAGACACCCACCTGGTTACCTTCTTCCACTGAGAAAGCCTGTTTATTTTTGCACTTTTTTTCCCACATGTGTGAACATGAGGTCTTTCTCTTTTGTCCCAGGACTCTTTCATTTCTATAGAGTCTTTGGTGAGTGATACTGTCAAAAGTTTTAAAGCTATACCTTGTCTCTGTGCTGAGTACCTGAGTACCCAGCCCCCTGTGCTAGGACATAGGGGCAGGAAGCAGAATGAAGACCCCATAATCCAAGGGGAAATGGTGAGGGACCTGCTACAGCACCTAGGCATGCACAAGTCTACAGGACTGGATGTGATCCACCCAAGTGTACGGAGGTAGCCGGCAGAAGTGCCACTTCCCACCATTTATCAGCAGTCCTGGCTAACCTGGGAGGTGCCAGTGGACTGGAGGTTGGAAAATGTGACGTCCATCCACAAGAAGGGCAGGAAGGAGAATATGGAGAACTACAGACCTGTCAGTCTGACCTTGGATCCTGGGAAGGTTACGGCACAGATCATTTTGAGTGCCGTCACATAACATGTACAGGACAACTATGTGGTTAAGCCCAGTCAGCATGGGTTTATGAAGGGCAGTTCCTGGTTGACTAACCTGGTCTCCTTCAATGACAAGGTGACCCACTTAGTGGACAAGGGTGACAGAGCACTGGAACAGGCTGCCCAGGGAGGTTGTGAAGTCCCCTTCTTTGGAGATTTTCAAGACCCACCTGGATGCAGTCCTGAGTAGCATTCTCTAAGCAATCCTGCTTCAGCAGGGGAGTTGGACTAGATGATCTATACGGTCCCTTCCAACTCTAAAAAAAATTCAGTGAAATTCAGTGAAAGCTATGGCTGTCGCCTACCTGGACTTTACTAAAGACTTTGACACCATTTCACACAGCATTGTCCTGAAGAAACTGGCTGCTCGTGGCTTGGATGGTTATAATCTTGGGCTGGGTAAAAAAACTGGCTGGAAGGCTGGGCCCAGAGATTGGTGGTGAATGGAGTTAAATCCAGTTGACAGCTGGTCATGAGTGGTGTCCCCCAGGGCTCGGTACTGGGGCCAGTTCTCTTTAATATCTTTATCAATGTCCTGGAAGAGGGGATCAAGCGCACCCTCAGTAAGTGGTCGTATGAGGAGTGGCTGAGGGAACTGGGATTGTTTCGTATGGAGAAAAGGAGGCTGAAGGGAGACCTTATTGCTCACTACAACTACCCGAAAGGAGGTTGTAGCGAGATGGGTATTGGTCTCTTCTCCCAAGTAACAAGTGATAGGACAAGAGGAAGTGGCCTCAAGTTGCACCAGGGGAGGTTTAGATTGGATATTAGGAAAAATTTATTCACCGAAAGGGTTGTCAAGCATTGGAACAGGCTGCCCAGGGAAGCGGTTGGAATCGCCATCCCTGGAGGTATTTAAAAGATGTGTAGACATGGTGCTGAGGGACATGTTTTAGTGATGTTTTTTTCAGTGTTGGGTTGATGGTTGCACTCAATGGTCTGAAAGGTCTCTTCCAACCTAGGCAATTCTATTATTCTATGCTGTCAGAAAACTGCTTCCCAGCCCATGCTGCTCTTGGACACTGACCAAGTCTGCCTGTTTTCTTTCCTGAAGAGGCTAACTCATTTGAGTATCCATTCCTGAAAGGTGGCATGGGCAAGGCAAACCAGCCCATACTTACATCTCCTCCCTATCCTAGGTAGCTCTCAAGTGCTCTGCCAGCATCTTGAAAAAGGCTTCTGTGCCAAATCTGAAGGCATGCAACATATAATCCTAACCTCATACAATATAAACAGAACTCTGGTGGGCTACAACACAGCCCTTAAATAATTCAGATGCTTAAGCGACCTTCTTTTCTACCCCTCTTTCCCATCCCACCCCAAACTACCCCAACCAGTTGTTTTAGGGCAATGGAAACACCATATGTTTTGCAAAGGAGAGAAACTGCCATGAAAGTCACCATGCTGATCTATTTCAGAGAGGGCTGGCCCCAAGCTGTGTGAACATAAGTGTCTTCGGACCACTTGGCAGCATCTGTAAGTCTTTACCTGCTTTCTAAGCTGTGCAAAGGCAGAGTTGTCAAGCAGTGCTGAGCAGAAGAGAGTAGGTGGGTTGCTGTCTTGGAGTATCCCTTTCAGTTGTTCAGCAGAACTGAACCTACCTTCTGTTTTCCAGGTTTGGACCAGGTAGAGTTGGAGGGTCCTGCAAGAGATGATGCTGTCAGAAGGGCAGATCAACAGGAAGGCATAGGACATATTTCCTTTAAATTACCTTGGGATCAATATAGTATGAAAGTTTCTTTCTGAAAAAGACCTAAAAGTGAAACCTTAAGCAATTTTGATGAACTTTGCTTTTCAGCAGCTGTGCCTGAGCAGCCCTCAGCTACTGCTTCCTCCTCGGTTCTGACCTCTGACATCCTTAGTTGTACCGGTACTATGTTGTACCACCAAGGTGCTGCATGTTGTGCTCTGTGTGAGGTATAAGGAACTCTTAAACTAGCAAAAAAAGGAGGAAAAAGGGGATGTTTCTTATAAAGGCATTGCTGTCAAGAGAAATATGTGTCAAACATGCGTATCTGGTAGCACTATTTCTTGGCATATTTGTGTTTAACCCCATGTCTTCATAAATGCTATGGTATGGATGTAAACTTCAGGTCATCATATTCTTATCTTTAAGTCCATTCCTTCAATGTGTTAATGGCATAAAGAATCTGTCTGTTTACAGCCCAGTGTATTTTCATAACAGCAATAACTAAATTAGGGAATAAATCTGAGCTGCATAGACTGTGCACCTCTAAACCCCACTCTTCCACTCTCCTCAGTCAGTTCTCCCTGGAATTTGGGCTAGGGTCTCCTTATGCTGCTGTATGAGAGGTGGAAGAAGAGTGACTCCAGATCGATGCCAGCTCATAAGTGAGGATAAAGGAGGGCAAATATTCACTCCTTCAAGTCCAGAGGTCTTGACTTCATTTCCCTTTGCTTTTTAGCTCTGCACAGCATTGGAAGGGCTTTTTGTAGAAGAATGTGAAACAAAATACAGCTCTGTATCTGGGAATCTGTTTTCATATGGAAATCTGGCATACAGAATTTCTTTCCTTTGACAGGGCTCTACTTCTGTGAGGCTTCCCACATACAAAATTTAAGAAACTAAGCAGTACAAAATGCCAAGTCATCAGCATTTCCTTTCTGGACTCATGGTTGCTACAGCCCCGATGCAGTCTGATGCTTTCCAAGTAGGAGCAGGAGTTTCTTTGTGGATATTTACCCAAGCTACTCGCAGGGCAGTTGCTTAGAGCCGTGCAGCTCAGTCCCTGTGAATGATGTCTGGTTTGCCAAAAGGTTCCGTTTACAAAAGAGGTTCTGATAGAAAGCGTTTCACTGAGCACAGTTTGCATGAGTACGCTAGCAAAACAGCATCTCTGACACTAGTATGTCACCTTATGTTAGAAGATATGGTTTTTGTATAAGCTAAAAATCACAGACCCAAAGAATGAAGAATTGTTGGGAAATGAGTGAATCACTCAGATGCGGATGCATTTCTTAAACAGAAAAATCAAGCCCATGAGAACTTGCCATTTCCCCCAGCCCCACAGAAGATTGTATTGCTGAGAACAAGAGTCACTTCTTTGGAATTTCTGCTCAGTGTTTCAGTTCAAAACTGTTTGTTAAAAAAATGAAACAAATGCACAATGTGGAGCAACTCATCAGCTGGGGACAGTTCTGACAGCGATGCTTGAGACTGCACGTTAAGGCATCAGTAACATCTTCCAGTCTTGCTGGCAGGAGAAGGAAGAGAGCACTAATTCTTAGTTGTTTATGCTAGTTTTGGCTGTTTGGAATTATTGATATGTCCCTTGAAACTGTCTCTGATCATTTCCCATTGAGCACGGAGGCATGTGGTGGTAAGCACAGACCTGGCCTAGCTGCTGGACTTTCTCCTGCTGAACTCAGCATCCGAGCTGTTCATAGCAGCAACAGATGTTTCTGCTTCTTAAGGTCTGTGGGAACCTCACTTAACATTTTTTTTTCCCTTCTTCCTTGTAGGAACAAATGCCAATATAGCTGAGATCCAAAAAGTTTGACCTCAGCTTCATGTTATTATTGGAAGGTATTGCGACTGGATATCCTATTGTCCGTTCTCAAGTAATAAGGCGATAGCTATTAATGCTGTATTTGCTTTTTCGCGCATAGTTTCTATGTGTGTGTTATTCAGCTACTTCCTGGCAATAAATAGGGGAACATACAATCACTGTTGCTTTCAATGCAAGGGGGTCTGTGAGATTCATCTTGTTTCAAAAGTATTAGGCAAGCTTAAAAATAAGCTTGCTAGCAACCAAAACAGCACTTTGTCTTGTTAGTTAGTGCTGTAAGCAGTCACCTGGTATTATATTAGAGGGATCCATTTCAACACTGTTCATAAGGTGCGACTCTGTCCTGAATGTCCAGATG